>BROG01000076.1:0-600000 GCA_030159075.1 Atrina japonica | reverse complement strand
GACATGATCATTTCTAATATTTTATTCTGTAAAATTATGTGTACCAGTATCTGATATATATATATATATATATATATATATATATATATATATATATATATATATATAAATATAATATACACATGTATTTTTAAAAACATGTATAGGTCTACCAAGGTAAAGTGGCACATCCGCGTTCAGTCAAAAGCCAAAACAATACAGTCTACTTTCCAAAAATAGGTTGTACAGGAAAAACATATCGCCTTGCACAGTGTCCGTGTATTACTGAATCTTTAATACTTTTGTGACGACAAGTACGTGTAGTTCGTCATCCCTGTTATGATTTGATTTAGACTTGTTGTGTTTGTAAACATATGCCAACTTACATGTACTTTGGTAGACCTGTATACATGTATCATACACACCTGTATGTTTGTGCATTGTGCAATGTAGCTAAAAGATTATTTAAGCAGCAAGTACATTGTATACATGTATGAAATTGAAAACTGAAACTATTTATATTTCGTGTATAAATTCCATAAAGTGTTGGAAGTCTGACAGCAACAGGTGGCAACACATGTACATATACATGTACCATTATTTTCTGCTATGATTTATTTTTGATTTGATTTTTTGTTTTACGCCACACTCAACAATTTTTCAGTCATATGATGGCGTCCAGTTTTTATTGCTGGAAGAGAAACCCCGGTTATCCGGATGAAGACCACCAACCTTCCGCAAGAAAACTGGCAAACTTTCCCACTTAATTCGAAATGACCCTAGCGGTTCTGCTATGAAGTACATGTACATTGTACAGTATACATACTGTACAATAACATGTACATCATACATGTATCATAAGACATTGATGTATACATGTATGTACATGTACCGATATGATGCAACTAAAAGCTATTTTTCTTTATAACATGTATATTTTAAACATCCAGGGGTTCAAAATTCCCCAAGATGGAAGTCCGTGACTTTGTTAATTTGGGTTCGGACTTGGCATTTAGAAATACCTGAAGTCCGCAGCATGGACTTTGAAATTTCTCAGTTGGACTTGCCAGAAATTTACTCTCCATGTCCCGGACTTGAGTGTCTAGAAAAGAATTTTGAACCCCTGTATCGTTTCAAAAAATTATTAATACAAAGTAATTTCCCATTCAATTTCCACTATTGATCATTAATGTTGTGAAGTTTCTGTGTTTGTTTTCTTATGGAGTCACGTCACTTTGTTTTATAATACTGATGAGTTTTACAAGATATAAAAAGTTTAAATGATTCTTTTTAATACATGTACATGTATGTGTAAATAGGGAATTGTGACATAGAAATTCTACTTTATTTTTAAATTGCTAAATCTTGAAAACGAAAACTTTGCCCATTATGATCAAATACACAATGAAACTTTTAGGTACCGTATTTTATGGCCTATAGGTCGATATGGGGGATAGGTCGAATGGCCGATTTTTGGCAAAAATCCAGGTTTAAGTATTAGATAGGTCGAAGTGGAGGACAGGTCGATGTCGGCAGAGATGGAAACATGAATGGAAGAACATAAAAATGCATCGTTTTCTGAATGTTGGGTATAAGTTTTATCCAGAGTTAATGTAGAAATGAATCTCAATGAATGTTTTGAATAATTGTTGATTTATTTGAAATGTACAGAGAAAAATAACAAAGTTGCTTAATTTGGGCATGTCACACTTTACAATGTATGGTATACATCAGGGGTTGATAGACTCTTTTTGGGACAGGGTCCTGTATCCTTCCAGTTGGGAATTTTACGCTGCAATGGGCCGAATCAGGGAAAAAATTACTATATGGTCATTTACAAATGTAAGTCAAGAAGAATACATGTTCAACACAAAACATTGATCCATTTTATAGCTTCTCTTATTTAACTCATTCACCCCTGAAGACACATTTGGACTTTCCTACATGTACATGTAAGCTATTGATTTAGAAGAGTTCATTGTTTCTCAGGGGTTGATGATCAGTTAACTGACAACATGGATTTCATCTTAGGACTTCAAAGTGCGGTTCATACATGTACTAAATTCCCTTTTTTATTGCTTTATACAGAATGTGTACAACATGGTGACCATACAAATGTAATAATGGGAAAATTTTGCTTAAAATTGTGGAAAAAAAAACAGTAGATTCTACATTGGGAATGGGTCTTTTTACAGGACCCACATGTTGATGATATTAATCCTTCATTCCTTGTACATGTATTTAAATTTACATACATTGTACAGTGCATCAGCTGAAAGCCAATCCCTTCCTGACAGTGATCATGATAAATATTTTTTTTCCTTCTGTTTTCAAGTACAAAATAACATCTGAGAACGGAACCTTCTAAAACCCAAACACTGAACTGATTATTTTGACAAAAACATGGATATGATTACGTACAATGTATATACATTTGTATGTGTACATCCTTTCCTCTATTATAAACCTGCTACAGTACAACTCGAGTGTTATGTAGCTTTTACACAAAACACAGTGGGCACATCACCTGAAAGCACCTTAAATCTTTGCATAAATTCATGTGTTTGATAATTACTTGATGACTTAGCTTTAAACTTGATAACTTGTTCATTGACTAGAGACAAATTCCCTCACCATCATTTATGCCGAAGCACATGTACATGTAGATCTACAGTGTAGGAGATTGCTAGGTATATATTGTTCATGTAATCCATGTGTTAACAGGTAATACGATGAAGTCGTAAGGTCTGGTAGCAGGCTCTGTTGTAAATGAAGATAGTATCATAAACACATGCCTGTCTATGGGATGAGAATAATTAGGAATGTATTGTGATAGCGGACCTAATTACGACCAATCATTTGACATATTGCACACAAATATAGAAAAGAAGATATTTCTTAGATAGATTTTCTTTAATAGATAGACCTTCCCTCCCCCAAAAAATTGGCTCAGATTTTTTTTTCTATTTTTGAGACATAAAAAATAAACCTATGGTGTCCATACCACATGTACATGTATTTACCCATACTTCTTCACTTTATAAGTTAAACAACAATAAACAAACAATACACATATAAAAACTACAATTATATTCTACATGGGAATTTTGAAATTCATGTTTCCCATGAAAAACCTTTGACAATGACTTAGAGCCTTGTAAAATCATAGAAAATAATTATTAAGTCTGTGAAAAGCTTTTTTTTCAGCTTTAGGTCTATGAAGTTAAGTGGTGAGCTTATGCTACCACCCTGGAAGTTAGGTGGTGGATCTTAATATTTTAATATGCTATCACCCAGGAGTTTAGATGGTAGATCTTGATGTTCTAATATGCTATCACCCTGGCAGTTAAGTGGTGGATCTTTATATTTTAATATGCCATCACCCTGGAAGTTGGGTGTTGCATCTTAATATTCTGATATGCTTTCACCCTGGAAGTTGGGTGGAGAATCTTTATTTTCTGATATGCCATCACCCTGGAATTTGGGTGGTGGATCTTAATATTCTGATATGCTACAGCCCTAGTGTCGATGTCAGGCCAAGAAGATTGGTTTAGGTCGGGTTTAACCGCTCATGCGTAATACATGTATACATCAACTGCATGTGTACCTGCATGACCTACATTGTACATTGTACAAGTTACGGTATACATGTATGGTGTATGCCTGGTCATTCTTAGTACATGGTAATGCCTCTGATGTTTAATTAAATGACCTTGTTATGGACTTACTGAAGTCCATATTCAATTCGGTGGTTATGAAAATTGGTTTAGGTCGAGTTAATTATTTGGAAGTGAATTCTGGTAACTTAGGCCTTTCAATAGAAGCAGATTATTGACAAATTCTGACAGTTAACCATATTATGAAGAGCTGTGCAATTTGTCAGAGCCCTTTGTACTTTCTCTTATATACATGTACATTGTACAGTAAAACCTGCTGTAGCGGCCACCTCTATATAAGGATCACCTGTCTATAAAGGCCAGTTTTAAAAAGTCCCTTGACTGCATACTTCAACTAAATTGAACCTGTGTATAAGGGTCACCTGCACATAAAGGCCAATATTTTCTGGTCCCTTGGGTGGCCCCTATATACAGGTTTTACTGTACTTGTAAACTTGCTGATTTCTATCCACATGTACACATGAAGTTCAGTGATACTTTGTACCTTTTTGCTGGCTAGTTTACATAATTTGTCTCAAATTGAAATTGTGAAAATGAAAAAAATAAGTTGCAGAACAAATTTTATGTTTTCATTTCAAAATCCTAATTAATTAACAGAATTGGGTAAGGCCCTCAGGCCTAGGTGTCTCTACATGTACGGCACTTATTGTAAACCAGTACAGGTACAAATGATACAGGTACCTAAATATTGTCCGTTTCACATATACAATTACCGTAAATTGGGATATTTTGGCCATTGTTTAATTTTGGCCAATTTGGCCACCCTATGAAAATGGTCAAAATTAAACTGGCAAAAATATGTACACAATGTTTCTACTGGTGCTTTTTAAAGTATTTTAGTGTTTTAAAGATTAACAAACAAGGTTTTTTATTTTTATTTTAGAATAACACTATGTGGACATTGATCTTAATTACATGGAAGTACATGTAGATGTACAATGAGGCAGCACACCAAATTAAATTGATTAGACATAAACGACTTTTTAATATTTTGATATTTCAAACACCTACCGGTAAAATGTTAGACACAACAAAACTGAGATCTGATGGTTGGCCAAATTTAAACATGATATAAACATAAATGGCCAAAATTTAACCGACCACAAAAAATAGCTCTTCATTTTATAACCAAATTAAAGTGGCCGAATTTTAGCAACTCCAAAATATCCCAATTCATGATAACTTAGCAGGATGGAGTAACCTTTTGATTATCATACAGCTAATTGTACTGACTCACTTTCAGTTATGACAAGATTAACAGGAAAAATGTTTTTGATCAATTACCAATTACATATAGATAACCATAAGTATGATGATAAGAAGTATCAGATACTCTTAGTAAACAAGAATTTTTTCAGTACATATACAAAGATGTATTACAACACAAATGTACATAATTTTAAACTTTACTTGTCCAGGACAGGAAATTAAGTGTTCATAAGACTCCACCCACCTGGTTATATGGATTTACTATAACATACATGTACATGTACAGTATGATCTATATGTAAATGTACAGATGTGTATATCAGCAGTGAATGGAAGGCCTGCTGTATAATAGTTGTTAATTAATTGATAAGTTTACCACAGATGTTAGTTCATATGATGGCCAGGATCAGTAGATCAGCACACACAGTACATGTACATGTAATTGATTAACCCTATATTCATTTGTACACGTATAACATACATGTATGTTAACATTGTTCAGAAGAATACAATATCAATATCTAATATTGTTTATTTCTTTATATGAACAATGTATATATATGACTTCAAGGACACGAACAAAATAAAGGTCAAATTTTCCAGACGACCTGTCCCTTCATCAGGACAAAACAATTAGAATAACATGAAAAAACGTACACATACAATGTACACACTATTACACAAACATCCACTCACACACACACATTCACACACACACACACATTCACACACACACACACACTCACACACACACACTCACACACATACACAACCGAAGAGTGAAAGAAATGCTACATATTACAAGTGCCGTGAGATAACGCAATAAATAAATGAAAATCGAAATCGAACAAAAGGATAACTAAAAACTACTAAACATATGTCTTCATATGTGTCACTTGCTTTGATAAATCCAGCGGGAGTTGTTTGTATTTTATATCTGGGAGATATATACATGTATTGGATTGTTTTCAGTAGAATAATTTAGTTTTAAGATAATTTTGACTTTGATGCCGTTAAGAGATATGTTAAACTTAATTGCTGGTTAAACAAAAAATGTCGCTGTTTACACCTGAGATTAAGAAAATAACTTTATATAGGCCTACATATAGTTTTATTAAAACATTTCATTGAATAAAACTTTACATTGCTAATCCATATAGAGTACCGGGGTTCAAAACCCATTTAGGTTTGGCTTAATTAATTAAAAACAAAGCATTAGAATATTGTCAGTGAGCATATTACCGAATCTTCTAAAATCGACTTACGACCACTGAAACTTTCATTTTTTAATACTAATAAATCTACCATTGTGGTATCTTAGATAAGACAAAAAGGTCGTTCCTTATGTACATGTAGTGTCCGAAAGTTATGGAATGACCCACAGAGCTTTTAAGATTAAACGTTTTTCTGGATATAAGATAGTTATACCTCCTCCGGCAAATAGATATCTCCTTGCACCTCCCACATTTAATAATATCTGGGTCTGCAACTGCAATCTTACAAAAGTGACAGATTAACCAAGGAAAAACATTTGGTCAACCGGTTAATGGAAATTGATCGATTTGACAACCCTAATATATATATACATGTACACAGTGGAAACTGTCTTGAGAGACCACTCTCATGAAAGACCACCTGTCTTTTAAGACCACATTCTGAAAACCAGTTGATTAAATAATTGTACATGTACATGTATAGATAAAACCTCTTTTGAGAGATCACATGTCTTGAGAGACCACATTTCAGTAGCAGATTGCAAACTGTATGTACTCCTACATTGTACATATAAACCTACATTGTACATATACAACTACATATACATACATGCACACACACACACACAGTTACAAGCTGGTAAACATGGGTATACATGTACATTATACAGTGTACTTCCAATGTACACAGTATATGCACATGTGTTATTGATTCAATGGTACACTTTGAAATTTTTATGCCACATTCAATGGATGTTGTTTTAACAGCATTTATTATTCATTCATTCTTGTAATAACTACATGAAATTTTACTCAATAATTCATAATCCAAAAGTATATACATTAATATACCTGTGATTATATGAGCTAAAATCAATTAACATATTTTACATATATGCTGGAGAAAGTCTAAGTCATGTACATGTACACTTTACCCGATTATAAGCTGGGCCATAATTATATAAACCAATACTAAGTAATACAATGTGTATTAGAAAAATGCTTAAACATACATTGTACATGTACATGCACAAATGTATTATCTACATTTCATGTGCAATTGAGACGGTGCACATACATAATCAGGTGTGTATGTGTGTGTGTGTTTGTTTGTGTGTGTGTGTGTGTGTGACTTGCGTTTATGTGTATGCAGGTCTATTTAGTATTATTTATATTTCATATATGTATTTAAGCTGTATTTATAAACATTTGTTTTCTATTTTCAGACGTCCGGTGTGGTATAGTGGCCTAATTAATCATGTCGGTACCATCACTAACTTCAACAATCTACAGCTGGTAAGATTGTTGTTTACTGGTAGTTTTATTTTTATAGATTAATTGACTAGAATGTCCAACAGGCCTACCCTTTTTTGACCAAATTTGGGGAAATGTTATTTGCGACTTAATTGGGTATTTTAATGTGAATTTGTGTCATATTAGGAAAAATAGTTTGAACATGTGTAAATCTTTAAGTAATGGAATCTATTTCCCCATGCATTAATTTATATTTTATTATGGTCGCAGTCTATACTCCAAATTTTGATTTTTAATTTTATCAAAATGAGGTGAGTTTGTGTATTTTCGCTTTGGGAATGGGGTCAAATATTGGCTCCATAGAAGTATTTAAAAAGGCTTTTCAAGCAGGCCATTGTAATCTTACATATATATGTAACTGGCCCTTCATGGTTTGCTCAACTTCTAATGACTTGTTCGTATACACAAATTCTGTACGTAAATTGTGTCTACATGTACATTGTCTGCTTTGAATAGTATGCCAAGCCGCAGTATGGAAAGCACCAAGTATCATTTAATTATTATCAACTGTTAGTGTGCACACTGCCCACAAATGTGAAATTCTTAACACCGATGTCAAACAATATTTTAACCCCTGCAACAGATTGACCCCGGGGTTATTTTATCGTGTGATAAAGTGATCCCGGGGTCATCTATCACGATAAAATGACCCTGAGGTTATTCTATTGCGGGGGTCAAAATATCGTATGACACCGGTTCCTGTATATCATATTCATGTATTACGTATAAAAAGGAAATTCTTTGGATGACTTTATCAATTTAATGACCTTAGTTGCCATGATCTTAGTTTTTTTTTCTGAAATGTTGAATCACTTGTTTGAAGGACTTTGAATACATATTGTATCAGACACACGCCAGTGGGGGAAAATTTACTGCATGGACAATTTCACATACATGTAGGTCAACATGCTCATCTTTTTTCTTGTTGGAATTTTTAGTTTCTTTGGACCAATATTTTCCCTGGATAATTGAATTGTGAACTACACTAATTTGTATTTGCCACCATTTGAAGTTAATTTGTTTACACGTTGTCCCTAAGACATTACTAATGGAAATAAGACATTGTCCATCTTGGTCCCTTAACTTTTCAATTTGAAGAACCATTTAACAGATAGTGTCATACCAACAAAGTTTAGCATGAATTTACTCTGAGGAAGGAACTTCAAATTTTGGAATGAAAAGGGCTAGTACCGAAAGCTGCCCCAAAAAGGGTCAAAACTTGGTGTATCTTTATTTTAAAACAATCGAACTAATGCACAGATTTTTATCCAAAAAAATGTTGATTTCTCAAATTTTGATTTAGCTGGTGGATTTTCATTTTAGCTTTTGGGTTTTAAATTGACAAGCTATAATTAGCCTATGACAAAAGTTTATTTTGGTCTCAGATGACATAGTGGTACACCTGATCTCGCATCTGAATTTTAAATGGATCCATATTTGTCCCATATTTCTTGTTTCATTTTTTATCATTGTTTAAGCAATTTAACTGACATGTCTACATGTACATTTGTCACTGATTTCTATAATTCACACCTGGTCATGATACCACTCTGATTTCTATAAATCACACCTGGTTATGATACCACTCTGATTTCTATAAATCACACCTGGTTATGATACCACTCTGATTTCTATAAACCACACCTGATTTACTACTCTGAAATAAACACCTGGTTATGATACCACTCTGATTTCTATAAATCACACCTGGTTATGATACCACTCTGATTTCTATAAATCACACCTGGTCGTGATACCACTCTGATTTCTATAATTCACACCTGATCATTACATATACATGTATGTCACTCTGATTTCTATGATTTACACCTGGTCATTATGTCACCCTGATTCCTATGATTTACACTTGGTCATTATGTCACTCTGATTCCTATGATTTACATGTATACCTGGTCATTATGTCACCCTGATTCCTATGATTTACACCTGACATTATGTCACTCTGATTCCGATTTCTATAATTCACTCATTCCTATGATTTGCACCTGGTCATTACATATACATGTATGTCACTCTGACCTTCTATGATGATTTACACCTGGTCATTTTGTCACTCTGATTCCTGATACACCTGACATTATGTCACTCTGATTTGATTAACTTGGTCATTATGTCACTCTATGATTCTGGTCATTATGTCACTCTGATTCCTATGATTTTACATGTACACCTGGTACACCTGGTATGTCACTCTGATTCCTGATTTACACCTGGTCATTTTGTCACTCTGATTCCTATGATTTACACCCATTATGTCACATTCCTATGATTTACACTTGGTCTGACTCTTCCTATGATTTACACCTGGTCATTATGTCACTCTGATTCCTATGATTTACACTTGGGTCTGATTCCTATGATTTACACTTGGTCACTGTCACTCTGATTCCTATGATTTACACCTGGTCATTAACACTATGATTTACACCTGGTCATTATGTCACTCTGATTCCTGATTTACACCTGGTCATTATGTCCTATTCCTATGATTTACACCTACTCTGATTCTATGATTTATGGTCATTTTGTCACTCTGATTCCTATGATTTACACCACCATTATGTCACCCTGATTCATTTTTTGGTCATTATGTCACCCTGATTCCTATGATTTACACCTGGTCATTATGTCACCCTGATTCCTATGATTTACACCTGACATTATGTCACTTTGATTTCTATGATTTACACCTGACTATGATATAACACTTGGTCATTATGTCACTCTGATTCCTGATTTCCATTATGTCACTCTGATTCCTATGATTTACACCTGACATTATGTCACTTTGATTTCTATGATTTACACTTGGTCATTATGTCACTCTGATTCCTATGATTTACACCTGACATTATGTCACTCTGATTCCTATGATTTACACCTGGTCATTTTGTCACTCTGATTCCTATGATTTACACTTTGATTATTCACTCTGACTATGATTTACACCTGGTCATTATTTGATTCCTATGATTTACACCTGGTCTGTCACTCCCTATGATTTACCTGGTCATTATGTCACCTGGATTTACATTATTATGTCACTCTCCTATGATTTACACCTCATTTTGTCACTCTGATTCCTATGATTTACACTTGGTCATTATGTCACTCTGATTCCTATGATTTACACCTGGTCATTATGTCACTCTGATTCCTATGATTTACACCTGGTCATTTTATGATTCATGATTTACACATAGTCATTTTGTCACTCTGATTCCTATGATTTATGTCACTCTGATTCATTATTTACACATTTTGTCACTCTGATTCCTGATTTACACTTGGTTATTTTGTTACTCTGATTCCTATGATTTACACCTGGTCATTATGTCACTCTGATTCCTATGATTTACACTTGGTCATTATGTCACTCTGATTCCTATGATTTACACCTGGTCATTATGTCACTCTGATTCCTATGATTTACACTTGGTCATTATGTCACTCTGATTCCTATGATTTACACTTGGTCATTATGTCACTCTGATTCCTATGTCATTATGTCACTTTGATTTCTATGATTTACTGTCATTATTCCTCTGATTCCTATGATTTACACCTGACATTATGTCACTCTGATTCCTATGATTTACACCTGGTCACTTTGATTTACACTTGGTCATTATGTCACTCTGATTCCTATGATTTACACCTGGTCATTATGTCACTCTGATTCCTATGATTTACACCTGGTCATTATGTCACTCTGATTCCTATGATTTACACTTGGTCATTATGTCACTCTGATTCCTATGATTTACACCTGGTCATTATGTCACTCTGTCATTTTGTCACTATGTCACTCTGATTCCTATGATTTACACCCTGGTCACTCTGATTCCTTTTGTCACTGACATTATGTCACTCTGATTCCTTATGATTATGTCATTTTACACCTGACTTTGATTTACACCTGGTCATTTTGTCACTCTGATTCCTATGATTTACACCTGGTCATTTTGTCACTCTGATTCCTATGATTTACACTTGGTCATTTTGTCACTCTGATTCCTATGATTTACACCTGGTCATTTTGTCACTCTGATTCCTATGATTCACCCTGACATTATGTCACCTATGATGATTTACACTTGGTCATTATTCCTATGATTTACACTTGGTCATTATGTCACTCTGATTCCTATGATTTACACTTGGTCATTATGTCACCCTGATTCCTATGATTTACACTTGGTCATTATGTCACTCTGATTCCTATGATTTACACCTGACTGGTCACTCTGATTCCTATGATTTTCACCTGTCATTTTTCCTGATTCCTTTGATTTACACCTGGTCATTTTGTCACTCTGATTCCTATGATTTACACTGGTCTGATTCCTATGATTTTACACTCTGGTCATACACCTATGTCACTCTGATTTCTATGATTTACACTTGGTGATTCCATGATTTACATGGTCATTATGTCACTCTGATTCTATGATTTACACTTGGTCATTATGTTGATTCCACCTGACATTATGTCACCCTGTTTTCCTATGATTTACACCTGGATTCCTATCCTATGATTTACACTTGGTCATTATGTCACACTCTGATTTCCTATTATGTCACTTTGATTTCTATACACACTTGGTCATTTTGTCTGACTCTGACATTATGTCCTCCTATCACCTGACATTATGTCACTTTGATTTCTATGATTTACACTTGGTCATTATGTCACTCTGATTCCTATGATTTACACCTGGTCATTATGTCACTCTGATTCCTATGATTTACACTTGGTCATTATGTCACTCTGATTCCTATGATTTACACTTGGTCATTATGTCACTCTGATTCCTATATGTCACTGGTCATTATGACTCTTCTATGATTTATGATTATGTCACACCTATGATTTACACCTCATTTTGTCACTCTGATTCCTATGATTTACACCTGGTCATTTTGTCACTCTTTGATTCCTACCTGGTCATTTTACACTTGATTCATTATGGTCATTTTGTCACTCTGATTCCCTATGATTTACACCTGGTCATTTTGTCACTCTGATTCCTATGATTTACACCTAGTCATTTTGTCACTCTGATTCCTATGATTTACACCTGACATTATGTCACTCTGTCATTATGGTCACACTCTGATTCCTATGATTTACACATTTTGTCACCTATGGTCACTTATGTCACTCACTCTGATTCCTACTTGGATTATTCACTGACTATGATTTACATTATGTCACTCTGATTCCTATGATTTACACCTGGTCATTATGTCACCCTGATTCCTGATTTCTATGATTATGTACACTCTGGTCCATTACACTTGGTCATTATGTCACTCTGATTCCTATGATTTACACCTGACATTATGTCACTCTGATTCCTATGATTTACACTTGGTCATTATCTATTTTATCGTTTTCCAGAATATCCCAAACATAGTAAACAGTACTGACCCATCACAGTTTAAAACCTTGAATGGAAGTGCCCTGGTGTCTGAAATGGCACAGAAAGTGAAAGATATGCTGGACATGAAAATGGAAGCATTAAATGTAAGTCCTTTTACATGTTTATTTGTTTTATTGTTGTTGTTGTTGTTGTTGTTACTGTTGTGGATATCCCGCAATTGATTTGTGTGTATGGGTATAATGACATAAAGGCCTTTATCACTATTGTGAAATATATGTTCCCAGTGGGCCTGAAACATTGACTGGACTATTACAGCATTAAGGTGTAACTATATCAATAATATTTATATACATTGTACATGTATGAAAATTGCATGAATTCTCATCATATTTTTTTATTATTCCGTGCGCATGGGTATAATGACTTAAAGAACTTTATCACTTCTGTAATATTGTGAATTATACATCCCCTGGGTCCAAAGCAGTGATTAGACTTTTACAGAATTGAGATGGAACTATATAGATAACAATACATACATGTACAAATAATGCAGGAATTCTCATAAAATGTTTTTCTTTGTTACTGAACATGGAGCAAACATTTGGCTGCAGTGATAATGAGCATTCATGCCTTTATCAAAATTTTTAAATCTGTAATTCGTTGGCCAGAGAAATGAGATTGAATTTATGTCAGAGTGAAAACAAATTGTTTCCTTTTAAAATGGTCTGATATACTTAACTGTGATGGTCAGAGGTTTAGTTCTCTTGATTGTGTTTCATTAATTTTCAATGGACAGTTATTAAGAGCATCACATGTACACTTTAAACGGTCTCCGAACTCCATTCAACATGAGTTTGATTTCTTAGTGCAGGTTATATTCTCATCTCTGGTCAATGCAAGTTATATTCTCACCTCTGGTCAGAACAGGTTTGATTTTTACACCCCTGGTTAGGGTAGTTGATTCTCATATTTAGAGTTACATGTACAGTTCTAGATGGAATTGGATCAAGTTAAATGTTTTACCTGTAGTGTACACCCCTATTTTTGGAAAATGACAGTGTTGTTTTGGTTTTAGACTAAACCAAGATGGGTCAACAATCGTAGGACAAATAGTAATGAAATCTACTTGTCTGATTGCACAAATGACTTGTCTGAAAATCAGGTGTAAAATTTTTAATTAATTTTTGTCGTCGGCAATTTCATGTACATGTAACATTTACTTGTCCAACTGCAAAATAAACTTGTCCCGGACAAACCCGATTGTTGAGCCCTGGTGACACATTTTGCAATAGACCTACATGTATATAGACGTGTATGACTGAAGAAAACAAATCTGAGTCATGTTAGCCATCATTTACTGTTCTCAGAATGTCTGGCAACAGTTAACCACAGTATGGATTTAACAATTTGCAAGATAAGCTAGGCAAATACATTTTATTTGCTATATTTCTGCAGTTGCAGAAAATTCGAAATCATGATTACTCTTTTACGAAGTGATGGCTATTGACAAGTCCATGATAGCGTCTTTACAAATTGATGAAAACTGCTGGTAAATACTTGTGCTATGCACCAGGGAAATTTATGAAATGTATTGAATTTTATGTAAATTGGCATCCTTTGAGATGTTTTGGGAGCATTTGAATTACAAAATGTCATCGAAATGGACATTTTAATCTGAGTACTTTTATTTGTCGGAAAACGAGCAATACAAGCCATATCAGGGAAATTACATGTTTTTTTGTTGGTGGCGCTGGAAATGAATCTACATTTATTTATCTGAACTGAAAGATTAGGAATTTGTATTGGCAGGAACCTGATATACAAGGAAAATATTAAAGTTATTTTATATGGTGTTATTCACACACTGGAATCTGTTTAGAAAAACCACTTTCATGAAAGACCACTTATCTTTTGAGACCAAGGTTTAAAAGAATGGCTTATTTACTCAAAACTGATTTACTTCTTGTTTACAAAGATATTTGAGAATGTTGTTAGGAATTATCTAAGGATCATTTTGACAAAATGTCAAGGTCACAGATACATCAGTAAACAGAAAATGGAAATGTTTTGTCTTTTAGACTTTTAGACATCTTTCAAATTCTTCCCAAGAACCAGTTGGCCAATTTCAACAAAACTTGACAGGAAATATCCCTATGTGAAACTGCATTAAGTTTGTGAACAAAAAGGGACTATGACTAATAGTGAAACCCAAAAGAGTAAAAATAAAAAGGACCAAAATTTGTTACTTCTTTGAAAATTTCCTTCTCATAAACCAATGATCAGGTGACTGTTTAGTCAATATGTACAAAGTTTGTAAATAAAATTGTAATCTGTTCATAAATGAGGAGGGAGTAGTTAATTATATAAGAGTCATGACAATAGAGTTTCAAGGTCATAAGATGTTGCAAGCACCTAAGAAAATAGAAAATACAAGTTTAAGCTTTTTTCAACGTCTAGATATTTTTTTACTTCATCTGGAAAATCAATGGATTAATTTTAATCATACTTTGGCATTGCAGAGATTATTCCCAATCCCATGGAAAGTCATTTAATGTTTGCAATTGAGAAGGAGCTAGTTCTCATAGGGCCTCCAAATCTTCAGTGATATTTATTAACTGTGATTTTAAATCGCAACTATAGATTAAAGTGTCAAATTCAGAATTGAAGACTGAACTTGGAAAAGATAGTTGTAGTTTTACAACTACATTGGTAGACAATGTCTTTCGTTGAAATCATAACGGAGTCAAGTCGGTACAAATGTTGAGTAATGGGGTCGCCTAAAATAATCAAGAAATGGCTCCTCTCTCCAATGGGAAATAAATAGTTTTTGAAACTGCAGACACACAGACTTGATTACATACTTGACCCGTATTCATAAACATGGTATGGTGTTTAACAAGTTAACAGATTACAACAAGGAAAAGTAAAAAAAAAAGAGAAAACGGAGACAGATATAAACACGGGAATGAATGAAATACAATTTTGAACTAATAGCTTCTTCCGAAGATTCTGCAGTCAGTCTTACAATTTAATTTATCAGGAATTGGGATGAGATGATCATGAAGTCTTGTCCATCTAGCTAATTGATAAGCGGAAACTTGTAAATAATATTGAGAGGAAAAATTGATAGTCGCTTGTTATTTCCAGATGTACACGTACATATTTTTAGTTATTTATCTTATTTTGTTTTTCATCGTCAAATGAATAAATGATACATGTATGTTATATAAATACTTTAAACTTTTGATTTAACTTTGAAAAAAAATAAGTTTTTCGTTTAAAAAATGTTTCTTTATGAATTTTGGACATGTGGATTTATGACATGGACAAGGTACTTTGTCTACATGTAGGTAGGGTCTATTTGTCCAACGGGACAAGTAAATAAAAATCCTCATTGCAGAGTGCAGTGTTCATTTATATCTGTTACTAATTACTATTAAGTTAAGCTCTAATACTGAAGTAAGAGAGCCGCCCTAGCTCAGTCAGTAGCACGCTGGACTCTTGATCGTGAGGTCATGAGTTTGAGTCCCGCCTACAGCAGGTTGGTTTCCTGTCTTTCAGATGAGACAGTAAAAACTGGAGGTCCTGTGTCACAGTAGGTGTCGGCACATTAAAGAACCCTCACTGCTCAATGGCCGTAAGTGCCGAGCATAGGCCAAAATTTGAAGCCCTTCATCGGCATTTGGTGACATCTCCATATGAGTGAAATATTCTCGAGTGGGACATTAAACAATAATAAACAAGCAAACTGAAGTAAGACCCCATTCCCAATGCAACAAAATTTTCAAATTTGCAGTTGAAAGTTCCCAGCTGAAATCAAATGACAATGAATCTGAAGAAATTCTTGTATTTTCACATAGTTGTGTGTATTTTTTTATTTCCCAATGTCACTAAAATATTGCTAAAATCCCCAATTCAAAAGGCAAAACCCCGTTCCCAAAAGAGTGTGGAAAATCGCTGGATACTAACTATCTGTACATCTCATTTATTGTTTAATGTGTATGAAACACAATAATTAAATCACAAAGTAACAGTAATAATAATATCAATGAAAACATAATTGTATAATAGTTGCATTAATAATTATTGTATTGCAATGAAGTACAATTGGAATAAATGCATGGATAGATAAAACTGAAGACAAATTTAAAATACATGTAGGTAAATCAATTTCAAAACCAATCTAAGCTCATAAAAAAATTCTTACATAATGTCAGAAAAAATACCTCAATGAATTTTGTTGCAATTCTATATAATCACTGCTCTGGAAAATGGTTTTACTTAGCACTTAATGTGACAAAATATTTTGCAAGATGAGATATATTAAAAAAGATATACATTTTATGTAGGAAAGATAATTAGATACATGTGTTGTTTTTTATCTAGAACATCTGATTTATTTCTGAAATTATGTCTTTTTTGTCCCTTTGGATAAGTTTATGATTTCTTTTTTCCATTACTGATACTGATGTATTTCTGTTCAAGGTTCTATATTGTTTTTTTCTTCCTGTAATACTAAGTATTTTATTGATTTTGTCTTATTTTTTTTAGTAGATTCTAATTACTGCTTCGGAGAACCTTAAATAATCTCGGAAGTCCTATCAAAGGGAGATAACTCAATATGACATGATTCTAATTTACACTTTGTGACATATATATAATTATCTCAAAGAAAACTCTGGGGTATTTTTTTTTTTTATCTTTAAGGTTTCCATAGTTACTTTATACAAGGAACCATACATTTAGTACATGTAGTATTTTGGTAACAAACAAATATATTGCTTGATTCATTGTTTGTGATTTCAGAGGTCTGTTCTAGCTGCAGAAGAAGCTGCCGGTAACCACACCTGGGAGGACGACTTGGATGTATGTGTAGATTTTTCTATGACGTTTATGTTGAGAGTTGAAAAATATAAAACGGGGGTTTTCCTAGGGTTGAAATTTAGTTAGTCCTTTGACCCACAAAATAAAGATTTTGTGTGTCCCATTAAGTAACTGGGACTTGATACATGTACATGTATATCCCAATATAATGAAAAGAAAATGACATCCTTTTTCAGTCCCAGATTCAAAATCTTCTCTAATTATACAGAGTTATAGTTGGTCATCAGGTACTCAGTTTGATTCATTTTGTACATCCCAAAAATATTTTTTATGTAACGATAAAGCATGAAATTAAAGCACTTTTTATAGTTTTGACATTACAGCAACCTGTCTTGAGAAATAGCCTTTCAACTTACATTTTATACATATATATGTTATATATATATGTGTGTGTGTGTGTGTTTGTGTGTGTGTGTGTGTGTGTGTATTTCAGTCATATACATATAATTTAAGCCATACTCTTTGTGAACGGCTTTCCAATGACCTCTAGATCTGTGATTAGGTGAGAATGAAATGATCAATTGGGTCATTTATGACTCTTGTTATGGGGAGGGGTAAGTCAGGCCATTCATATTGTATTTACTTCAGAAAATAATCAGATCATCAGAAAAATAACAAGTTTTGAAGGTCATTTGTAAATTTAGCTAAATATGTGATTTCTGTTTTCATATTCATTCTCTTCATTTTAAAGCCCATGAAGATGAAAATTTTGAATGCTAAAGACAAAGGGCAGTTGGAGGGGCTTTTAGCGTATAATTCCCGATTTCGTCAGAAAATCAACGACACAGTTTCAGCAGTTCATATTCCTGTTGAGATTTATGAGAAAGGTTTGTGGAATTTGGGATTCTAACCTGTTATATCATTTAATAAATGTTTGTTTGATTTTTAGAATAAATTCAAATTTTCATCTGAGTCAAAATAACACTCTTTTATATCAACATTACATTTTTGTGTTGTTTTTTTTTATTTATTTTATCAGTAAAAATTATTCTAAGATTAATTTTAGCTTTTTCCTGACCATTGGATTGAATAAAAGTTTTTATACCAGTAATCTTGTCCTGCTATCAAAGGCATGTATTTAAATTTACAGCAACCATCCTGGTCATCAATGATTCTCAAATATGTCGTATTCTATTTATAGATCCTCATATATTAAATGGTTTGGACTGGTCAAGGAAGCTGGACACTATATTTCAATATAACTACAACAAGGATGACCAAATTTTATGGCAATATTTCGGAAGTCAGACTGGATTCATGAGAACATTCCCAGGTAATTAATACTTCTTCAAAAAGATTTTAATTACTGTATAGTTGCTTTTATTTTGGGGGGGATTTAATTTCGTGATATTCGCAATCAAAGCAAATAATGTGAAATTTAATACTTGTGAATATAATACTTTACACTTATGAAATATCAGAAAGACAATTTGTAACCAGTCTTGTGTGAAATATAATATCTGTGAATAAAGGTCCTTTCAGAAAAATGTGAAATTTTCTCCCTGTGAATTTAAACAACTATACAGTAGTAGAAAGTCATATGATATGTGAACCAGCAGGTAAGAACCTTAAGGACAATTTGGGGTGGGGGATATTTTGATTTGAATGTTTTTCAGGAACTTGAACATATGTGGTAATAGATAAATTTGATTGATTCTTAGACTGGAGCGCCTTGATGCAGGTTCAGACATGTGTACATGTGTTCAATTTCACAAGTATTAAGTTGTGCTGAATTGTTTTGAAAGGCACTTTGATGTAAAATGGGGACTCCAGGGCAACCCATCCCTGGCTTCATTAAAAGTGACTGTATGGGCTAATAAAAAAAATTAAAAAAACCAAAAACAAACAAAAAAACACTTGAACTTATTTGGATTTAGAAAATATAATATGAGTATGAGCGCAGGCTAGAGAAACTCTTGCTCTTTCCGGCGCAAAAAATCTACAATACTAGAACTAATACGTTGGATGAAATTCCTTGTTTTTTTGAATTTCATTGGTTATGGTTGGTTATGTGGTAAGGAACCCTAATCTCAGCCGCTGGTTTCATATGACGACAGGCTAGAATAAAAATAGAAATAAAACAACTCTGAACATCAATATATCAACCCTTTATTTACAAATGGACTGGTCCATGTAATTGATTTAAAGATTTCTTTCAATTGTCATTTTGCTGTATATCGTTATTTTCAGACTAGCTGAAGGCAGATATCAATTGTTTGTTGCTTATTGTTAATACTTTGCGTGGCTAAGAAAAATTATGTGAAATGTTCCCTATCAGTAGACATCAGGTACATGTAATATTTGTACGAGTTTTATAACTCCGGTAGAAGAGAATCATACTGTAATCACAGAATCATAAATCATAACAATATTGCTGTTCTTTACTGAAACGGTTATTAATGCCTAGAAATGACCATACAGTGGAACTTGTCCTGATTGGCTACTTTCCTGAAAGACCACCTTTCTTCTGGGACAACTTATGAATGACCACCTGCCTTCTGAGACCAAATTCTGAGAACCACTTGGATAATTGATCAATTGAATAATACCACATTGGAGAGACCACTTGTATTGAGAGACTACATTTCAGTGGCAAATGGAATGGCCTCTCAAGACAGGTTCCACTGTATTCCATGTATAAAAAGTTATTTATTGTAAAGTATTGGGAAAAGTTGTCCTGACAAGAAAGTTAACAATGGATATGTTTGAATGGCCTTTGTAGTCAGGTGCCCTTTAT
The DNA here is from genome assembly GCA_030159075.1 of Atrina japonica. Taxonomy (NCBI): domain Eukaryota; kingdom Metazoa; phylum Mollusca; class Bivalvia; order Pterioida; family Pinnidae; genus Atrina; species Atrina japonica. The sequence goes on along the minus strand of BROG01000076.1, from coordinate 579,578 downwards.
ATGCTAGTGGTCTTTAATGCTTTAATGTTTGACTGTATATGCATGTAGAAAAGATAATTGAACCTTATGGACAACTAGAATGTGAACTCATTCCTGAAAAACATTGAAATAATCTTTAAATCAATTACATGGACCAGTCCATTTGTAAATAAAGGGTTGATATATTGATGTTCAGAGTTGTTTTATTTCTATTTCTGATGTTGTGATTCATTTTGAGTTTCTTCTCTTGCAGCAAGTGAATGGAAGATGCCACCTAATGGAGTAGATTTGTATGATGTAAGAAGAAGACCTTGGTGTGTAAAACATTTTTAAAGACTTCATTTTCTACCCCTAGGGTATAGGTTTGTAACCAACTAAAATGTCCATCAATTTTTAACTGATAAACACTTCCATGGGAAAATTGGGAGATAAGCTCAGGTGATATAAAGATTTGGATGATAAGCTGGAGGGATATATAGACTTAGGTTATAAGCTGGGATGATATATAGAATTAGGTGATTAACTGGGGTGATATATAGAATTTGGTGATAAACTAGAATGATGCATAGAATTGGGTGATAAGCACGGATGACATATAATCAGGTAATAAAACAAGCTTAAGTGATGCATAGAATTTTGTGATAAGCTGGGGTTATGTATAGAATTGGATGATAAGCTGGGATGATATATAGAATAAGGAGATAAACTGGGTGACATATATGATTAGGTGATAAGACAAGCTTGGGTAATATATGGAAGTAGACGATAAGCTGGGGTTACATATAATTAGGTGATAAGCAGGGTTGATGCATATAGTTAGATAATGAGCTGAGTTGACATATAACTAGGTTATAATTCAAGCTTGGGTGATATATAGAATTGGGTAATAAGCTAAGGGTGATATATAGAATTTGGTCATAAGATGGGGTGATATATAGAATTAGGTGATAAGATAAGCTAGGGTGACATAGAATTAGGTGATAAACTGGGGTGATATGTAGAATTGGGTGATAAGCTCAATATATGACGTGTAATTATGATGTATAACCTAGAATATAGATTTGTTCAGGTCAAGAAAGGATTCACCAGACTCCACCCCCCCACCCCCCACCCCCACCCCCCACCAGGTTATATGGATTTTACTATGCATGTACTGTAAGATTTGTCTTTGTCCAATGGTCTGTCTGGTTTAAGTTTAAGTTTTGTAATTGCTCACCATTCACTTAACTCATCAACCCCTGAAAAACAATGGACTCTGCTATAAATCAATGACTTAGATCAGTCCAAATGTGATTCTAGGGGTGAATGAGTTAATAATGTTATACAGAATGCTAAGTTTGTGTACAGAAGTTCTTCTGGGGATGAGCATGAATACTGGGGAGTAAGAAATAAAAAAAATCATTTTGGTGTTTTTAGCATTTTGCTATGGTATGGACTTAATTTTTTTTTTGCTCAATATTTCATGGTAATGTTTTGGTCAAAGTTGAGGTAGGGGACATGTATTGATTCACCAATACTCTCATTCTTAAAATGTCCTGAAAAATCATTGATAATCAAAAAAAAATTGTAAAACCTTGAAAATTTTGCAAGGTAGTTGTAGATATATTATTTATCTTTCCTCAGTGTCATAACCTGTTTTAGGTATCTTATTTTTTTTATATTAATTGATAACCTTAAACCATTAACTGTTATTATAATTATTTCTTTATATTGTGTTCAGGTATACACAAGGATCAAGTTCACCTAAAGATATGCTCATATTACTGGACACGTAAGTTAACTGGCATAGCTTTTTTCCTTTGACAGTTTTGTATGGAAGTTATTTTCCTTGTGTCCAGTAGGAAGTTCTCAAAACTTTACTGTAGATGCGAATGCTTTTCCAGCTGATGCAGAAACCCTAATAGATTCATATTAATGGAAGCTAAAGTGATGTATTTTTAATTTCTGTTAATATGCGATCATTTTTTTTAAAAGGCGAATATCAGAATTAAACAGCATGTTTTATACTTTAACATATTTACTGCTTTATATTTACATTTCCTGCAGTAGTCTCAAACTTTGTGTTAACCCTTTCAACCCTAAAGATCATATAGATTGATCTTTAACAATGGAAAAAGCATACCATTAAGATATTCAAGGGTGAAGGGTTAATCTAAACTGTTTTTATCGGCTATAATCTAAGTTCCTCATATGACATCACACAAAGATGTATCCTCCGTCATAACATGACGTCACTCCAAGATATGTCAATTAGATATATTCTATGCTTTACTATCTACGTTGAACTTTACTCCTCCATCACCATAAGACTTATCACGTTTAACAGTCACCTTTCTGTTTGCGTGTTACCCAAACAGCATCCATATTGACACTAAATGCACTCTGAAAGGAGCGTTCAGTCATTAAATGTTGGCCAGCCTGTCATTAAATGTTGACGCGCACATTTATATGTTAATATTGTATATATGTATATATTTAATGATTGTATTACTCATTTATATTTAATATTATCATACCTATGCATATTTAATCTTAATAATACACATTTATATTTTGATTATCATACCTGTAAATTTTTAATTGTTGCACATTTATATTCTAATATTATACACCTGTAGGCTGTACATATATAATTGTCACACATTTCTATTTTTATATTATACACCTGTACATATATAATTGTCACACATTTCTATTTTTATATTATACATCTGTACATATATGATTGTTACACATTTACATTTTGTTATGTTTTACCTGTACATATTTAACATAACTTTCACACATTATACAGTCAAATTTGCATTAAAGGCCACCTCTGTTTAAAGGGCACCTGCATATAAAGGTCATTTAAACATAACCTTTTATAACTTTTTTTATAATGAATAAACTTCTTTATAAAGGCCACCTGTCTATAACAGCTACTTTTATCTGTTCCATTGAGTGGCCTTTATAGACAAGTATGACTGTATTTTGACATGATTTACCTGTACATATTTAGCGTTATTGTCACACATTTCTATTTTAGGAGTGGAAGTGTACATGGACAGTCACTACAGCTCATCAGAGTGGCGGTCAAATCTATTCTGGATACTCTGGGTGAAAATGATTTTGTGTACATTGCTAGGGTATGTTTATGATGAATCACACAAAGATGTTTAGCTGGAGTGTTGATTTTTAGCCAGATGCAACAGTCAAAATATTTTGCAAAAGAAAACAAGCAAAATTCTGATAACTGTTTTTGCCAAAATTCTGATAACAGTTTTCACCATAATTCTGATAACTGTCTTATCATAATTTTGAATTTTTACCATAATTCTGATAACTTTTTAGCATACATGTAATTCTGAAAATTGATTTACCATAATTCTGATAACTGTTTAACCTTAATTATGAAAAAAAAATTTAGCATAGTTCTGGTAACTTTTTTTACCATAATTCTGATAACTGTTTTTAGCATAATTCTGATAACTGTTTTTAGCATAATTCTGATAACTGTTTTAGCATAATTCTGATACCTGTCTTAGCATAATTCTGATAATTGTTTTAGCATAATTCTGATACCTGTCTTGGCATAATTCTGATAACTGTTTTAGCATAATTCTGATAACTGTTTAAGCATAATTCTGATAACTGTTTTAGCATAATTCTGATAACTGTTTTTAGCATAATTCTGATACCTGTTATAGCATAATTCTGATAACTGTTATATCATATTTCTGATCATTGTTTTCATCACTTTTCTGTTTTTATAGTTTTCAAAGGAAGCATCCAATGTGAGCTGTTTTACAACATTTGTACAAGCAAACTACAGAAACAAACAGGTATGAATCAGTTTTTCTAAAAATTTAGAATTCTGTTGTGACAGTTTTGCCTTCAAGTAAATATTTTGTCAATTTTTAAATTTTTGTTTGTGTAATTGTTGTTTTCCATCCTGTGCCAATTTTTCACTTACATGGAGATGTTGCTAGCTTTAGGTGAAGTGCCACAAATTTTGACTGTTTTGTGGGCTGACCCCAACACCATGAGGGTTCTTTTATGTGCCACTCCTTCCATAACAAGCGATCTTGGTTTTGAGTCTCATCCAAAAAAAATGTGACTTTCACTATGTTGAGTGCTTGGTGAAGGAACAATCACTTCCATGCCAGATAGGCAGAGTTGTTTCAAACAATATGACGTATAACTTATGGATATGATTTCCCCAGAATTTGACTTATATCAATGTATTCAACATGATGAGAACCTAACCTGAATTTTGTGAGAAAGTTTGCCATTTTACTTGAGGAAGGCCGGTGGTCTCTCCCTGGATACATTGTAATGGTGATCTTTCCTCCTTTATTAAAAACTGGCCGCCACCAAAAATTGTTAAAAATGGCATTAAACACTTCAAAACTCAAAAATAAAAGATTGCTTATACATCTTGTGATTTTTAGCAGTTGCTAGATTGGTTCTGACCCGAGGACTAAATGTTTGGCATGACAAGTGAAAATTAGAAGTCTTTGAATTGAGACTAGGACAGAAGAGTCCATGTTACAGCGACATACAGTGTAGTTTATTAACTCCTCACCCTCTGAAAAAAATAGACTCTGCTGAAAATCAATGACTTGACTAGTGCAAATTTGTCTTTAGGGGTGAATGTGTTTATTATTTTATATTGTTGATATTGAGAGGGTGACCTAAGTTTTTAGAACTTGTGCTCATTCCTTTTGATTAATCAATGAAATATATCTAAATTAGTGACAGGTAAAATTTATAATAATTTGCCTACATCTTATGGCATCTCAATTCAAGTGAAACCTTCTGTAGCAGTACGAGTGTAAAACAATATCACAACAAGAAAAAAAACCAAATTTCTGTCTTACGACTTAAGTGTAACTCTGGGGATTTGTAAATAAACATTTACCATCTGTTGACTCTGAAACTATATAATCATCATGAAGCGCTAACGTGATTCATTGAATGTTTTTGTTCAGTTGGCATTCATAAGCCCATGAATGCCAACCGACAGTAGTTCAATCCTTAAATAAATTACAATACCTGTTGTTTATGTCTAGTTTCACAATAAAATCTTGTTCCATTCAGATCTTATCAGATGCTGTAAGCATGCTAGAAGCTGATGGTATGGCGGACTTTGAAGCTGGATTTAATTATGCATTTACTCAGTTTGAGAAGGTGAGGGCCATTATCAAAAACTTACCCAAATCAAAGGTAGGCTAACCTTGACATAGATGATATGACCTTGAGTCAAGGTCATGACCCAACACCTGCTAAAGGAGTTTTTATTGTGTGTTTTATTCATTAACTATATGACTGATATTTATCAGAAACCAAAAGATGCTCTTTTGTTATATCACATGAAATTTCATTATATTTCATGAAATTTTGTTGTTATTTTTTTCTATCAGAAATGTTTCTATGAACAGAAAAAATATCTTTCATTGCAATATTTAGAGATAAAAATAGCATACCCAGTTAAGACATACAGGGGTGACAAAGAGTTACACGGTATACTTTCTAAGACACTTTGTGAGATCCTTGTGTAAACTATAAAAAATCCACATCAAAAAAAGTCCAATTACTGACTTTTAAGTTATCTATATTAATTCAGTTCTATGTAATTATGTCCAGCTCATCAGGAAATATCCTGATAACTGTAAATGTAGACACACTCTAAAGTTTCTAATTATCGACCCCTTGGCCTTTATCAAGTGAAAGACAACATGATACCTTGTAACTCATACAGATATTGTCTTCTTTCACTTGATAAAGGCCAAGGGGCTGAAAATTTGTGAACTTCGAGTGTGTTTACTGTTTTATTTTTTTTTTTCACATAGCGATACTTCCCTTTTTGAGGACTTTGATTTTTATTGTAAACGTAGGTTTATGTGGAAACGTAATTTTGACTCTCCATATGGTAAACTGTGAAAGGCCACCTTGAGGAAGAATGTTTTTGGCTTCAGGATTCTCTTGTTTCATTTTATAATCAATTATGTATGTGAGATTTTTGTTATTGATTGCATCCTGTAATTTCAGTTTGAGAACTCCTCTGGATCAGGTGTTGGTGCAAACTGCAATAGAATGATCATGCTTTTAACTGACGGAGGATCTGAAACGGCAGAAAGCGTCTTCAAAACTCGAAATTGGAACAGACCAGTTGAGGTTTGTAGACCAAGAAAGCAGTTAGATGCAAATGAATTCCAAGGACTGAATGATTCTGAGTATCTGCTGTCTGTCTTTTCTTTCAGATATCTTAACCTAAACTGTTAAATCAAATCAGCTATTTTAACCAAACTTGCTACACTTACCTCTGTTTTATTTCGAAAAGTTTTTAAGTTTTTCAAATGAGATACCTGACATGTCTCCAATGAATTAAATATATATTTATCCATGTTAATGAAAACATTATTCTCTGGTGCTTCACTGGGGTTAAATTAGTTTTTAAGTTTTGTATCTACTAAGGTAATCTTTAGCTCACCTCTATGAAGTTTGTACCTTCATCAGCGTCCAGTTAAGAAGGTTGTTAGAGGTCAGATTTATCTGCTACTTACACCCATAATTCATCTAAACTTGCAAGTTCTATGATTCTTACCATATTCAGTACTTCAGAAGCTGGACCAGTCCTAAATTAGATGCTGGGCAAGTCCTAAATTAGATGCTGGGCCAGTCCTAAATTTTTGGTAAATAATTTTCACCCTGTTTTGGACTTAGTCTGTTTTCAATGCTGTGGTTAAATTTTCAGTGCTGTGGGAAGATTGGTTGAGTTCAGAATAATTACTTGTATATAAAACATATTGGTATGATTTGAGCTTTGTAATCTTCATTACCCTATATTTCATTATCAGATCATAGTTTTTCAACAAATTTTCTGTGGTCTGTTTTGACAACAATTAGATTTCAGTTACCAAATAATTACGGTCCTTAGTAATTGCCTGAACTGAACAACCATTTATTGTATGTGAGATAGTTGTTGGAGTTTTCTGATAAATGGACTCATCCGTTCTCTTATTTATACTTATGACCAACTGTCGTACACTAATAATACACTGTATCGTGTGCGAGATAAATAAAAATAAAACATGCTCTGATTTAGAATTTATTTTTCAGAAACAAATTCGGGTGTTTACCTACGCTGTTGGACAGAATCCAAATCCCATTAAAGACATCAAATGGATGGCATGTGCAAATAGAGGTTAGTGTCTTTGTCTTGTCAAGAATTATTATCAGGGTACCCATACAGGTACCCCTGAGGTGTGTATAATGAGGGTTTAACCATTCCTCTATGTCTTATCAAGAATTATTATCAGGGTACCCGTGGTACTCCTGAAGTGTGTATAATGAGGGTTTAACCATTCCTCTATGTCTTATCAAGAATTATTATCAGGGTACCCGTGGTACTCCTGAAGTGTGTATAATGAGGGTTTTAACCATTCCTCTATGTCTTATCAAGAATTATTATCAGGGTACCCGTGGTACTCCTGAAGTGTGTATAATGAGGGTTTAACCATTCCTCTATGTCTTATCAAGAATTATTATCAGGGTACCCGTGGTACTCCTGAAGTGTGTATAATGAGGGTTTAACCATTCCTCTATGTCTTATCAAGAATTATTATCAGGGTACCCGTGGTACTCCTGAAGTGTGTATAATGAGGGTTTAACCATTCCTCTATGTCTTATCAAGAATTATTATCAGGGTACCCGTGGTACTCCTGAAGTGTGTATAATGAGGGTTTAACCATTCCTATATGTCTTATCAAGAATTATTATCAGGGTACCCGTGGTACTCCTGAAGTGTGTTTAATGAGGGTTTAACCATTCCTCTGTCTTATCAAGAATTATTATCAGGGTACCCGTGGTACTCCTGAAGTGTGTATAATGAGGGTTTAACCATCCTCTATGTCTTATCAAGAATTATTATCAGGTACTCCTGAAGTGTGTATAATGAGGGTTTAACCATTCCTTTATATCTTATCAAGAATTATTATCAGGGTACCCGTGGTACCCCTGAAGTGTGTATAATGAGGGTTTAACCATTCCTCTTTGTCTCGTCAAGAATAATTATCAGGGTACCCATACAGGTACCCCTGAAGTGTGTATAATGAGGGTTTAACCATTCCTCTATGTCTTATCAAAAATAATTATCAGGGTACCCATACAGGTACCCCTGAAGTGTGTATAATGAGGGTTTAACCATTCCTCTTTGTCTTATCAAAAATTATTATCCACATATCTTTACATATAGGCCTACCCAGAAGAGTTTATAATGAGGTTTTAACCGTTTCAGTTTGTCTTTTCAAGAGTTATTATCAGGGTATCTGTACAGGTACCCCAGAAGTGTGTAATGTTCACTTTTGATGGATTTAGTCCACAGATGTTTCAGGTGAATTATATTATATCATTTTTTCTGTATTTGAAGAACGGTGGCATTACTTTTTTTTTAAAATTTGGAGTCTTTATTGAAGCAGAATTATTAATTTTCAGTTGTCCAAAACATATAGTTTGACCGACTTTTAGTTTTTCTATCATCATCAAGTGAAGACTGTTGTTTCTCTTTGTATAAAAATGTATAAAATTTGATACATTTGTCTTGTCTCCATTTGTAGTGATATGAGTAAATAAACATTCTAAACTAGTCAATTTCATTCTTGACCTTATACATGGTCCTTCAATAGGACTAAGTAGAATATGTATTTTTCCCACATAATAATTTACATGTGCCCTTCAGCTTGGGAATGGATAATCCTAGAAATCATCCAAAAGTGATAAAAAAAAATTGGGTATTTCAAATGCTATGGATGGAAGCAAGATGGTTTATGTAATGACAGTGATGATAACACAGAACAAAGTTCTGAGGGATTGACTTCTGGAATACTTGACAAATAATAACAGCGAGTCATTAGAGCTCAGCAGATCTGAAAGTGATCGTACCTATATCTTGCTCCATCAAGTGAAACTGAAATTGAAAGTACCATTACAATACAACTAGCACATGTACAGTTCAAAGCATTGATTAAATATGGGTGTGATAGAAGTTCATTGTATATACAAAATAAAAACTGATGTAAGTGTGTTTAACTGTTTTTTTGTTTATTTTGATTTGTTTACGAAGAGATAGCTATGATGAAGTACACATGGACATCACATGTGAATGAAACTTTTGACAAAGGAGAGGAACAGCCAACAGGCGTTTAACATAGAGGGGGTTCTAATACAAAATATATTGTATCCATTATTTTAGGACATGTAAATTTGCGTAATCTTATGAACGTTTATAATTTCCTTTCAAACATGGCCATGTCAGCCATTTTCAGAATTGGTATGTAGTGTTTCTAAGGTAAAGTTAATCGAAAGTGTGAATTTCATTACCACTGGGGCAGGAGTTCTGCAGTTAACCTTGGTTCCGGATGAATTATTAAGTATCATAAACCTTAGCCCAAGGGTTCTGCAGTTAGCCTAGGGTTCAGGTAATTAAAAAAAAAATATTCAGTTTCATGAACTTTGGGATAGGAGTTCTCTCTACAGATAACAATAAAGGTGACAGATGACATGGATAAGGACCTTAAGTTTTAATCGCATTCATTCCAATTAATTGTCTGTGTAACCTAGAAGAGTATGGGCATTATAAAAAATGTAAATAGTTGTTTTAAAGTGCTTAGTTTTACAGACAAACGATTTAGGTAGCTCAGTTTTTGGTTTTTGTTTGTTTACTGTTGTTTAACATCCCACTCAAGAATTTTTCACTTGTATGGAGGTGTCACCAAATGCCGGTGAAGGGCTTCAAATTTTTGGCCTATGCTCAGCACTTACTGCCATTGAGCAGTGAGGGTTCTTTAATGTGCCAACACCTACTCTGACACGGGACCTCGGTTCTTACTGTCTCATCCGAAAGACAAGAAACCAACATGCCTTCAGCTGGATTCGAACTCACAGACCACACGATCAAGAATCGCGCGCGCAGCTGACTGAGCCAGGCCGGCACTCTCAGTTTTATGGTAAGTCTAGTTAGGGAACCAAGTAATGGTATTAAATTAAATTTGGGTTTTTCAATCAAATTCTTACTATACTTTTTGTCCATGATGTAACACTTTGACCTTTGTGTTTTGTAGGTCGTTTTTCAGAGATCCGTGCAATGGGGGCAATAAGAGCCAGAGTTCAGGTATTGGTTTAATTTGATATATTTATCTTAATTAACAAATTTTAATGTTATTATTTGATTTAATACAATTTTTCAAATTGATGACGTGTTTTTGAAGTTTGATAATATTAGGAAGATTTGTTGGTCACCTGAGCGACTTTTAGTCTACCTTTAAGTGTAATTACCTTCATAACTTTTCAAATTGAATCGTATCCTGCTGTCTTAGATATCATGTCCTCAGTTATAGAAATTACCAAGTCACCCCTTGTGATTATGAAATTTTATATGGTGTGGTACTTGTCGTCAATAGAAACCAGAATGGACATTTGGTTCCTTTTCTTCATCTCTTTCTAATCTTAAGTTCATTGAAACTTGAATATTTGCTGTTTAAATGACACATATACTTGCAGGCATGGATATACTTTGCAAAAATTGATATATGTTTTACAGTATTGAATTTTCTCATTATCTTCATTTCAGATGACCATGAAATCTTGATAAAAGCTCAAATTTAATTTGCAATTTTGTGAAAGTGAAAGATTTATAAATTTGTCCACCTTTATACTGTTTTGTCTAAGCATGTACTACTATCTCCAAGAAATACTTTTGTCATAAAGTTACCAGTAGTTGTCTGCCATAAAAATAATACTAAAGTTAGTTGTTTGTCATAAAAGTAATTATCTGCCATGAAGTTAATTATCTGCCATAAAAATTAGTTGTCTGTCATGAAGTTAATTGTCCCCTAAACAGGGTTGCCACCTACCTAAAAAAAACTTATGTAAAGTTGTCATTTATCAATGTCAGTGAATTGCCATGGAATTCTGAAAATAGAAAAAAAATGGAATTTTAGCAGAGTCAGGGAAAAGTCAGAGAGAAAAAATGTGTAAATCCAGTGACTATGGCAGTTGAAAATTTAATCTGAAAAGATGTATGATAATCATTATCCCCAAAACTAAACTTCAGAAAAGGTGTATTGGGTGGATGTAATGAAGGTGGTAATTGAAAATAAAAAGTGGTCTGTGAAAGGACTGAGATTATTTTACAATTTGTCACTTGCAAGCCTGTTGAATACAACTACCGGTGTTGGCCAGAATATTTTGAATAGCTAATCATCATCATCATCATCATCTATCTATCTATCTATCTCTCTCTCTCTCTCTCTCTCTCTCTCTCTCTCTCTCTCTCTCTCTCTCTCTCTCTCTCTCTCTCTCTCTCTCTCTCTCTCTCTCTCTCTCTCTCTCTTCTATATATATATATCTATATATATATATATATATATATATATATATATATATATATATATATATATATACAGACATAGAGCGTCTTCCATTAGATTTTTTTTCATATTATTTTGCCAAGGTATGATATCTGATATTGTCTTTTATTTTATATTCTTTTATTCTCCTTCATGTACACAGTTTAGATAACGCCCAACACACCCCACCTTTCGTGAGACAAGCCACGCCTCTCTTAAGATGAGGGTTATTTAGGATTCATTTTGTTTACATGAATATTATTGATATTATACATATGTATTTATGATGTTTACAAATGTATTTATGGTTTACTTGTACACATGAAATAACTTTTGTTTAACACCTGAATCCAATCGACCTCTTTGTCATGAGTGTACATGTGTGAATGCTCTCATATTTAAACAAAAATGTATGAAGATTTTAAGGATTGAGCTAAAAAAATGTATAAAGATTTTAAGGATCGAGCTAACAAAAATAAATGAAGATTTTAAGGATTGAGTTAAAAAAAAAAATGTATAAAGATTTTAAGGATCGAGCTAAAAAAAATAAATGAAGATTTTAAGGATTGAGCTTAAAAAAAAATGTATAAAGATTTTAAGGATCGAGCTAAAAAAAATAAATGAAGATTTTAAGGATTGAGCTAAAAAAAATGTATAAAGATTTAAAGGATCGAGCTAAAAAAAAATGTATGAAGATTTTAAGGATTGAGCTAAAAAAAATAAATGAAGATTTTAAGGATTGAGCTAAAAAAAATGTATGAAGATTTTAAGGATCGAGCTAAAAAAAATGTATGAAGATTTTAAGGATCGAGCTAAAAAAAAAATGTATGAAGATTTTAAGGATCGAGCTAAAAATAAATGTATGAAGATTTTAAGGATCGAGCTAAACATAAATCAGTTGTTCTTAACTCTTTTTCTCTCCAAAATCTTTTATTTATTTTACTTCGTTGAAGGAAAGATTTAAACACTTTTAACTATATTAGTATGCCCGTACTTATTATTTAAAATTATTATCTGTATCATAGACATAGTTTTTTACAATTGTTTCATTTTTTGATTTCTGCTTTTCTGTAAGGCTTGTCTTTAAGAGAGTTTATTAGACTTGGAGATATATTATAGTGCTGTATTTTACAAATTTCATTTTGATATAATCCGCAGTGCCAATTTTCAGACATTTTTGTTGTTTTGGATTACAAACAAAATACATTGATATATAAAACGGCAGGTGTAAAATGGTATTTTGTGACTGTACCATTTACATGTGTATCAGATAACAAGAGATAAGAGATTTTGACAATTTCTTTCGGCCAATGTTTTCATTTCTTTATCATGTTAATAACAACATAGTTTCTCAGAGATGTCTCCATGTGTACAATAAGTGAAGTTGTCATTTAAAAAAATTTTTAGTTTGCAAAAACTTGCAGTGGTGGAAATACAATTTTTCGTAAATCATGGACCCCTAAAATTACCTGAATAGTGCCTTCTCCATGTTTGTGTGTCATTGCCAGTTTGTTTAAAAAAAAAAAGTTGACTGTTACAAAAAAAATAGCTACTTAAAGTATTTTCTGTACCGGTATATTGTAATGTGCACTTGGGTCAAATAAATCGAAGGAAAAAATCTTACGGACCTCGTATCCCAATATGAGCTATGTCAAAATAGACTTGCAGGCCTCCTACATGTAACTCATTATGAGCTATGTCAAGATAGACTTGTAGGCCTCCTAACACAGTATGAGCTATGTCAAGATAGACTTGTAGGCCTCCTAACACAGTATGAGCTATGTCAAGATAGACTTGTAGGCCTCCTAACCCAGTATGAGCTATGTCAAGATAGACTTTCAGGCCTCGCAACCCAATATGAGCTATTGTCACGATAGAATTGCAGGCCTCACAACCCAATATGAGCTATGTCAAGATAGACTTGCATGTCTCCTAACCCAATATGAGCTATGCCAAGACAGACTTGCAGGCCAATAATGAGCTATGTCAAGATAGACTTGTAGGCCTCACAACCCAATATGAGCTATGTCAAGATAGACTTGCCGGCCAATAATGAGCTATGTCAAGATTGTCTTCCTGTGATAATCATTTGACTTGGGGGATTCAACTTGGGTATTCTACTCAGGTGTAATTTTTTGACTTCTTTCATTTCATTTCTTCATTTGTGGTGTCTGGATTTATGTGGTGCAGGAATATGTAAAAGTAATAGTGCGTCCACTAGCGTTAAACCACACCAAGCTGACAAAATGGACATGTTGTTATGCAGGAAATAACGCAGGCTCTGTGGTATCTTTGTTCATGATGTGTTACTTAGTTCAACTCTTAGCTGCTCTTCTATTGCATGGTCAGCAGTGCGTCCACAATCAAAGATTTGTCTACATTAAAAACGTCATTACATGATGATGAATGAAACACTCGGGGATGAGAATTCCTCCTTATTCAAAACTTTGCTGCAACGTTAAATCTTTATTTTCCCCATTAAACCCCTACAAATGAGCCATTTTTCTCCTTTTTCATCATTGTGGAACCACATCGCTAAACCCTGAAAGTTGGTCAAACTACAATATGGTAAGAAAACTAACCACAAATAATTTTATTTCAATATATGCCCATTCCCCAATGGGAAATGGAACACTCGCAGGGGCTTCTATTACAGAAAATATGGTGCACCACCACCTGTTCTGCCGTGTTGTATACATTGTAGATTATATAGGGGCGGTTGCCCTCTTAGGTTGTGGTCTCCGGTTCATTGTGACCAGGATTTTCCCTCCACCATTAAAAACTGACTGCCACTGTGTAAGTAAAAAATTGTTGAAGGAAGCTAGAATATCTGTAAAGGAATTTTCAAATTCTTTTGAACAGAAAATATTAGTATCATTTAGATAAGAAGTAATACATGTACATATATGGTGAATTAATCTGCTGATGATAGAAGTTTGTGTTGGTTTGAATGGTGTTTTATGCCACACTCAACAATTTTTCAGTCATATGGTGGTGGCCATTTTTTATTGGTGGAAGAGAGAACCCAGTCACAATGTACCTGGGAAGAGATCACCAACCTTCCACAAGTAAACTGACCAAATTTCTCACAAAAATCAGTTTAGGTACCAATACGGTTCTTACTCGTCCTGACCAGAAGTGGAAGACTTCATGGTTCAGTGGGTGCTGATCTAACCACTCAGAATATGGAAGGAAATCAAACGCCAAGTACTCCAATGACAAGGATTTCCCTGGGACATTTTTCGTCTAGTTACAGGACCCATTCCCAGTGTGAAAGTGGCTCGTATTTTCCCCAAAGATATGCGGAAATGCCCAATTAAGAATACAGTATTTTCATACAAAATGTCTCAAATTTAATTTTTTTTTTAAGTTAAAATGTCATGTATTTTACCAGTATTTCCGACCCTGGACTCGGAAGTTAGGAGGTAGGAAAATCCCTGAATTATCACGATAACCCAAATGTGTAGTGGTGACTGTTTACAAGCCAGTTAGATTATTCTTTGATTCTGGACCACAGCTGTGATTTTGAATTTACAATTACTTGACATTTTAAAATCTAGTGGCTTTTTGCAGTATTCTTCATCACTTAGATCTCTTTTCAGCCACAGTTTTACTCATTCTGTTCGTCAGCACCTGCACACATACACACTTTATTAAGTGGTCAGACTAAATGTTGTTTATTCATTTATTAAGCCGATGGAGCACCATAATTGACATTTTTTCTCATCTTTGAAATAAACATGCTGAATATGAAGAAGCATGTGAAGGAAACTTGACATTGTGTCGTCGTCATATTTCAGTTTCCAAAATGGCAAGTGTTAACTTTGAGATTATCCAGCTGTATGTGTGAATTTCTGTCCTCATCACTGCATAACTTTCTGTATATTTAACATTACCATCAAAGTTGTGAGCGAGAGAGACAGTTGGCTATGTGAACAAGAGACAATTAGATTAATCTGCGATTTGTCATCAAGGATTCCATGTTATAATGAAAGTCATAAACAGTTCACCCCTGTTATAACGCCCTCCGTTATAACGCCAAACCTGCATAACGCTGCTATTTCTTGAAGAACAGATTCCCCATATACATTGTAATTCGCTCGCTGTAATGCCAAAACCTGCATATCACCATCCGCCACCAATTATCCGATACAGATGGTCAGTTATACATGTTAAATCCCTCAAACATATTGCCAGACCAGATAAAAAAAACAGGTGTGAGTAAAACTGTTAGCCAACGGTAGTTTGTTTACTTCATACTTCGACTGCAAATTGAGATAACTTGAATATCGAGTCTTCATAAACTGGTATCTGGTTGTATGAACAAAGTGTAAAAGTCAAACAGGGACCATCTTACGTGTGTAACAATTTTCAAATCTCGCTTCCATCAAAGTTGGGAAAAATCGACATGTCATGTGTTTACAGAGCAAATATCTCATGTCAAGAAATAATTGTGAGTAGATATAAAGGTATATAAACTTAAAGCCTTTGTATTACCAGCATGTCAAAGAGTTATTTTAAACCAAAAAATGCTGAAAGTTAACATTAGAAATGTTTCCGGGTCAGTGTTAGAAACTGATCTCGATTTTCCGGCCCTCGAACATGTAGTGCTACATATTTTGGAAAGTTTAATTTTGGCCATTTTATTAGTGTGGCAAACAATTATTAAAGACAAAATATCTGAATTTATGATAGTAACTTGTAAACAGGATATGATATACAACAATGATTAAAGTCATCATGTCATGATGAAAACGACCACACCTTGAACATAGTAAACGTCGATATATTGCCAAACCCGTTATACCACCAAAAATTAAGGAAAACAAAAGATGGCGATATATATCTGGGGTGAACTGTAAATATATATCATAATTCACCCAAGGCCTATAACATTATATGTTTCTTACCAAATTGTTTATGACACAAGAGAAAGCCGGTTATGAAATGCTGTAAAAGCAGCAACAAAATGTTAATTTGACATAGATTTACTTTCTGTTGCAGGGAATTTTAAACTAAGTTATTTTTTTAAATGACATCATTTTTATCAACGGTGAGCTCATGTATAACATTATTAGCTAGTGGGATAACTATTCCAATGTCCATTACGATATTCCTCTCTCTCTGTAATGATTCCTTTCAGCTTCACGTACCTGTCTGTCCCTTGTAAATCTTATTTAGAATGACATCATAGAGCTACAAATATATATAGATTTATAACACGATGCATGACTTTAAATAATATGTACTATCCAATATATGACACAGAATACTGTATATGCAGAATCTGATATATGACATTCTGTCTGTAAAATGAATTTTAAAAGTTTGGTGTATGTAGTAATAGTTATAAAACCTTCTGTACATAAAATATAGGAGGTTTGACATAGAATGCTGTACATTATGAATCTGTTATATGACATTTTGTAGGGCCTACATACAGTGTAGAAGATATGACATAATGTAATATGACATAGAATGCTATATGACATAGAATGCAATATGACATAGAATGATGTATATGCAGTACCTTTTATATGACATTCTGTTCACCTTAAGTGCTAAAGGTATGACGGATTGTTGTATGATATACAATGCAATGTGACATACTATGCCGTATATTCAATATCAGGTATATGACATTTTCTATATGATATGATTTCAATTCATTTCTGTTCCGTTAGGAATTTACAATTGAAAGTAAGAAGAGTAAACTAAATCATTCATTCAATTGACATTTCTTTACCCTAATTAAAAGGAGCAGGTACTCCTGATATTATTATCAAACTTACATGATATTCACAGTAAAAAAGATTTTTTGGCAAGTGGTCTGTTCCTTTCACTAAATGATATTTTGTGCCATCATCAGTGCTATTTTGCACCTTCACCAGTGCTATTTTGCACTTTCACCGAGTAGTCCAAATCTATCACTTAATAGTGATTTAGTTCTTCAACCAGTTAAAAATCAGTATGTTAGTTAAGATTAGTGTTTCAAATTTGTATTAAGGATTTAATATGAAAAAGCAAAAATCTTATATAAGTACTGCTGCCATGTTAAGTGTCTACTAGATTTGCGATATTGATTTTTTCATTGGTTAATCGGATGTATATTTCTTTTGTTTTGCAGACTTTGCATGATATGATTAAAATTTTTCCATTATTAGTTGTAGTGATGGGACAATAATCGATTATTATCAGAAATGGTTCAGTTTACCCTGTCTGATTCTGATTATCGATTACAAAATTCTGTGATCAATTTATTGCTCTCAGTGTATTTTCCAAGCAACTTTGCTGAGTTTGAGAACAAATTTGTAATTTGACATGATACGGAAACCAGGTGGAGTATGTATAAAATAAATAAAGTAATGTTTTGTTTGTTTTATTTATATATATAATGGGGGTCCCATACTACAGTGGTGTTTGATATTTAGAAATTGAATATTGGACACCATCATAACTGCAGCAGAAAGAAAGTTGAATATGGTACGATGTGTTTTTAATGTCAAAATTCTTCAATAAAGTCAAACCAATATTTGTATCGATAATCAACTGTTTTGCTTCCCCTGATTACAATCTGATTATTGTCCACATTTTTATTGATTGCCCAACACTATAGTCCATTTCATATAACTTGGTGGGATGGAGACTCGTGAAACCTTTCTCGACCTGGATGTGTAATGCAGCTTGACGAAAATAGAATTACACCGGCAAAAGTAATCATTCCTTCTTGTCACCATACCTAGAGGTATCCATTGGGGAATAATGTATGTCACCATACCTAGAGGTATCCATAGGGGAATAAAACACTTTCTCTGTGATGCATGTTATAACTGAAAAATTAGTAGAATCATCCATATGATTATCAAAAGGTTACTATACTATGCCCTGCCAAGTAAAGTGAATCGGACTATGATTGAGAGCAATTTCAGTTGGTTGTAGGTATATGCCGTAGTATTCATAGTAATGATGTTTTTCACCGATTGTGGAAGAAGAGACTGCTTGACTCATTTTCATTTCTAATTGTTTCAGATACAAAACTATTTACTTAGCCAGACTGAAATCATGATAAATGTTGCATTTTTTATACGATTTCTATTTTGCGATTTACAGATTATATTCATTTATATTATATATCTTTCAAAATTATTTGTTTGTATGTATCACCATATAAGCTGTTTGATAAGAATGTAAATTATTTCTGCGTAGGAATACACCAACGTTCTGTCCCAAACATTCCATCCGGATAAGCCCTTGTGGTCCAGCATATACGAAGGCCAATCGGTATTTAACAACGTAATTTAAACATAATGGTCATCGGGTGCAATTTTGTAGCTTAGACTAATACACACCTTATATATCAGCAAACACACTTGTCATCATTTTACAGAATGCATCAACTGCTCTAATTATCAAACATTTCAAAAATTTTCATTTTCATTTTTTTTTAAAGATATTAAAGTTTATGAAAATCTGTTGATATGTGTGTTATGAAATGAATTTCTTTTTTATTTTAAGAATTTAATCCACTCATATTTTTCGTTACTGAATTATAGAATTCTATTTTTAATTAGGGACTTGTAAAATGAATCTAGACAGTAAGGAAAGACAACTGTGTTTGTTTGTGCAATTTTTATAACTATATATATCAATATGTATTTACATGTACATTTACACAGTGGTATTTTTACTGGTTGGGGATTGTTTTGTTAACATATGTTATAAACTAATTGTAGGTCTTTTAATATCAGACATAATATTCCTGCACACATCTACATACACAAATATACTCATTTTCACACACACTCATACATAATTACACACATGTACACACACACACACACACACAAACATACACACTTGCTCATACACACACACTCATACATATACATTCTCATACATACACTCATACATATACAAACTCATACACATTCATTCACACATACTCATACAAACTCACTCATACATATATACACTCATACATACATGCTCATACATACACACTCATACACATACACACTCATATACCACATACGTATACAAACTCACTCATACATATATACACTCATACATACATGCTCATACATACACACTCATATACCACATACTTATACACACTCACTCATACATATATACACTCATACATACACATTCATACACATTCTTGCACACATGGACACACACATAGATCACATGTATATTTCTCATATATAACAAATGATTGCAACCATAAGAAAAGTCTTTATGGCAAATTGTACAAAACATAGAAAGTATTTTACATATGTATAAATGATGTTATCTGACAGAGAAAGAAATCAAGCAGAGAGGATGTTGAAATGTATCAGACTACCGGTATTTTTAGAATATATTGAAATACCGCTAGTGGAGTAAACAGAAATCGTATACTAAAAATGAAAAATTGACTCGTGGAAATTTTTTTTCTTCAAATCTCAAAAAGGCAACTTAGCTATGAAATTTCCTTTTTGACATCTTTACATGTGTCCCAAATCTATGAAAGACAAAACTGGTAAAATTGCCATAGAAGTCCTTTTCTTGTGGGTAAAATAGATTTATATATGTATATGTGGTGTCTGTGTGTGTTATTACATGTGCTATCCAGAATACAACTCCCATGGTCATCTCCCAAGGAAAATTAACATAAACTACCATTTACAACAAAAGCCAAAAAGTTAAGCCGTTATGGCTAACTCAGTTTTGGAAGGTAATGTCCTCAAGAAATAAAAAGAAAGCCTTAATTTCAGATTCTCATTGTTTTCATTTTCACTAATTTTTCAATCTCTTGAAGTTAGATCAGTATTTCAGTCAGTAAGGTACATTTTACCTTTCTGTATACTGCCAATAACAAAACAACCCAACTCTGATCTCTCTTAACTCACCAACCTCTGAAAACATTGGACTCTTCTGTAATTCAATGATTTAGACCAGTCCAAATATGTCTTTAGGGGTACATGAGTTAAGCTTCATGTCTAGACACCAATAAAAAAAATCCCTATGTTGCTATGTTAGTACAGTCAAAACTCGTTATGTCAAGATCGGTCAAAATCTCAATTTACCTGGTCTCGAAATCAAGCGCAGGTCCCAGCAATTTTTCTTCTACATCTTATTATAAAAAGACTCGTAAACTCGAGATCGGAAAAGTAAAAAAAACCCGCTAATGTCGATGTTAAAACATGGTCCCGATGTTTAGTTTCAATGAGAAATTGACCAGTTATCTCGAAGTTAATTTTTTATACATTGTCATTATATCATTGTGATTATATGAATGGTGCGAACAATATAATGATACTGACACTTCTGTTATCTAGAAAGCAGCATGGATTGTGCCTATTAAAATGTGAGTGATGTTTACTTGCCAGTTCTATTGGGTATTAGGAAATAAATACTTAAACATGATTTCTTTTTATTTGTTTTCAATATTGTTTGACAAAACACATTGTTTTTTGTAGTCGTCAGCTAACACATATACTGACGATAAGAGACAAATGTCTTGAAACCATATACATATAGGCCTACAAGTAGGCTATTCTGGCATTTATCAAGATGGTCATGAAAGGAATCAGGTTTGCATTTAGTAACATCTTTTAACTGGAGGACCCATTTATCTCAAACTTTTTGCTTAGTCCCGACGACTTTGAGATAACAAGGTTTGACTGTATGTTATAGTTTTACTTATTTAGC
This sequence comes from Atrina japonica, assembly GCA_030159075.1. Lineage (NCBI taxonomy): Eukaryota > Metazoa > Mollusca > Bivalvia > Pterioida > Pinnidae > Atrina > Atrina japonica. The sequence goes on along the minus strand of BROG01000076.1, from coordinate 558,513 downwards.
AAAACTTTATATCCACCCCACCACAAAGCCAAAAACAAAAACCAAAAACACAACAAAAACAGACCTCTTAGGTCAATGGTATGGGCCGAAACATGCACAAAAAAACATAAAACAAAAAACCAGACCTGTGTGGGAAGTCCAGATGTAGTGTGGCTCAGTTTATATTTCATCTAAGCATTTTGTGTTCCAGGGAGATTATAACAGGTTTCTTTTTAGTTTGCTTTTCTCCACGTCTCGCATGGATCTTTTTTTAGATGGTGGATGCTGTTCAGGTGTATACATGTATTTATAACCATAAGCATATATGTCACTAAGCTTTCCACACTTGATTTAAATATTAATCATATATATCTATAGATAGTAACACCATGGTATTTTAACAGGCCTATCTAAAAGACCTCAAAATGGGTAAAGAACGTCTTTACATACAAGAACCTCAGTGGCATTTATTACATGATACAAGGGTAAAGAAAAAGCTTCTAACCTGCAAAAAAAAAAAAAAAATTCCAGAAAAATAAAAACCATGAATTCACCATTATATTAACCATTTCCAGTGTGTGTGTTTGTGATGTCTAACAGATCATTAACATTTCAAACTCATTTCAAATTTCAATGTAAATGTCTCCTTTCTGTTTGTTCAACATGTCATTTTGGCCCACTTTAGCCAATGTTTCAATTATGTGTAAATCTATCAAAATTTGTTCATCATTTAAGATTTCAACTTTTGAATTTTTTTTTTATAAACTTTTTTTTTAGCAACTAGACTTGGTACAAGAGAACTAGTATCAATTCGTCTTTCATGAATGGCCCTTAAGTGAACTGTAGTAAAATGGTGTGCTACATTTTTAGGTCACCTGAGCTGAAAGCTCATTGTGACCTATTGCTATCGCTTTTTGTCGTGCATCTTGCGTAAACTTTTCACATTTTCAGGTTACCCCCTTTTGGGAGTTATTTCCTGTTTTAGTGGATATGTCATGTTTTGGACAGAAAGTATAATTTTTTTTGTCAAATTTATACATTTTTGACTTCTTCTCAAAAACCAGTGGACTAATTTTAACCAAACTTGACTCAAAATTTTTCTCAGGTGAGTGTTAAGGCCCATTGGGCCTTGTTAAGAGTAAAGTATTTTATTTAAGCTTCTCTTTAAGAATAAGTTGAAGGTAAACAGTTTTTTTTACCATGAAAATTAAAGTCAGGATGCAATAAACTAAATACAGTAAAACCTGCATATAGGGGTCACCCAAGGGACCAGAAAATATTGGCCTTTATGTACAGGTGACCCTTTTACACAGGTTTAATTTATTTGAAGAATGCAGTCATGGTACTTTTCAAAACTGGCCTTTATAGACAAGCAATCCTTATATAGAGGTGGCCGCTATAGCAGGTTTTACTGTAAAGGGTCAAAATTGTTACATAGGAAAGGGGCATACGTTACAAAATGAGGTCATAGTTGAAGGGCTAGGGTGTTTCAGATACTTAACTCATGTCCATTCATATTTATTCTTGATTAATAATATTTGTCCAAGTGAGCAGCAGTATGACCCAGCTAGCCCTCCATATCAATCAATTATTGTTTGCCCAAGTGACCATCATGGCCCGTCAAGCCTATCATATTCATCCATGATTATTTGTCCAATTGAGCAGTTTGGCCCAGCTAGCCCACCATAATTATTAACCATTTTTATATTTTTGTGCAAAGAGTTCTTGTTCATCATATTCATTATCATCATTTCATCAAACACTACAGAGCATATGCTAAGCTAAGATAAAAAGAGGTGTGTGAATACATTTGAATCATATTTGGATGTGTCATTCATGTTCCTATCATGGTCCACTATTTTATAATGCAGTTCACTCTAATTTGTTAAAATGTTAACAATACTGAAGAGAAATATATTACCCAGTAAATATAGTTGTGATATTAATATCAGTGATAGGACTGGATGGATTTTTGTCCATAGTCTTGGAATATAGATAAATTTACAGAATATTTTGTTGTGAATATTACAATGATTTCGTTATAGCAAATTCAAGAAAAATTGGCCAATGGCTTCTGACAGAACTTGCCCTGAATGTTACCTAAATTTTAAAAAAATGATGTCATATCTGATGTTGTTCTAATTTTAAAAAAATAATGATAATAAACTGAGCCATGAGAATATTAAAGTGGGGAAAATGATTTCAGGTTCAAATCTGGAGCCAACCTCAAAGTTAATACACAAATATCCTCTATCAAGTACTTAACATAAAGATGAAAGTCAATTGTATTTGGCATAAGGCTAATGTATAGTCTTAAGTAAGGCATGACACATTAAGAATGTCTTAAATCATAGGCAAAAGGTCCATAGCACAGATCCAAATTTGTTGCACTTCATCTAAACCTTGCCATGTCTCCATATAAAGGAAAAGTACTGGCTTAGGGTTTGCCTCACAAAGGGCGTTCCATTTTGGAATCCTTGTCCGGGTCACAATCAATCATTTTTAAAGTTAGTGTTCCCTCCTGAGCCTATGGATCAGGCCACAACATGACCTCAGAGTCTGAGTTATGTATGTAGGCAGGCCTTTGGTTTACTAATGATATAGTATGAGCCCAGCTATGTAGCTTATTTTTTTAACCTCATCCATGACGTCCTAGTCCACGTTTTGTACATGTATGTGGGCAGGCCTTTTGTTTACTAATGATATAAATGTATAGTATGAGCCCTTCTATGTAGCATATGTTTAACTGATGCCTGATATATCAATCTGCATGTAAAAGAACACTTCACATTTCATATAAACCATTTCATTTTGTTTTGATTATTTCAAGCTTAATATGGACGGATTGCCTGTGTTTTGAATTATGAAGATGCCATCTTTTACTATCTATTTATTATTGTTACAATTATTTCAGATTTGTTATGCAGCCATGTTTTGAAGGTGATCCTTCCCAGAAGTTGTGTTTTTGTTTGTTGTTTTTTTTATCCACAGTTTAACAGTGTGCATATTGATGATAACAAAATCTTGATGTTAATGTGAACTAATTCAAATTTTGTTTTTTGGTTTTTCGTGTTTTGATGGTGATCGTACAAGGTATTAAAACAAATGTCGGACAGATTTTAACACAAGCCGGGATTCTAGTTCCGAGTATCAGTAAAATGAAACTGATTTTATTTTTTGATATCTATTGACCTTCACTTATCCTATTGTATTGAAGGAGTATGTACCAGTTTTAAGTCGACCAGCAGCTTTAAAAGATAAAAAAGATTTCAAGTGGGGAAACATCTACAATGATAGTCTGGTATTGTCCAGGATCAGTGTTATAGATTAGTGTTACAGTAGACGTTGTTGCTACAGGGCTCCCAATATATTTAGTTATAACAATAATATGTCAGAATGTAAAATCGTCATAACAGGTGGGAATGCTTCATATAACTGATATAAGCTTATGTCTACCACAATATAGTGATACCTATGTGGAGAGATCACCTGTCTTGTGAGACCACACCATGAGATCCACCCAATTAAATAATTTTTTATGTAACCCCTCTTTTTAGAAACTACATGCTTTGTGAAATCACATCATGAGATCCACCCAGTTGAATAATTCTTCATGTTAAACCTCTTTTTAAAGACCACCTGTCTTGTGTTTCCACACCGTGAGATCCACCCAATTGAATAATTCTTCAAATAAAACCTCCTTTTACATACCACCTTGAGACAGGTTCCCAAAACCATAGACTGGTCTTTTGGAACAGTATGTAGCATATCGTTGAGATACTTAGGTTGACACAGGTCAAACACTAAAGTCCTAATATAGGAAATACTCTTAATTCTATAATCACTTGGCTACTAAGTGGAAGATATTCCTACATGTGATTGTAATCACTCGGCTATTAAGTGGAAGATATTCCTACATGTGATAGTAATCATTTGGCCATCAGGTGGAAGATATTCCTACATGTGATTGTAATCACTTGACTTTTAAGTGGAAGATATTCCTACATGTGATAGTAATCATTTGGCCATCAGGTGGAAGATATTCCTACATGTGATTGTAATCACTTGACTATTAAGTGGAAGATATTCCTACATGTGATTATAATCACTTGGCCATCAGGTGGAAGATATTCCTACATGTGATAGTAATCATTAGGCCATCAGGTGGAAAATATCCTACATATGATTGTAATCATTTGGCCATCAGGTGGAAGATATTCCTACATGTGATGGTAATCATTTGGCCATCAGGTGGAAGATATTCCTACATGTGATTGTAATCACTCAGCCATTAGGTGGAAGATATTCCTACATGTGATTGTAATCTCTTGGCCATCTTGTGAAATGTATTCATAATGATATAAACAGTTTGCTATCACATGAAAATATTTCCATTGCAATATTAACTTAGCCATCATTTGGAAGAAATTTTAAATACCATAACTGTTTTGCTACAATTCAAAATTGATCTTCTGAACTCGCACACATAGGAAAGATGTCCTTGGAAAAATCATAAAACTGTTATACTTGAAAAATATTGTTACAACTATTTAATTACCTTGTGTTTTAGTTATATTAGGGTAACACTCATATATATACATGTTTGACACCCTTTGATGTCCCCCACATATATATAACCCTCTTCTTCAGTACAAAGTATCAATACTGATCCCTTAAAGACACCATACTAGTGTATTAGCTATAACTAAGTAGGAACCTATATGTAAGTTATATTCGACTATTTTTTAGTTTGGGAGCCCTGTTCTTGCATGTTAACAAGACAGTTGATTATTTGTGACTCAGATTTAGAGTATTTCTATAGTAATGCTGATATGTATATCTATCTATCTATATATATAGATATATATATATTTATATATGTATGTTTTGCCCGTCGTAACAGCAATAGACCAACTTGCAGTATTTCTCTGTGTATGTATTATCTCCCCTTTTTAGAAGTTGTCTCCCTTTAAACGTGTGTTTCATGATTTAGTCTTCTATGATGTAACAAGTTGATTAGTACAGATTTTATAGAGTTATACAAGATTACGTAATTGATTATTTACATTTTAACTAAATGTCACAACAATAAAACTTATTAACATATTAATGTGTGATTGAGTAATGTCCGAAGACACCGATATCCCATCTTATTAACATCATATTTTTTCAGCTATTTTATAAATGCATGGGATGGATGTACATTTTTTTTTTCTATTTCTTGGGCATTTGGGATCAAATACTTCATTTTTTCAATATGAAATGTGATCAGTCAAAGAAGTAATATATCAACAAATATTTCTTTATAATATGGATGTTTATTTATATGATCTATATCCTTCATCAACACAGATCAACACAATTTACAAATTTCGGGGTCTTCTATAGGAACTAGTGCCTTTTGTTTTGATGATTCGTATACTTTTGATTCATCGATATATAGAGCTTTCAAGCTTGCTGTGATGTAAACTGATTTGGTATTTTACTTTAAATTTCTAACATAAACTGCATGTTCTGCATGTAATTTGTTATAAAGCTGCATGTTTTGAAAAAAGCATTTATTCCCTTATCTCAACTAACCATCACTTCTAACACTCTTCTTCTCATTGTATATTTATATATCTTTATATGTATATATGTTGTATGTACTCGTTCAACTGGGAACAAATTGTATATACATATTCTTTTGAAATCATAAAGAAATTCATGAATTACATTTATTTTTTGTTAATTTATATATATATATATATATATATATATATATATATATATATATATATATATATATAAACAATTTTTTTAGATTAACTTTTTTAAATGAAAATAATTTCAAAGATAACATAATGAAATCACATTTTTAAGTTCATGAAAAGTTAAAGTTGCATTGAATTGAAATCTTTTAAGAGACAACATGATAAAATCACACATTCTATGTTAACTTTCTAAGTTAATAAATTATTTGTCCATTTTCCACAGGGAAGTTAAAATTGTATTTTTTTCCTCAACCAAATGATAAAACAATATAATATGTATATATGTGTGAGTTTGAGGCTTAATTTGATATTTATCATCTGTGCAGGGTCTTGGTATGATGACGACAGTGACATTACCCGTTTACAACAAGTCTGTTGGAGCCGTAAGTACATTCATTTACTGTAAAATCTATTTAAAAGGGCCACCCAAGGGACCAGAAAATATTTACCCTTATGTGCAGGTGACCCTTATACACAGGTTCAATTTAGTTGAAGTATGCAGTCAAGGGACTTGAAAAAACTGGCCTTTATAAACAGGTAATCCTTGTATAGAGGTGGTCGCTATAGCAGGTTTTACTGTATATGAATTTACTGAACATTCAAAGTCCACAGTACTATTGTCTCTTTATACTTTGGTAAATTGGTAAGTACTGTGGGTATATATTTTGTCTGCTATGGTTGGAAACAACTAAATATTATCAAATGGACAACAGTATTAACATTTACCTGTGTATCATATATTACCTTAAAGCGAATGTTGACCTATGAATCATTCGTGAATCTAATGGGTTAGTCTTTCTGCAAGAAAACAATAAACTCCAAAATCTAGGCATGAACATCTTATTTTCCGGTCACATGTGCATATATCAACATTAATTCCGCAGTGAATGGGCAGTAAGATTTTAATTGATCATTCTTGCTTAGCTGCATTCTTGTTACTTTGTACAGCAAAATGACTCCCATTAATATTGGCACATTGTCATATTGACTGACCGTCCTTTGTCATCATTTTGTGGGCATGTATATTAATATTCCGTCCATTATTAGTTAAGTGAAATGGATCTATTTAGATACCTTTCAGAAAATTGACTAAATATATCATATGTCGTGGTAAAAATCACTCTCTTGCAGGCTTTAATTTTCTGAATGCAATACTCTTTTATTATAATAGAAAAATTTCATAATGCAGTCAAACGTTTCTATATAAGGCCACTCAAGGGAACAGACAAAAGTAGCCATTATGGACAGGTGGCCTTAATAAAGAGGTTTATCCAGTATCAAAAAGTTAACAAAGGTTATATTTGAATGACCTTTATAGGCAGGTGCCCTTTATACAGAGGTGGCCTTTAATGCAAGTTTGACTGTAGAAAAATTAATAGATACTATTTTTGATATGAAAATATGAAATTCTATAAAAGAATTTATGTGCTGTTGTCTATTTAATAATTCATTACATCTGCCACTACCGGTACATCAATAGATAAAATTCATTTCAACTAGACAACATCCACTCTATATACATGTATGGAAACATTTATATAAAATTTATAGAAACTGATACACGAATTATACCATGAGTCCTTCATTTTCTTTTTCCAAGAGTTAACAAGTTTTTTTTTTTCACCTTTTCTGTATTAAAAGGAAATTCTGTAAAGTGTACCGTTAAGCCAACATATTCAGTATTTTTAAACGTTTACAAAGAATTTATTTGATTTCAGTCCAATCAGACTATACTGGGTGTTATGGGTATTGATGTCACCACTGATCAGATGCAGAAATTTTCTCCAAAATGGAAGGTAATATAAAATATTCCACGTGTACTTAAATAAGCATTACATATGTAGCATAACAAAAATGTCAGAGAAAATTATGCAAATAACAGGAATAGTGTATCATAGTGAACAATTATGATTCATGTTCATTTAGTCCTTTCATTTTCATACATTGTGTGTATATGGTACTATTATAAACATCCCATGTACACTAGTAATGGATTCTCATTAAGCATTAGGGGTAAAATTATGTCATAAAAGCCAAATTTTCATTAAACATAGATTGGTATGATCTCATTTCTGTTGGAATAACAGGAACTCTTGGTTTAACCTAGGCATTTAAAAAAATTGACTATATTTGGAAATAAGCACCGTGTTATCATCATCCATCCTAAGGTCGCGCACTAATGGGGAAGTTGATGCTGAACTTTTAGCACTTTCTAGCCTCTTTCTGATCCTGTTGACTGAATATTTTGAGAGATTTTGTAATTAATGGTATATATACAGACTTTTGTAATTATTCGAATACTACTCACATGACCCATACAAATATTTTAGACACCTTATAGGAAATTGTGTCATTTAGCTCATCAGCCCCTAAAAAACAATGGACTCTTCTGTAAATCAATGACTTAGACCAGTCTAAATGTGTCTTTATGGGTGAACCAAGTAACTCAATGCTTCAAAGGAATGTTGGTGTTCATTAGACATAGAAGTAAGCCATAGTGATGGTACAGTGATTTCAGGAATTAAAAGGAAAAATCTATAATTAGAACAGTTTCTCGAGCTGAGCTTGTTTAAACAGTTTTTAGACTTGTTATCATAACTCATAAACCCCTGTGGTAGCATTTAGACTCACCAAAATCAATGAATAGTATGGTCTGACATCATTATTTGGAAGTTCAGTTAAAACTGCAGGTTAAGTCATTACGGAATTAGGATTTGAAATTAAACACTCCTGAATTTGGATGGTGGACTTTCTCATTCTTTGAAATGGGAGAGTCCAATTGTGACTATAGGGGATAATGGGTTAATTGTTAAAATAGTGTTAGATAAGAAATATTATGCCTCCTTATTTAGGCAACTTTTGCTTTCATTTGGGCTCATCCACTAGACCATGACCCCAGGTTTGTGCTCTTCAAAATCCATTGAGAACTATTGCTGTTATATTATTCCATAAATGATACAGTCTAATTTTCTTCATTGCAGCTCGGCCCTAACGGATATACATTCGCAATCAATACAAATGGATATGTTATTTTCCATCCAAATCTAAAAGTTCATGTAAGTATCTTGAATGTAGAATTTAAAACTTTTGATAAAATTATAGAATTGAAAAAATATATGATCTGTTTGACTAAGTAGTTGGTCTGTCACATTTAGGGATAAAAGACTTTGGCTTTAACTTTGGATTTTGCTTATTCCTGGATGATTTGAACATGTAGAACACTATTACAGTGACTGAAAGCAATATGTATGGGGTATTGGCATAAAAAAAATATTAGAAATAAGTAAATATAGCCATTGGAGTACTTATATATGTATAGGGTATTGACATAAAAAATATTAGAAATAAGTAAATATAAGTGTTGAACTGTTTATATATGTATAGGGTATTGACATAAAAGAACATAAGAAATAAGTAAATATAAGTATTGGAGTACTTATATATGTATAGGGTATTGACATAAAAAAAACATAAGAAATAAGTAAATATAAGCATTGGAGTACTTATATATGTATAGGGTATTGACATAAAAGAACATAAGAAATAAGTAAATATAGGCATTGGAGTACTTATATATGTATAGGGTATTGACATAAAAAATATTAGAAATAAGTAGATATAGGCGTTGAACTGCTTATATATGTATAGGGTATTGACATAAAAAAAAACCTAAGAAATAAGTAAATATAAGCGTTGAACTACTTATATATGTATAAGGTATTGATATTAAAACAACATAAGAAATAAGTAAATATAGGCATTGAGTACTTATATATGTATAGGGTATTGACATAAAAAAACATAAGAAATAAGTAAATTTAAGCATTGAACTGCTTATATATGTATAGGGTATTGACATAAAAAATATTAGAAATAAGTAGATATAGGCGTTGAACTGCTTATATATGTATAGGGTATTGACATAAAAAAAAACCATAAGAAATAAGTAAATATAGGCATTGAGTACTTATATATGTATAGGGTATTGACATAAAAAAAACCATAAGAAACGAGGCATAATTGAAACAGCCAGCTGTTTCGAAAAAGTCTCCCAAACAAAACCCCCAAATCTCTTTGTAACCAAGTGCTACTAGTGAATACTGTTTAATCCTGGGGAAATTGAAACACTGACTGCACATCTAGACATGGAGATCTAACATTTCAGATAAATGAACATTTCTCAAATGAGGGGGCAGGGAATGACCCTGGGGACCCCCAACTACGACCATGAAATTGGTCTCATCACAACTAATAAGTAAATCTATGGTTTAGGGGTGGGGATCTCAACGGTTTTTCAGATAAATGAACATTTCTCAAATGAAGGGGCAGGGAATGACCCCGGGGACCCCCCAACTACGACCATGAAATTGGTCTCATCACAGGTAATAAGAAAATATATGGTTTATGGGTGGGGATCTCAACGGTATTTCAGATAAATGAACATTTCTCAAATGATGGGGGGCAGGGAATGACCCCGGGGACCCCCCAACTACAACCATGAAATTGGACTCATCACAAGTAATAATAAGAAAATATAAAGGTTTAGGGGTGGGGATCTCAACGGTATTTCAGATAAATGAACATTTCTCAAATGAGGGGGCAGGGAATGACCCCGGGGAAATTGAAACACTGATTGCACATCTAGACATGGAGATCTAACATCCCTCCAAGTTTCATAAAGTTACGACCAACGGTTTTCGAGAAACGCTTTGGACAAGATCTGGGAACATTTCTCAAATGAGGGGCCAGGGAATGACCCCGGGGAAATTGAAACACTGACTGCACATCTAGACATGGAGGTCTAACATCCCTCCAAGTTTCATAAAGTTACGACCAACGGTTTTCGAGAAACGCTTCGGACAAGATCTGGCAAGAAAGAAAAATAATAATAATAATAATAATAATAATAACGAGGCATAATTGAAACAGCCAGCTGTTTCGAAAAAGTCTCCCAAACAAAACCCCCAAATCTCTTTGTAACCAAGTGCTACTAGTGAATACTGTTTAATCCCGGGGAAATTGAAACACTGACTGCACATCTAGACATGGAGATCTAACATTTCAGATAAATGAACATTTCTCAAATGAGGGGGCAGGGAATGACCCTGGGGACCCACAACTACGACCATGAAATTGGTCTCATCACAAGTAATAAGTAAATATATGGCTAAGGGGTGGGGATCTCAACGGTTTTTCAGATAAATGAACATTTCTCAAATGAGGGGGCAGGGAATGACCCCGGGGACCACCAACTACGACCATGAAATTGGTCTCATCACAAGTAATAAGAAAAAATATGGTTTAGGGGTGGGGATCTCAACGGTATTTCAGATAAATGAACATTTCTCAAATGAGGGGGCAGGGAATGACCCCGGGGACCCCCCAACTACAACCATGAAATTGGTCTCATCACAAGTAATAAGAAAATATAAGGTTTAGGGGTGGGGATCTCAACGGTATTTCAGATAAAATGAACATTTCTCAAATGAGGGGGCAGGGAATGACCCCGGGGAAATTGAAACACTGATTGCACATCTAGACATGGAGATCTAACATCCCTCCAAGTTTCATAAAGTTACGACCAACGGTTTTCGAGATACGTTTTGGACAAGATCTGGGAACATTTCTCAAATGAGGGGCCAGGGAATGACCCCGGGGAAATTGAAACACTGACTGCACATCTAGACATGGAGGTCTAACATCCCTCCAAGTTTCATAAAGTTACGACCAACGGTTTTCGAGAAACGCTTCGGACAAGATCTGGCAAGAAAGAAAAATAATAATAATAATAATAATAATAATAACGAGGCCTAACTGAAACAGCAAGCTGTTTCGAAAAAGTCTCCCAAACCTTGACTCCCCTACTCCCATGTAACCAAGTTCTACTAGTGAATACCAAACCTTAATGCAATAGAACTCTTTGCGTTGACATGGGTATTTAAGAAAATATATGGTTTAGGGGTGGGGATCTCAATGGTATTTCAGATAAATGAACATTTCTCAAATGAGGGGGGGCAGGGAATGACCCCGGGGACCCCCTATCTACGACCATGAAATTGGTCTCATCACAGGTAATAAGAAAATATATGGTTTAGGGGTGGGGATCTCAACGGTATTTCAGATAAATGAACATTTTTTCAAATGAGGGGGCAGGGAATGACCCCGGGGACCCCCCAACTAGGACCATGAAATTAGTCTCATCACAAATAATAAGAAAATATATGGTTTAGGGGTGGGGATCTCAACGGTATTTCAGATAAATGAACATTTCTCAAATGAGGGGGCAGGGAATGACCCCGGGGAAATTGAAACACTGACTGCACATCTAGACATGGAGATCTAACATCCCTCCAAGTTTCATAAAGTTACGACCAACGGTTTTCGAGAAACGCTTCGGACAAGATCTGGCAAGAAAGAAAAATAATAATAATAATAATAATAAGAAACGGTGTAAAAACAAGAAGTCTACCAAACTTCGTTTGGGAGACTTAATAATAATAAGAAACGGTGTAAAAACAAGAAGTCTACCAAACTTCGTTTGGGAGACTTAATAACAAGTGCTACTAGTGAATACTGTTTAATCCCGGGGAAATTGAAACACTGACTGCACATCTAGACATGGAGATCTAACATTTCAGATAAATGAACATTTCTCAAATGAGGGGGCAGGGAATGACCCCGGGGACCCCCAACTACGACCATGAAATTGGTCTCATCACAAGTAATAAGTAAATATATGGTTAAGGGGATCTCAACGGTTTTTTCAGATAAATGAACATTTCTCAAATGAGGGGGCAGGGAATGACCCCGGGGACCCCCAACTACGACCATGAAATTGGTCTCATCACAAGTAATAAGAAAAAATATGGTTTAGGGGTGGGGATCTCAACGGTATTTCAGATAAATGAACATTTCTCAAATCAGGGGGCAGGGAATGACCCTGGGGACCCCCCAACTACAACCATGAAATTGGTCTCATCACAAGTAATAAGAAAATATAAGGTTTAGGGGTGGGGATCTCAACGGTATTTCAGATAAATGAACATTTCTCAAATGAGGGGGCAGGGAATGACCCCGGGGAAATTGAAACACTGATTGCACATCTAGACATGGAGATCTAACATCCCTCCAAGTTTCATAAAGTTACGACCAACGGTTTTCGAGAAACGCTTTGGACAATATCTGGGAACATTTCTCAAATGAGGGGCCAGGGAATGACCCCGGGGAAATTGAAACACTGACTGCACATCTAGACATGGAGGTCTAACATCCCTCCAAATTTCATAAAGTTACGACCAACGGTTTTCGAGAAACGCTTCGGACAAGATCTGGCAAGAAAGAAAAATAATAATAATAATAATAATAATAATAATAATAAGAAACGGTGTAAAAACAAGAAGTCTACCAAACTTCGTTTGGGAGACTTAATAACAAGTGCTACTAGTGAATACTGTTTAATCCCGGGGAAATTGAAACACTGACTGCACATCTAGACATGGAGATCTAACATTTCAGATAAATGAACATTTCTCAAATGAGGGGGCAGGGAATGACCCCGGGGACCCCCAACTACGACCATGAAATTGGTCTCATCACAAGTAATAAGTAAATATATGGTTAAGGGGTGGGGATCTCAACGGTTTTTCAGATAAATGAACATTTCTCAAATGAGGGGGCAGGGAATGACCCCGGGGACCCCCAACTACGACCATGAAATTGGTCTCATCACAAGTAATAAGAAAAAATATGGTTTAGGGGTGTGGGATCTCAACGGTATTTCAGATAAATGAACATTTCTCAAATCAGGGGGCAGGGGAATGACCCTGGGGACCCCCCAACTACAACCATGAAATTGGTCTCATCACAAGTAATAAGAAAATATAAGGTTTAGGGGTGGGGATCTCAACGGTATTTCAGATAAATGAACATTTCTCAAATCAGGGGGCAGGGAATGACCCCGGGGAAATTGAACACTGATTGCACATCTAGACATGGAGATCTAACATCCCTCCAAGTTTCATAAAGTTACGACCAACGGTTTTCGAGAAACGCTTTGGACAATATCTGGGAACATTTCTCAAATGAGGGGCCAGGGAATGACCCCGGGGAAATTGAAACACTGACTGCACATCTAGACATGGAGGTCTAACATCCCTCCAAATTTCATAAAGTTACGACCAACGGTTTTCGAGAAACGCTTCGGACAAGATCTGGCAAGAAAGAAAAATAATAATAATAATAATAACGAGGCCTAACTGAAACAGCAAGCTGTTTCGAAAAAGTCTCCCAAACCTTGACTCCCCTACTCCCATGTAACCAAGTTCTACTAGTGAATACCAAACTTTAATGCAATACAACTCTTTGTGTTGACATGGGTATTAAGAAAATATATGGTTTAGGGGTGGGGATCTAATTGGTTTATGAGATAAATGAACATTTCTCAAATGAGGGGGCAGGGAATGACCCCGGGGACCCCCAACCTACCATCATTAACTTTGTCTTTTCATGGGTAATACGAAAATATATGGTTTAGGGGTGGGAATCTCAACGGTATTTCAGATAAATGAACATTTTTCAAATGAGGGGGCAGGGAATGACCCCGGGGACCCCCCAACTAGGACCATGAAATTAGTCCATCACAAATAATAAGAAAATATATGGTTTAGGGGTGGGGATCTCAACGGTATTTCAGATAAATGAACATTTCTCAAATGAGGGGGCAGGGAATGACCCCGGGACCCCCAACTACGACCATGAAATTGGTCTCATCACAGGTAATAAGAAAATATATGGTTTAGGGGTGGGGATTTCAATGGAATTTGAGATAAATGAACATTTCTCAAATGAGGGGGCAGGGAATGACCCCGGGGAAATTGAAACACTGATTGCACATCTAGACATTGAGATCTAACATCCCTCCAAGTTTCATAAAGTTACGACCAACGGTTTTCGAGAAACGCATCGAACAAGATCTGGGAACATTTTACAAATGAGGGGGCAGGGAATGACCCCGGGGAAATTGAAACACTGACTGCACATCTAGACATGGAGATCTAACATCCCTCCAAGTTTCATAAAGTTACGACCAACGGTTTTCGAGAAACGCTTCGGACAAGATCTGGCAAGAAAGAAAAATAATAATAATAATAATAATAATAAGAAACGGTGTAAAAACAAGAAGTCTACCAAACTTCGTTTGGGAGACTTAATAATAATAACGAGGCATAATTGAAACAGCCAGCTGTTTCGAAAAAGTCTCCCAAACAAAACCCCCAAATCTCTTTGTAACCAAGTGCTACTAGTGAATACTGTTTAATCCCGGGGAAATTGAAACACTGACTGCACATCTAGACATGGAGATCTAACATTTCAGATAAATGAACATTTCTCAAATGAAGGGGCAGGGAATGACCCCGGGGACCCCCAACTACGACCATGAAATTGGTCTCATCACAAGTAATAAGAAAATATATGGTTTAGGGGTGGGGATCTCAACGGTTTTTCAGATAAATGAACATTTCTCAAATGAGGGGGTAGGGAATGACCCCGGGGACCCCCAACTACGACCATGAAATTGGTCTCATCACAAGTAATAAGAAAATATATGGTTTAGGGGTGGGGATCTCAACGGTATTTCAGATAAATGAACATTTCTCAAATGAGGGGGCAGGGAATGACCCCGGGGACCCCCCCAACTACGACCATGAAATTGGTCTCATCACAAGTAATAAGAAAATATAAGGTTTAGGGGTGGGGATCTCAACGGTATTTCAGATAAATGAACATTTCTCAAATAAGGGGGGCAGGGAATGACCCCGGGGAAATTGAAACACTGATTGCACATCTAGACATGCAGATCTAACATCCCTTCAAGTTTCATAAAGTTACGACCAACGGTTTTCGAGAAACGCTTTGGACAAGATCTCGGAACATGTCTCAAATGAGGGGGCAGGGAATGACCCCGGGGAAATTGAAACACTGACTGCACATCTAGACATGGAGATCTAACATCCCTCCAAGTTTCATAAAGTTACGACCAACGGTTTTCGAGAAACGCTTCGGACAAGATCTGGCAAGAAAGAAAAAAATAATAATAATAATAATAATAAGAAACGGTGTAAAAACAAGAAGTCTACCAAACTTCGTTTGGGAGACTTAATAATAATAATAATAAGAAACGGTGTAAAAACAAGAAGTCTACCAAACTTCGTTTGGGAGACTTAATAAGTAAATATAAGCATTGAATGGCTTATTGGAGTACTTATATATGTATAGGGTATTGACATAAAAGAACATAAGAAATAAGTAAATATAAGCGTTGAACTGCTTATATATGTATAGAGTATTGACATAAAAGAACATAAGAAATAAGTAGATATAGGCATTGGAGTACTTATATATGAATAGGGTATTGACATAAAAAAAAAACCTAAGAAATAAATAAATATAAGCATTGAACTGTTGTCATTTGGCATTCATGGTTTATGAATGCCAACTGGACAAAGGCAAATTTATCATGAAGTGTTAATGTGCCACATGGAATTTGACTTTGTTAAGCCCATGAATGCCAAGTGACAGCAGTTCATTGATTAAATAATAAGACATTTGTCTACATGTATTTTTTATTGTCAGTGTAAGGAAGTCAAAAAACGTCTAGACAATATAACACTATTTTTCATCCAGATACATCTTAATTGATGGTACAGTTTTCAGAAAATGTTTTTTTTAGAAACATTTTATGATTGAAGAAAATTAAAAATTAAAATTCATGAAATTCAGTGATTTAGCACCTTTTAGAAATTTTCAAGAAGTGACATGTTGGTTAATTTTTTGGCAGTACATCAATTAATGATTATATATCAAAAACTAATTTTGATGTAAATGATGAATTCAATATAATTTACACATGTCCGTAAAAAATTACTTTGAATAAGGGCATTTAAATGATATTATACCACAATCCCACCCTTTGGAGAAGAGGGGTATATTACTTCACACAAGTAGGTCAAGACAGGTCTGTCTGTCCTTTGGTGTACTATGTATTGTCCAGTCCATTGGATTATTGTCAAAAACTATATTTAGCAGTAGAAAGCTACGATATATATTGCAGTTGTTGTAATCAATATCATGTCACCTATGTTATTCTCACAGGTGTTGCCAGAGACAGAGGAAGAATATGACTCGCTTAATGAGGTTTCAGAATGTCTTTACCTGATTTCTTACAGATTCTGATTTGCTGTCACCCACACCAAACTACTTATAATCTGTCAATCAACTGTCAGATTTAATTATCCCACCCACTTCCTCCTCTAGGTCACCTGCAAATCAGGTCCCAGTATATGGACCCATCACCTTCCATTACAAACATCACACTGATACCTTTATCCTGAGCACTGCAGCACATTGCATTAACTCGTTAACCCCTAAAAACACATTTGGACTGGTCTAAGGTATTGATTTACAGAAGAGTCCATTGTTGTTCAGGGGTTGAGTTAATGATGAAAGTATGATCAAGTATGATGTATGTTCTCCTTTTATAGAGCACTGCATAAAAATTATAAAAGTCATATTTGTAACATATGAAAAATATAAACCACATAGATTATGATAGATAATTGTAAACAGATATGGATTGCACTTATGGAATGTGTTCACTATTCAAGTTACACAGTTTACATTGTACTCTTATATCATTCCAGCATTTTTTATTTACCATAAATTGGGATATTTTGGCGTTACTAATATTTGGCCACTTTAGTCATAAAATTAAGGGTTGTTTTTTGGTCAGTTAAACTTTGGCCATTATGTTGTTTGAATTTCATCTGCTGCTGTCAAATTGTGATTTAATCCGGGCTAAAAATTTGATATTTCCCCCGAAATTTTTTAGCTGAACCATTTGTTTTTAGAACACATCATTCATTCTTCATTACAAATATCTGCAGTTCTTTTGAAATGCTTGTTATGGCTACATTCCATAATGATTCACTTATAACTAACTGGTTAAAAAAACATATTTTTTTTTTTTTTCCTGGCGGTCGAATATGTACATATTTTGGACGGTTTAATTTTGGCCATTTTATTAGGGTGGCCAAATTGTCCAAACTTAAACAATAACCAAAATATCCTAATTTACAGTATTTTTGGAATATTTTAACCTGCTATCATAAAGCCTGACTAAATTACTCAAGTCTGAAAATTATACTCAATGACAAACAATTCTGAAATGTCAGTAAGCACTCCAAGTGGAGAAAATTCTCAGATTTTAGAACTTTATTATGTCTTTATGGTTTAGTGCCCTAGGAGTGTTCAAAATATTGTCATCTATGATAAGAAATTCTTGATATTCAAATCTTCCCAAACAGGCTTTAACTTTCAAGCTTTGCTTGGAATGCATTCGAAATTTAATATGTTATTGTTTATAACTTAAAAGTTTGTCATGACCTTGACCCTGGGTCATATATTCAAGGTCAAGTTTTTAGAGACCCATGATCATAAAAATTTTTTCGCACTATAATTTTCCAACCTTTGACTACAATGAATTCAAACTTTAATATATTATTGGTCATGAGATAAAGGTGTGTCATGACCTTGACCCTTGGTCATATCTTTAAGGTCAAGGTCACAGTGCACCCATGGACAGAATTTTTGTCTAGACTTTAACTTTAAAACCCTGGTTTGGAATGCATTCAAACTTTAACATGTTATTGGTCACAACCTTATGGTGTATCTTGACCTTGACCCTTGGTCATATCTTCAAGATCGAGATCGCAGTGCACCCGTGGAGGGGGTAGATATGTCTTTGTTACAAAAATAACATCTAGTCTAGTCATTTTTCCAATCATTTCTTTTTTTCATTTCTATGAAGTGTTCATAACAATATCCACAATTTAGTAAACTCATTCGTTTGCATATTTTTTTTTATAGACATATTTGAAAGACCCGCCCAATATGGATTTATTGGACATTGAGATTGATACTCCAGAGAAAGAAGAGGTTAGTGGTTATTTTGTTATATTACACAAGTCAGATGCTGTTATATTGCTTGTAAATATTATCATTTCATGTTTTATCATGGTAAAATGGATCAATTTTTTTGTGGCATTTTTATTTTTACTCATTATGTGAAAATTAGTCAAACCTAGACATACCAGTATTGAAATGGAAGCGGGATGAATTTTTCTTTCAAATAAACAGGGATTTCAAAATAACCAGGTTATAATTTGGCTGCGGAATCAAAATGATTTTAAATTGGGATTTCAATGTTACAGGGTTCAATATAGGTGTGTTCAACTGTATATCAGGTGAAATATCAAATATAAGTAAACAAAAAAAAACAACCTATTCTCAATTTTTTATTTTTTAGGATATATATATATATATATATATATATATATATATATATATATATATATATATATATATATATATATATATATATTATCAGTACCTGCGCATAAGTGAGTCATAAAAAATGAATTTAACTATATAACCTTAGTAATTCTGCATTTGTTTGATTTTGTCCTCTGAATTGGGTAGACATCCAAAATTGAATAAAAATGGCATATGTAACCCTGGGAGTCCGGGCCTTTAATAATATTTTTGTTAGTTTACATTCATAGATTACTTAGGTATCGATGGTTTTATTTTTATGTTTATCATTACATCACAGATCCATTCACTATCTTTGTAATAAACATCAAAATGACCTTGCTAGAATTTTAATCACTTGAAGAATAATTTATTTTTCCGGAAGTTATAAATAGATTGCAATCAAATTTCTACTAAATGAGTACCAAAACATTGACTTTTTGTGGAGGAAATATTGTTAAAATAGGATAATCTATAAATTCTTGAAGAATTATTGAAAAAATGCAAATTTACTAAGGTTATATAGTTAAATTCATTTTTCATCACTCACTTATGGCCAGGTTCTGTATATATATATATATATATATATATATATATATATATATATATATATATATATGGAGCTATGTGTGTGTATAACTATTGCCCTTTATAAACATTTGTATGTTTTTATATTTTCAATATCAGATTAGAAGGGACATGATTGATGACAAGAGGGATTCCAAACAAATAAGAACTTACGTGGTTACCCCAGATAAGGTACGTAAATGATAATGACTTTGTACATGTTGTACTAGATACTGTGTTCTCTCATTACAACTGCTGGAGGTTACTTTGTGGTTTGAGCATCCACATTGCAAGCATGAAATTTCAGGTTTGATCCCTGGCCTGGCTCAGACTGAAGAGTTTTTTTAAAAACAGATCATGAAGTGACCGTTCGGTCTCCAAGGGCTTGGTGGAAGAAGGGAAGTTTCTGTTTGTATTTCAAATCATATGACAGTTATCTTCTTTATCAGATGGTATACTGTAGATCCCTCAAACCCAAAAAGCCATCACTCATGTATAGCTGTGAAGGATCTGGTTGTATTTCATATGACGGGTATCTTTTGTATTTGTGTTCTGTAGATAACTCAGTCGATGTGACACATAAAAAAATATTCTAATTTTAGTATATATAGCTATGTATCACATGGTGAAATGTACATCTGTCAGACCTACTCCAATAATGTTAGAGATTTAACATGATGAGATACTTTTGACTTGCGCCGTTAGCACTTGGGCATTTATGTCCAATAGTAAAATAAGCTCTAATTTTATTGGAGTACTCTCGGGCCATGTGATACAGTCTTTGCATCTAAAGCTTTGGAAGGTCTGTCTGTATTTCATTAGACAATCAATTGCAACGAGTGATTGAGATTTCTCTGTCTCTCCAGCAAAATGGTGATAAAATGTTAATCCTATTGGTCTCCTTTGATTGATGAAAACTCCCAGAAAAAATCTGGTTTTATATGATAATCCAAGAAAAGCATCTGTCTGTTATGTAGAGAATACATGGTTAGTGTTTTAGAGGGGCATTAGCTGTGTTTTCCAAAAATAATTATTTCATATTTAACTACTTAGATTGGTATACACAGGCATGAAAATACTTATATTCCTATGTATTTTGTTATACAAAGGTATGAAAATACTTATATTCCTATATATTTTGTTATACAAAGGCATGAAAATACTTATATTCCTATATATTTTGAGAAAATGAAGTCAAGTCCACTGTTGTATACATATACAAATAGTAACGTTGTAATTGCAAGTGAATAATTGCCAAACTGGTTTCTCAAGCAATTTTCACAAAGTATATAGGAATTCAAGAATTTTTATGCCCATGTATATCTTTTTTTCTTATTGTACATCAATCTAAGTCATAAAAAAGAAAGACAAATTTTAGGGAAAAACAAAGCTGATGCCCCTTTGAAATAGACCACCAATCCTCTGCAAGTAAACTGACAAAGTGTCTCATAAAATCAGCTTAGGTTCCAATGGAACTCAAACCCATGCTGGCTAGAGGTAAGAGTTAACATAGAATCACAGTCCTGCATAAGACAAAATTAATAGGTTTTTTTCTTATGATATATATATTTTTTTAATTAATTCTGGTCATTCCCTTGGTAAAAGATAGAGATTTTTACAGCTACTTTACACTTTTTTTCAGAGACATGTTGATGAGGAAGTGAGAGAATACTTTTATATAGGTATACCTGGAACATCATTCAGGTAAGTAATCAGTTTCCTTCATTGATTTTGTAATTTTAGGTGTATTTTTAGCACTTGACAGAGACAAATATTGATATGTGAGTGCAGTGAGCTCTTTATTTTAGAAATGTTCAATCTGGAGTTAAGTCCAATAAATACAGCACCATCTTAAGGTCAGAGTCTTTCAGTGTGCACTATGGATTCAAAAAGTTTATTATTGGTACATGGCAAAGAAGTATTCTGATTGGTCAGAATTCCTAGAAACTTGGCTGCCATAAATGTCTAATCTGATTGGTTGAATTACACACGTGATTGAGTACAATGAGTTTGTTGACGGCCATATCCCATAATAGCCAGATCAGTAACAAACAGCCTATATCTGACGATTTACCAACATATTAATGTTTCAATAAAACAGTGCCAAATACACCTTAGAACACTTCATGGTAAGGGGTAGAAAATGAACTTTACATACATTGGATAAAAAAAGCACTGTATGCATTACTATATATACCACGTGGTTGACCTAACCCAATGCATTTAATATTACATTACGATGTTACATTGACAAAGCTTTACTCGCTTCATTGCAATTCCTTAATTCATTTTATTGCATATTGTTCATTGGGGGCAAGGAGGGTGTTGTTATTAAGATATATATTTACAATTTACCGAATAAATTCAATTTAAAAAGGGAAATCAAACTTGATACAATTTTGATATTGTACTCATTGTATTTTCATATTTACAATGCAGTTATCAAGGTCATATTTTGTGTTTTGCCCTTTCTCTGATCACGGTCATATTGTTTTAGCTCGCCTCAACAATGTAGAGAAGGAGGTATATGCCATTGCTACGACAACGGCATTAGTGTCATGTTGACACATGCTATGACTCAGATGCTGGATTAGTCCTGTTTTTTATGAAAAAAATTATGGTGAAACTTGTATATAACAACCTCCTTAGGGACACAAGAAAACCGGCGGTCTTTATAGGGAGGTGGTCTTTATGTAGAGGTTGATTTGTACATGTTGTACACAAATGTACTATTGGGGACAACAAAAACTGTCTTTGTGACCTGGTGGTCTATATACACAGACGGTGGCTAAAGCAGGTTTTACTGTACTTTGTTTTTGACTTTCGGTCTATTATCTGTGCTGTAATTAAGGAGATTGGATGAGGGCAGGTTAATGTAAAATATGTTAAAATGAGATGTGCTATGTAATATCTGATTACCTATTTTTTTATGTGAAAGCTTCCTTTGTAACCCTTAAGCTCACAGAAGTGTAAAGCTACTAATGTAGAATTATTTTGTTTGAATGGTGTTGTACGCCACACTCAACAATTTATCAGTTATATGATGGCATTCAGTTTTTAATGGTGGAGGAAAGAACCTGGTTACGGTGTACCCTGGAAAAGACGCCAGCTTCCTGCAAGTAAACTGGCAAACTTTCACACAAAATCAACTTAGGTTCCAGCAGAACTCAAACCTGCGCTGACAGGAAGTGAGAGACTTCATGGTTCAAAGTGCAATGCTCCAACCACTTGGCCAAGGAGGCCCCCAAAGAATATATATAAAAAAAACTAATCTAAAATGCACCTTTATTAAACATTTTCAAACACCTGTTGTTTTCAGTCTTGGACTAACGATGCCCGACTATCAGAGAAAACATTTGGTGTTTCCCGGAAGTCTAGATGCTGCCACTGCACAGGGTAACTATATGTTTTTGATAGATAAACTTGAGAGAACTAGAAAATAAACTTAATAAAGAGAGAACTAGAAAATAAACTTGATAACAAGAGAACTAGAAGATAAACTTGATAATGAGAGATCTAGAAAATTGTAATATTTTTAAAAAAGTATCATTCATGGGTAACTTAGTCTTGGTCAATCTTTTAAAACTCGAGTTACAAGTTGAGACTCTGAGATTATGATGCCTAATGTGTTACTCATGTTTATAAATAGAATGTTGAGTACACATAGGGCACTTACCATTGGCAGGAACAGACAGGCAAGTACCAGTCTGTCCACCCCAATAGTAAAGTGTCCTACACAAACAGACAGGCACCTGCTCAGAGTTTGGTTCCTTCCTATGATTATGTGGTTCTATCAGGGCGGACACTGTAAAAACGTAATTTACAACTTCAATTTTCAAAAGTGAAAGTGTTTTTAAATGGTGGCTCTAAAAACTGATCAAAAACAAAAATTAATACATATTTTCAGAATAAAAAAATGCTTATTTTATGTATAACCAAAATAGTTTTCAACTTGTCAGTCAGGTTTGTGTTTGATTTCCTTTTCATTGAAACAACAAGGTGAGTGCCGGTCTCTAAGCACCTATAATATTTTTTGGGTACATAATTGATAGATTTTAGTGTGTGTACTTTTAAAGTTCATCATGTGTGTAGGTAATGTAAAATAGATTAATCCATAGATCTACTGTGGAAAAAATAATGTGTTCATGAAATTATTTGATAAAGAATGAATTTGATTCATTTTCTGATAACTAACTTTGACTTTCTCTGTACAGATATGATAACACTCATTAAGGATGACACCACAGCAAAACTGATAGCTCCCTGGTAAGTATGAATTATAGTACTATAGCTAACTTCTATATATCATAACAAAACTGATAGCTCCCTGGTAAGTATGAATTATAGTACTAAAGCTAACTTCCATATATCATAACAAAACTGATAGCTCCCTGGTAAGTATGAATTATAGTACTATAGCTAACTTCCATATATCATAACAAAATATTAATTGCTCCCTGGTAAGTATAAATTATAATACTATGGCAAAGCTAATTCCCATATATTACAACAACAAAACTGATAGCTCCCTGGTATGTATAAATTATAATACTATGGCAAAGCTAATTCCCATATTTCATAACAACAATAATGATAGCTCCCTGGTAATTATAAATTATAATACTATGGCAAAGCTAATTCCCATATAACTTCATAACAACAATAATGATAGCTCCCTGGTAAGTATGAATTATATACTAAGCTAACTTTATATCATACTGATAGGCAGTAAGCTAATTACCATAGCTATCATAACATAACAATAATGATAGCTCCCTGGTAATAATAAATATTATAAATACTATGGCAAAGCTAATTCCTAACTTCCATCATAATAACAATAATGATAGCTCCCTGGTAATTATAAATTATAATACTATGGCAAAGCTAATTCCCACATATCATAATAACAATAATGATAGCTCACTGGTAATTATAAATTATAATACTATGGCAAAGCTAATTCCCACATATCATAATAACAATAATGATAGCTCACTGGTAATTATAAATTATAATACTATGGCAAAGCTAATTCCCATATATCATAACAACAATAATGATAGCTCCCTGGTAATTATAAATTATAATACTATGGCAAAGCTAATTCCCATATATCATAATAACAATAATGATAGCTCACTGGTAATTATAAATTATAATACTATGGCAAAGCTAATTCCCATATATCATAATAACAATAATGATAGCTCACTGGTAATTATAAATTATAATACTATGGCAAAGCTAATTCCCATATATCATAATAACAATAATGATAGCTCCCTGGTAAGTTTAGATTTTGCCTGTTATAATACAACAGCAAACTGGCCACTTGCAGTAGTTTAGTGGTAGAGAGTTCTACTCATATGTGGAAGGTCCTGGGTTTGATTTCAGATACCGGGTCATACCAAAGATTTTTTTAAAAATGGTAATGACTGTTCATTCGCCAAGCGCTCAGCATATGAAGTGAAAGTCACGGGTCTTTCAGGTGCGATTAAAACAGAGGTCTTGTGTTACTGCAGGCATGACACGAACACTCACTGCATTGGCATCAGTCCATAGCACAGATCAAAATTTGTAGCACTTCTCCTGGAGCCTGTGACATCTCAGTTGAGTGAAAGACAGGATGTTAAACAACAAACAGCTAAACTACAGTAAACCTATAATGCAAAAACAAAACTGATTACTCCCTGATATAAATAATTATACAACAGATAAACAGATTGCTCCCTTTTAAGTATAAATTGTTATATGTCAGCAAAACTGATCGCTCTTAGGTATGTATGAATTACACAACAACAATAATACTGATTGCTCCCTAGAAAATATCACCTGTTCAGTCAGGCACTTTTAAACTATTAATCAAATATATGGCATGTATCTGCATTCTGTTAAAAACTGTATCCCAAATTTATACGCTCAGAGTAACAATGGCCATGATAATGGTTTTAATGTCATAGAGGTTTATAGCAATAGAAAATGAAAGTCAAATATGTATGATGAAATTTAACAGTGGTCCCTCCTCCCGCCTCACCATTTAAATATTAATGGAGATAATAAATTCATTGACAGTTTTTTTTAAATATATTTCTAGGGACTACTACATTGGAATGAAAGATGCAGAAAACATGACGGGAACTGCTGAAGATTTGCTTATACCTCTAGAGAATAGACAAAACTATAAATGTAGGCATAATGCATTATTTTTATAGATTATACAGTAAAACCTCTTTATAATGCCCCTCATTTCGTTTTCCTTATAATTTCATTTGAGGTTTCCCCTCAACCTATCACCAATTCCCTTTATAATGCCAAATTTGGGCTGAACAAATGTTAGCAGTATAACGAGGTTTTACTATTGTTGATTCTTATTTAAACTGTTGTAGGGACCTCAAGTAAAACTGTATACTTATTTACATAACTTCTTAGAAACCTTGATTAGATCTTACTTATTTTATTTTTACTGTTGTATCTTGCTTATATAACATTGCCTAGGCAGGGATGTTCAGTAGATCTTACTGTCTCAAGTAAGATCTTATTGTAACATCTTTTGTATGAACCTTAGGTAAATATTACTTATGTTTTTGTGGACCTTACTGATGAATAAGTCTTACTTATTTTAACTTTACCGTTGTATCTAGCTTATTTAATCTTTCCTTGGTAGATATGTTAAGAAGATCTAACTACCTCAAGTAGATCTTATTTTAACTTTACTGTTGTATCTAGCTTTCCTTGGTAGAAATGTTAAGAAGATCTAACTACCTCAAGTAGATCTTATTTTAACTTTACTGTTGTATCTAGCTTATTTAATCTTTCCTTGGTAGAAATGTTAAGAAGATCTAACTACCTCAAGTAGATCTTATTTTAAATTGTTGTATCTTACTTGGTGTTGTATCTAGCTTATTTTTTAATCTTATTTAATCTTTCCTTGGTAGATATGTTAAGAAGATCTAACTACCTCAAGTAGATCTTATTTTAACTTTACTGTTGAACCTTATCTATTACTTATTTTTTTTCCTTGGTAGAAATGCTTATTTAATGAAGGGATCTAACTACCTCAAGTAGATTCTTGTTTATTTTAACTTTACTTTTGTATGAACCTTAAGTAAATATTACTTATTTTTTATGGACCTTAAGTAGGTTTTACTTATTTTATTTTTACTGTTGTATCTTGCTTATTTAACCATGCCTAGGTAGGGATCTTCAGTAGAAAGATATTTTGAGTTTCTGACACAGTCTTGAAAAAAATATCGACCTATAGGAACACGTAAAACAATGGTACTTTTATAGTTCTACACAAAGGTTTGAGGCCCCCAATGAAGAATGTTTAAGTTAAAATTAGTTTTACTTATGCAGTTTGTAAACTTTGAGAAAAATTACATTTGTTACTTTTGTAGGGGACCAGGAAAAGATTCTACGTTTAGCCTGGGACTTGAATCTGACCACAATAATGAGCGTGTTTTGGCATGACATGAAGAATGTTTTCACTTTCCAGGGGTAAATTGTGATCTAACTTTATTTTGTATTTTTATACTTCATGTTAAAGTCACTCAGGGGTTGCATAAGTCTTAAACTGTGAAAATGATTCTTTTTTTTTGTAAGTCATTACCTCATATCAAGCCCTGCAGTCACATTCATACTTACCCAGATCAATAAATAGTATGGTCTACTGTCATAATTCAGGAGTGAAAAAGTTCATATTGCATGTAAAATAAAATCATTGAAAAAAATAGTTCGAAATCATACACCCCTGAATTCTGACAGTAGACTAAACCATTCTTTGAACTGGGCAGGTCCAAATGTGACTTCAGGGGTTGATGAGTTAATTTCAGTTTGCTTAATTATAGTAATTAAACAGGATACAGTATCGCACAATAAAAAATAATGGCATGATATTGTATGAGGACTTCTACCAAAATTGATCAAGTCATAATTTTGAAAACTATACCATTATAAGTTAAATGGAATCAAAATTGATATTGAAAGATGGTAGATATTTTGGTGATCTTATGCTTGATAATTTTATATTCATTGGTGGTATCTTCCTAGGTACATTTGTAACCGGGTTCTCTCCACCAGCATTAAAATCTGGCTGCCACCATATAACTGAAAAATTGTTGAGTGTGGCATAAAACACTATTCAAAGTTTTTAAAAGATTAAAAAATACAACTCACTTGACTTTCATATACCCTTTAAGTGGCTTTTCTCAATGAGATTGATATTTTCACAGCTGTTACATTGGTACTGTCGTACATTTTCTTTGGCACTGTGTGAATACGTGTGATTAAACTATGTTTGTCATCTATATCTTATGTGTTCACTGTATGTAAACATAGAAAAGATCTAAGACCACTCTTATCTTCAGTTCTGTTGACTTAAAGGGCCTCTTTTACAGATTGTCATGTCCTTGATAGATTTTTTTATTTTTTTTGATTTTCCTGGTTTTGGTTAATACTTGATGACTTTAACATAATGACATTGACTTAACAGAAAATCAAATAATTATAATTCTTGTAATTTGACATTTTTAGCTCACCAGGACAAAATGTCCGGAGAGCTAATGCCATTCTCCAATGGCGGATGGCATTCATGGACAAAGACTTAAACCTTGACTAAATCTTTTGAACTATATAATCATAGTAATCCTGCATTTGTTTCATTTTGTCCTCTTAATTTGGTAGATACCCAAAATTTATGAAAAATGATAACGTTTAACCCAGGGAGTCTGGGCCTAATTTTGATGATATTTTCAACTACAACAATCTTAAATTTAGTCATAATTGCATAATAAGTTGTTTATTTGAGATACAATGCTGTCACTGGTAAGCTGTGTTGTCCTCTGACAACATTTTTATCAAAGCAATGCAATGAATGATGTTTTTCAAGAAATATAAACATTTTTGTAATAAAAAAGCAATAAATCACATTTTGTGAAATTATGGTGAAAGAGCCCCTTTAAGTTCATAATGCTGATTACATCACATGCTGTTCTATATATATTTCTTGCTTTGATTGGCTGATGATTTGTTTATTTTTTGCATATCAATAATTTTTCTCGAAAGGGCCAGACGAGCTGAAGTACAGGTGTTTGTATTTGTAACATATTTCCTAAAATTTTCAGCCCGAACATGACAGCCGAGGATGAAAGCAACGCAACGTAAACTTTTGTTTTTCTAGCATTTGATGCATTTTTTTTTCTGCTGATGAATGTTGCGAGCTTGGTCGATGATGACTCAACATTTTCACATCTTTTGACAAGAAAAAATGTCATCATCGAAAAAAATACAGACTTTTTGCTTTTTGCTATTGTTGGAAGCATTGAATAACATTCAAGTTGAATAAACGAACATTTCAAATTTCTAAATTTTTTATATATTTCATTTTTTTGCATCTCGGTGGAATGAATGTGTTATATCTATACTTCATATTGGATATCAAATCAGAATCAAATTTGGCTTCTAAAAATTATAACATAACAGGTAATAATGTTATATGTGCATTTGATTTAATCAGTGAAAATGTTGTGTCAAGATTTTTATACTGCTTGTGGTGGGATATGCAGTAATAACTTGAGGACCACATTAAATATTGCATCAAAGGAAACACGGGAGATTGGACAAACTTAATAGCATGTGCTGATTTTATATATAGACGCTTTCACGATAACTGTGGTCTTGTGTCTTTGAGTGGCAAAATGATACAAATTCCAGGAAAATGATGTCAAGAAACCATCAGTTACCATAACGACGTCTATGTTTTTGCGGGTATCTGTATCATTTTGCCACTCAAAGTCACAGAACTGCTGTTACAGTGAAGGAGTCTATTTGACTGGTGTGGGAATTTTGTGTATATTAATCCACGGTTACTAAGATTGAAGATAGAATTCTACTTGTAATAATCTACATTTTGTATTTTAGTCTTTGTTCAGTTAAAATTGATACTCCACTGGCAGAAATTATACCCATACATTTTGGCTCATTTGTGAGACCACCTTTCATGGGCAAAATGTTGTCCTCTCTGAAAAACGTTTTTACCACTTGGTACATGAGATCATAATGGAATAATGAATTAATATATGCCCGGGATATCAAGATAAGGGGTGGAGGCCTATTGTTTTAGGTCATCTGTTTTTTTCTGTAACATTTTGGTATCTATCAAACGTCTTGAGTTTATTTTTCTCAATTTGTATTCAAATTTGGTATGTCGGCAAATAGATGGGTTTCTGTTAGGAGTATTTTGCGCTAGTCATTCCCCTTTGGCAGCCATGTTGTGGGTCAACTTTCATCTGTTCTTTACAGCATATCTTAGTACACTCCTCACTACACATGCATGTATAACCAGAACATGCATAATTAATCAATAAACAATTAATGCAATAAGTCAGTGTCATAACGTCAACCCAGGCGTTTAATTACTGGTAGTCAAATAAATCATTTTACAACTTTTTCATACATATCAATAATAAACGTAACGTGTCTCACAATATCAGGACCTTACATACTGATCAACATCCTTATCCTCCGGGATTAAATCCAGAGATAAAACTTTATAATCTAAAACACTCTGGAAAACCTTATGATTTTATAACATACAAACAAAACGAAATTTTGTTGAACTTACCGGTAATAGTTGAACGGAACAGGCTAGAATGATCTATACTCTTTTATCGATTTCACACTACAACTTCTACCGCCCAGTAAATTTTGTTGAACTTAATAGTTGAACGGAACAGGCTAGAATGACCTATACTCTTTTATCGATTTCACACTACAACTTCTACCGCCCAGTAAATGAAAAACTTGTGCAACATAACACAATTTTGAATACTACAATAATAGACTTACAACTTCACCTCCTAATTTGCATATATACCTGAACTCTATTAACTTATTTAAGAAAAGGAAATGTGATGAAACAAAAAATATTTTTCTTTAGGGAACCACATTGTATTAAATAGTATTAATGAATTAGCTGTGTAGATTAATAAAGACCAGAAGCAAATATTTCTAATCAAAAAAGATTTTTTTTCAAACTATTTACTTCATTTAATTTGGTTAATTTATTAGGGAAAATATATGCTACCACACAATATAGCCATTGAAGGGAAATAACTATTTGCAAAATACTGCTTATGAAAACCCATCTAGATACATTGTATCATTGAGATCTTGGAGGAGTTATGGTTATGGCCAACATTTAGCAGAGTTATGAGACTTTAATTTCTTTATAGATGGCATACCTCTGAGGGACACAGTACTTCTCAAACATACCTTGTATGATAATTCAGTTTGGAAGAGTTTTCAGATTTATATGTGTTGCAACAAGCTGAAAAAAAAAATTATGTCATCAAATAATTTAGAACAATTATTATCATATTTAGGTCACCTGGGTCACTCAGGTGTCCTGTTGCCATTGGTTTCCATCTGGCGGCATCCGTCATGCATTAACAATTGAGCAATTTTATCTTCTGCTTGAAAACTACATAGCCAATTGTCTTCAAATTTGGTATTAAGTAATTTTAGAATAAGGTGAATATTGATAAATTTCATAATTGTTGCACCTCTGATTCCCTAGGGGTGTGGCTACAACTGCAAAAAAAAAATAGCCAAATCTTAAAAACTCCTGCACATCTTAAAGCAAAACTGAATGCATGGTTAGAAAGAGCATGAAGCCCTCTACCAAAATTGTAAAATTCATGACCCCATGGGTTCTGCCCCTAGGGTGGGGCTGAATTTACTATATTGTAAAATGTACTTTATGTTAGAAATTCTTCCCTACTTAAGCACACTGTAAAGAAAGACTTAATGCCTGTTTCCACAGAGCATGAATCCCTCCACCAAAATTGTAAAATTCTTTACCCCCAGGGCAGGGGTTCTGTTTGGGGATAAGGGGAATCCAAGGTATATTTTAGGTACTCAAATGGGGATGGGGTTTTCTATAGAAAAATATCAGAAAATTAAACATTACATTTTTACTTGCATTTTAACTGATAAAAATCATTACAATGTACTTCAAACCAAATATTTTCTTGGATGGCATGATGTAAGGGGTTTATTGCCATATAAAGATTTATCCCCAGGGTCATTCCCCACCCCTCTCATTTCAGAAATCTTCCATTGTCTCAGAAGTAGTTGAGATCCCCACCCCTAAACAATATATTTTTTATTCCCCATGGCAAGACTAATTGTACTGGAAAAATTTGGAGGTCCCCACCTCCTTATTATGAAATCTTCAATCATTTCAAAAACAGTTGATGTCTCCACCCCTAAATCATAAATTTTCTTGTTCCTCATGACAAGACAACTTTTATGGTGATATTTTGGGGGTCCCCAGGTTCATCCCCACCCTTTATTTAAAAAATCCTCAATTATCTAAAAAAAATTGTTAGGATCCCCACCCCAAAATCATATATATTTTATTATGACAAGAGAAATTGTAGGGTGATATTTTTTTTTGGGGGGGGGGGGGGGGGGGGGTCATTCCTCTCCCCTTAAATTCAAAAATCTTGTCATCTCAAAAATTGTTATGATTGGCACCCTTAAGCCATATATTTTCTTATCACCCATGACAGGAGGAATTATATGGTGGTATTTTATGGGGTCCCCAGGGTCATTCCCCACCCTCATATTTCAGAATATTCATTTATCTCAAAAAATAGTTGAGATCCCCACCCCAAACCTATATATTTTCTTATTACCCATGACAAGACAAATTTTCAAGTGTCCCCAGGGCCATTCCCCACCCCCTTATTTTAGAAATCTTGAATCATCTGGGGGAAAAAACATGTGAACCTTACACTAAACATGTGTTCCCGTGCTCTTTATGACTAGACAAGTTGTATAGTACAATTTTAGGATGTTATGGTGAAACTAAAGTTTCTCTGATCACCTAGATTCACTAGGCTTCAAGAGATGGGGTGTTTTTGGAAACTTTTGTAACAGGCTGCAGTTACAATTATACCTTGCCTTTGAAAATATTCTTCAATTCATTGTGAAGAATGACTGTTGACTACATAGTTAGATAAGGCATTAAGCCTTCCACCGAATTTGTGAAATTCATGTGCCTTGAGGCAATGGTTCTGCCCTTAGGATAGGGCCAAAATTGTCATATTGTGGAAATAAACCTAATTGTAGAAAATCTTCACTTTTGTGCATTATGAAGAAAGACTGAATGCGTGATTATAGAAAGAGCAAAAAGTATTACCATAGATAATTTATGAATTGCATTCAACAAATAATGTTTTAGAACCCAAATACAAAATCACATTTCATTATGATATGATTAAATATACTATCCTATCAAAGTGCATACTCAAAGTGACAGCTAAGTCCCACGGGCCTCTTGTATGACATTTCTGAAACTGTCAGAGAAAATTGAGTACCTGTATATTTTTAAATGAATCATTAAGCTCTTTGCATGCTTTTTATGCCATATGTTCAATTAATTTATAATTATTTGGTAGCATGACTGCATGCCTTTTACCATCACCATTATCATCATAATCATTTTTATCATCGCTATTATCATCTTCATCTATTTATCTATTCTGTCATACAGTCATTTATTTGTGGCCTTGGTGACCAAGTGTTCAAAGCATCAAACTTTAAACCACAAACTCTCTCACCTTTATTTAGGTTCAAGCTTAACTGCATCATGAGTTGATTGAATTGATTACGGGCACAAGGCCAGTGTTATTGGCCGAGTACACCATATCCAAGTACTCCACAATTAGAAGGCCCTGGGCTTTTTCTATAATATCCATGGGGCAAAATTTGGCCCTATTCCTAATGCAAAATGCATGTATTTTTTCCAAATTTGATTAAAAAAATTCCCTTTTTGATGTTGAGCTCATGACCGTTATGAAAAAAATAATAACATAAGGTGAAATGCCAAAAATGCATTTAGATTTTCATGTGTGCATACAATTTTTCCCAATATGACACAAATTCACATTAAAATTGCCAATGTTGCCAATGGCATTTCCTCAAAATTGACAGAAAAAGGTCTGGGATCTCCATGGCCAAGTGGTTAGAGCATTACACTTGCCTTTATACCATGAAGTCTCTTATCTCTAGTCAGTGCAGGTTCAAGCCCCACAGGAACCTTAGCTGATTTTGTTAGAAAGTTTGTGTTTACACTGGGAAGGCCAGTGGCCTCTTCCTTGGTACATTATAACTTGGTTCTCCGACCCACCTTTGAAAACTGGCTGCCACCACATTTTAACAAGCTAATAAAATTATCCATCTTTAAAAACGGTTGACACATTTCACTGAAAAATGGAGTGTGGCATAAAACACCTTTGTAGAATCAAACAGCCATGACACAAACATTGATTTCATATTTATAACAAACTTGAGCATGATTCTTAGTACCACAGCCCACAAAATGCATGAGACAAAATGCATGTGGTGCTGACTAGCTGTTGACAGCATGCTCCAGTTATAGCTTGTGTAGGATTTTACAGCAAAACAAAATATTTTGATGTAGAAAAATTAAAAATGAAGCCTATTATTTATTTATTTTTCTTTTTGAGCTGAGTTGTATCTACTTTTTCATGTTGTTTAATGTCTTCTATTTCAATTTGTTTGGTTGGTTTTTTTTGTTTTTTTTTTATTTATTTATTTATTTTAACATTTTTTGTTGCAATGTTTTGATGAGAAATAATATTTATTATGAAAAAAGTTCTGTATTTTGTTAATCATATGTTCTGTACTTATGAAATTCATTTTATCAATGTCACAAATATATTTAGTATATTTTGTTAATTTTTAGGACTTGATTGATTTTGTTAATTATGCTTGACATTTTATTTACTATATACTTTCTGTTTACTGTTACATCAGAAATTCAGTGACATGCCATAAACTGTTTAGCACCATGATATATATTGGCACATTCAGAGCTGTATACATAGACAATTTAGTGCTAAACTTGAAAAAAAAAAAATCACTGGTTTGGGGCGGGGGGGGGGGGGGGGGCGCTTCTCAGAATATAGCATAACACAACACATGGAATTTAAAATAAGTACAGACATCTTTGTCATGTTTGCTAAGAGGACAGAGGTCTGTAGTCAAAATATTTTGATGGTGACTGTGTTAGGTATTTTTGTTAAGACAAAACTTTTCGTAGTATAGAGATATAAATATTTTGATGGTGACTGTTAGGTATTTTTGTTAAGACAAAACTTTTCGTAGTATAGATATAAATATGTATCAGACTTGATAACTCATTTTGTTGTTTGTTTTCAGGACAATTGCCAGCTTTGTTGGAACATATGGTGGACTAACCCAAGTTTACCCCCCATCGTAAGTAAACACCGAAATGTTTATGATCCAAATGTACCCTCCATCATAAGATAACATCCAAAGTCTGTCATTCAGTGGTATCTTACATCATAAGTAAATGGCTATAAGTCTATGGCCCCATGGTATGGTCCAGGAAATGATGTTTCTTATGATTTACATTGTATGTAAATATATATATACAGTCAACGCCACTTATAACGAGACTGTAGATAACGGGATAACGGTTATAATGAGGATATATCTCTTCCTCTCGTATTTCACACATTACACTGCTTAAATCTGAATACTGAAATCCGGCTATAACAAGATTTAAATCTCTCTCCCTTCCACTTCATTGTAAGTGGAGTTTACTGAATAAATACTAGCGGAAAAAAGAAACTGTGTAGTTTAGTAATTTCATTTATAGATTCATATACAAAATATTATGTTGCATTATGTATATCGTTATTTGATATAATGTATTGTCTTTCAATTCAAGAATGAAATCACGGATTATGTCCATTATGGTTGATACAGACAGCCACTGAAAGTAAGGGGGGGGTTGCAAAAAAGTTTCACAAGTTTAATAGTGTGTATGACTGCCATTTGCACCGATGCATTCTTCACATCTACGATGAATTGAACAAATCAGGTTATGCAGAAATGCCTGGGGAATAACTCTCCCTCCGCCTTATTGGCGACGTCCCGAACAGTGCCAGTTTGCTGATACTGTCTCCATAAAGCATTTACAGTGTTGATATGAACTCCAAACTGCCTTGCCACATTGCTTTGAGACACTCCAGCTTTCAGTATCACGCAAATGATCATTTTCAATCATGCGAGGCATCTCTCAATCAAAACTTTATTCCAAAACCAATATGTTTCTGTTTCAATACATTGAATACTGTCAATGAATGCAAGAAATTTTAATCATGCTAACCATGTGTCGCTTATGGCTCGAAACTCAAGAAAAGGGTTAAGTGGCCATCAAGGTGAATCGATTGCGATATTTAACAAATTGAGTACTCAAACATGCGTTTAGTATATTAAGCTATGCCTTTAAGAATAACGAGCAGTCAAAGAATACTTTTTATGTTTTTATTTAACTTTCAAGTATACACAGTTTCTTTTTTTCGCTGGTGTATATATATATATATATATATTTACATGCAACATATTTCTCATTACAGTGCAGCCAGATTATTGATGGAATATAGAGACACATGGAATGCTTCATACTTCAGAAGAGCTTTGGACACAAACAATTACATCTTCAGTGCACCTTACATTCTAGGTAAATTAGGTATACTTTATCACGTCATTGTAGAATTGTCTAAATTATTGGAATCTGGACTGTGGTTTTTTTCTTTTGATTACCTGAGACTCTGCATGGAAGCTGCAAGTGCCATTCAATTATCAGTTTTTCCATTTGTCAGTGAAATATTTCTTAACAGCTGACACACCAATGGCAGTGGTCTTGAGTTTTTAACTCTCAGCCAGGGGCTCTTTGATATATACATCTTGTGCATTGAAATTTCTCAAATTTACAAGGCAGCAAAACTTTACGAGTCTGGACAAGAAAAATTCACTGGTAAGTGTTAAGTGGCCAAGCACTCGGGATATGAGGGTAAGTCACATGTTTTACGAACAAGGTCACATGTCATGGTAGATGTGGCATGTTGAAGAACCCTCTCTGCATCAGAATAAATCCATAGAACTGGTTAATCTTTATGGCAGTTCATCTGTAGATTTTGACATCTCCATTTAAAGCTGAAAGTTTTTCTACGTGTAAAACAAATATACCGTAAAAACCCATGTAATGTGTGCACTTTTTTCGCTTTAAAATGATATCCATAATTTGGGGTGAATATCAGGTTTTTTTCAGTCTATGTCCTGCTGGTGGCCATTTTTTTTACATCAAGTGAAACAAATTTAGGAGTAACTTCAAAAAATAAACATAAAGAAATTAAACATTTTCAGTTAACTTATGTTATGTCATAGATAAACTAGACCAAATGTTATTTCTGCCCGAGGCCGATTAAATCATTACTGACTAGATTTTAGATTTGATTGAAGACTGATAACATTGACTGATATCTCTGCAACTTGATAGCAGAACTCATTTTGCTTCGGGCCGATACATGATTGCGGGTCCAGTTACTAAATTTAATCCGAGTTGTGGTGTTAAAGTGTCCAATATAATTGTGTGGAAATACATTTTTTGACATTCTACTTGTTTCAAATGTTTATTTATTCGCCTTATGTGTCTGGTATCAACTTCGTTTCGGCCTGCTTTTTTTAATGATTTATCATGTTGCCATTTAAAGCAATACATTTTAGTCGGCAAAATCCCAATTTTCAAAAACCTTTTGTTTTGACAATTTCATGTCGGCATTTTGAATTCAGATTATAGTTGCATAATTGATACCAACAGTCATTATGGATTGTTTATTTAGGGCATGCCTAATTATTAACTTCTGATTATCGACTGATACCAGGTGAACAGTAGGTAAGCCATTGATTGGAGATGGCAGTACAGATTTAAGTCTAATTCTTGAATGTCGGACAAACAAGTTCGTGCATTACTGGTATTAAATTTTCAATTTGAAAATATGTTTTTACTCTTGATATAATGTTTAACTTTATAACTTTAAAGCTTGACTACATACATTATCTGTACATTATATCAGCATGGTGATAAAGACGTGTAATTAATTTGAAAACGTGATTGATAATGGACAGGTACTTATTAAGAACAGAGTGTATAGTGACAGCTGTGAGTATTCATCATGCGAACAATGAACAATACAAAAAATGTTTATTTACAGTAATCTTTCACTTTTATGTAATTATGAAGTAAGATAATGGATGTTAATTGTAAATTATACTTTCAACACTGTTTAATTTTTTACATATGCTGGCTTCTTGTATCTCGTTTTGAAGCCTTGATTACCGATATTGGCAATTTTATTTAATGCGGATATTACATAGGGATAATCTTTTTTTTCAATATTTTCAGCCTCAAAAACAGGGTGCACAGATTACATGGGTTTTTACGGTAAATTAGATTGAAATATGTTGCCATTTTTTATGCTATATTTTCACTCATTTATGTATGGTAATTTCAATTTCAGACAAAAGAAAAGAAAATGAGACAATTCCACCGATTATGGTAGCCAAAACAGTAACTCTAAATATAGATGGATTGAAATTTAAACCAGCAGGTACCCATACATATTTTTTTACCTTTTTGATTATGTCCTTGTGAAAGTTTGATGATTGATAGAAAAAATGGCACCAATTATAGGGATAGGGGCATTATCATCAAATGTTTTGATATTGGGCAGGGCTCTCACACCTAAATAATTTTGAGAATATTCTCAGACTTGAGTAAACTCTCCAGTTTTATGGTGCCAGGCCCTGAATTGTGTATGCATAGAGTATAAAAAGCTTCAATTCAGTTTTATATCATACATCTATATGATACAGTGGAACCTAACTTAAGAGA
Source organism: Atrina japonica (assembly GCA_030159075.1). Lineage (NCBI taxonomy): Eukaryota > Metazoa > Mollusca > Bivalvia > Pterioida > Pinnidae > Atrina > Atrina japonica. The sequence goes on along the minus strand of BROG01000076.1, from coordinate 520,050 downwards.
CAATCCCAACTGCCTCTGAAATGTGGTTTCTCAAAACAGGTCTCTCAAGAGTTTTTTTCTCTACAATAGAGTGCTCAATTTGCAACCAAAGGTTCAGGTTCGAGCCTGGGCAGCGTCAGCTGGCTTTTCCTGTCCTTCAGAAGAGAAAGTAAAAACCGAGGTCCTGTATTACAGTAGGTGTCAGCACGTTAATGAACCCTTCACCGGCATTTGATGATGTCTCGAAATGAGTGAAAGATTCTTGAGTGGGACGTTAAACAACAATAAAACAACCACTGGGTGGTTTTCAGAATGTGGTCTCAGAAGACAGGTGGTTTTTCATGATGTTGGTGTTCAAGACAGGTTCAGTTGTGCGAATATTGTCTTAAAACAAGGATTCACAACTTTAGTTTTACATTTTGTCAGGTTTTCTGCTTGTTAGGATTTTAGTATTGCATTAAGAAAAAGGGCAACCTTTAAGGATTGGGAATGGGGTGTTTGTATGGCCCCAGTTATAGAGGAACGAGGGTCTGTTAAGGATTGATGGTGTGCCTTTTTCTCTGCTCCCAAATTAATCTTTCTTATATATCAAAGCCGAAAAGTAACAAGACTTCATATTATAGAGCTTTACAAGACCAGTGCTCGAGTTCAAAATAAATTTGTAGCTCAAGTTATGACATATCTGTGTAAATGGAAAGTTTGTATCAGGTGGCATCTCCATAAAATTTTCAGCTAACAATCAACCAAAAGATTTAAGATTTAAGATTTTCTTCTACATGTTCACAATGTAAGTTTCAGTAAAAGTGTAATGTGAAATAGTAAAGAATACTAAAATATCAATGTTATTCTCATTTCTAACAGTGGGTGGTGCACTAATGAGTCACAACTACTTTGTATCGATTATGGAAAATGCTTCAAGCACCTGTAAAAATACAGCAGGGGCCCACTGTTACTTACTTGATGACGGCGCATTCTTGATAGCTACAAATCAGGAACGAGAACAAAACCAGGTAAATAAAAATAGGCATTATGGCGAAATAAAAAAATGGATGGATAAAAATGGGATTCAATTTAAAATGGATAAATTACTGGCTTGCTTTTTGTTACTGAGATGTAAATAGGAATGATAGACTTCTGTTCCTGCTAAACGACTACAAGTGCCGTATTAATATGTAGAAGTGTAATTCTTAAATTGATTTTTCAGATTGGTCGATTCTTTGGATATGTGGATCCTGGATTGATGGCTATGTTACGGAATTCTACCTACAGAAGGTAAAATATAAACCATTTGTCTCTTGATTTCCTGTGACATCTTTATACAGAAATTTCAATTAAATTTATGTCATCAAGATTAGATAGAAGATCAGTGGGGTATATTGGATGAACATTTGAGCAGGAAACAATATGAGAAATAGTAAGAAACACAACATGTCAGTGTTAGCAAAATTGGACAGATGACTGTTAGCAACAAAATAAAAAGTACAGCAACAACTCTTGAATTTGTTGGGATTGCATTTCCCAGTATTGTTGCCATGGCGACAGTTTTATTATTTTTAAATTTTTGATAAAGATTTGAACTGATGTACTTCAGTAAGTGTGAAAAAAGAAATATGAATAATCAGAATAAAAAATTCAATATATCAGAAATGACATTGGGATCTGTATATAACTGCATATATAAATGTCAACCAAGTATCAGGACTTTACCTTCTTCATGACAAAGTCTTTTGATGATCGTTAAATGTTTGACCTTTTGACCTTCACTTTTTATTTGACTTTCAAAAGATAGATCCTCTCTTAGTTTTGCTGCTGAACAAGAGCTTGTCCATTTCATTGTTTAAATATTTTTTTTTTCTGTGTTGCAGTTTGGAAGAGTATGATTATCAAGCATCATGTATTGTTGATAATGACGGAAGTGCCAGCGCTGCTCCTGTCGCCTTTAGAATAGTAAGTGTCATCAGCGTCACACAACTTGACTTTTCTTATTATGACCTTGTCATGTCACCATAGTAATATCAATATTCTGTAAAGGACAAAATTACTATAATGATACTAGACTGAAAATGGCAAAATGACTATGATACTACTGAACTGAAAGTGACAGAATGTCTATAATGATACTGGACTGAAAATGACAGAATGACTATAATACTAAAGAACTGAAAGTTATAGAATGCTTTAGTACTACTTAACTAAAAATGACAGAATGTGTATAATAAATTAATAATACTGAATTGAAAATTGACAGAATGACTACAATATTAGTGAACTGAAATTGAAAAAAAGACTATAATATTACTGAACTGAAAATTACAGAATGACTAAAACTATTGACCTGAAAGTGACGGAATGATTATAATAGTAATGATCTGAAAATTATAGAATGACTATAATAATACTGGACTGAAAGTGACAATGACTATAATACCATGTACTACTGAAATGAAAATGACAGAATGACTGTAATACTATTGAACTGAAATCTACAGAATATGACTATAATACTACTGAACTGAAATTGACAGAATATCAATGAATATAATACTACTGAACTAAAATTAACAGAATATGACTGTAACATGACTAAAGTGAAATTTACAGAACAACTATTGACAGAATATCAATGAATATAATACTACTGAACTATAAAATTGACAGAATATGACTATAAAACTACTGTACTGAAAATTATAGAATAACTATAATGAAACTGAACTGAAAATTACAGAATGGCTATGATACTATTGACTTGAAATTGACAGAATGGTTATGATAATACTGAACTGAAAGTGATAGAATGGCAATGAAAGAAACAGAATGGCCTTTTTATTACTGATCCTATGTACTGTATAGTTGCTTTTATTTGCCGGGGATTTAATTTAGCTATATTCACAGTCAAAGGAAATATTGCGAAATTAAATACAAATGAATATTATACGTTAAACTTGTGAAATATCAGAAAGGCAACTCGTAACCAATATTGCGCGAAATTTAATAACTGTGAATAAGTTCCTTTCTGAAGAATGTGAAATTTTCTCCCCGTGAAATTAAATAACAATACAGTAATTGAAATATGATCAGGATATGGTGATTTATAATTTCTAAAAAATGTCCAAAATAATTAAAACCTGAACATATTTAAACTGGGTAGAAAGAAAACTACTTGTGTGTATTTAGACTCCAGAAATTATATAGGTCCTTTGGGATTCATGCATTTATTTTTATTTCATTGTTAGCATTATGATAGAAAGATAAGATAGATTCCGTATATCTATATAAACTTCAATCACTGCTATAGTACTGCAATTTGATCTACAAATTATTTACCTTTCAGCCGTCAATAAACTTACTGTTTGAGTTTTTGTCTGTCAGCTGGTGGACAAGCATTTGGAGCTGGTAAGTAGATACTGTCTTATCATTTAATACAACAGTGGAATATGTCTTGAAAGACATTATTATTATTTCTCTGATTTTGTTGTATTATTTTGTTATGTCCCAGAAGGATAATATTTGCCAGAATTATGGGACTTTAAAACTGTCAAAAATGGCATACTTCTCAGGGTGTTTGTGTTTCTCAAACACATCTTGTTTTTGTTTTACTGAAGTCTTAGGTATGACCAAGAAACTCCTGCATGTGAGGAAAAACTCACACTGAAGGAACCACTGCCAGTGTGAGTTATTCTGTAAACTTGAAGGTTTGAATTAGGATCAGGGTAATTTCTAACAAATAGAACCACTGTGGATGGGGGTGGGGAGTCCATAAAAAGGATATTTATCTGAAAATTTGAGTGTTGACCACGGTCACCTCTACCTACAGGTCAGGGTCTTTAGGTCAAACGTCAGTGTACCATTGGATACCCCTTATCACAAGAAATTTACATATGAAATATTAAAACTGTATGAAATCCTTTATACAGTAGTATGAGTTTGCAAAATTTATTTTCACTATATATTCTTTGTAAATTCTTGTTTTTTCAATATCTCCACAAGAATTTGTTGTTTTTTTCCACAATTTTAACAAAACTTTATTTACATGAAGGTGAGGTTTTGGTTCTCATGTGCTAGAAATTCCATTGCAATCTATTTTTTATTTCAGAAGGAACACACTATTCTTCATTCGAGTAAAAATTCTAGCGACTTCATTTTGATGTTAATTAGAAAGTTAATAAATGGATCAATGACATACTTCGTAAACACCAAAAAACAAACCATGGAATTTTTAAGTAATTTATGGATGTAAAATAACGAAAATATCAAAATTAGGCCCAGACTCCCAGGGTTAAACGTGTCATTTTTTCGTTAATTTGGGGTATCTACCAAATTCAGAGGACAAAAACAAACAATGCATTTTTGTTAACTCATTTATGTCCCAATACTGTAGATCTTTCTATAAACTAACCTATATGTATCGGAATTAGATATCATCAGTTTTGTTTGCTTTATATCTTACAGGTCTGTTGTGAACTTGAATTTGTATGGGTATGTATTTGTTGTGACCTTGAATTTATATATAAAGTACTATTTCAAATTATAGTAGAATTGCTTTATAATGTCCCGTTTCATTTGCCACCTCTTCACACCACAGTTTTAAAAGTCCACTTTTCCAATTTTCCCTATAATTTCATTTAAGGTTTCCCTCAACCTATCTCCAAATCCCTTTATAATGCCAAATTTAAATATTTAATATAATCCTGAACAAATGGTGGCAGTATAGCAAAGTTTCACTGTATATCCAAACATTGCATTTTGCACATCCTATATGAAATACTGTTCATCGTGTATCCCATTTTCTGATAAGGTAGTGATATATCCTTGTCATACATTTACCAGAATAACAATTATCATTCTTCGACCTTGAACAGATGAATCTATCGTAACTGTCCTTATCCTAGGGTGTAGACAAGCTATATATACAATGATGTCAGAATATGATTGTATAAAGTAGGACTTCTATGTGATGATAATACAGATTCACTAACCCTTGATCCCTGTAGACCACAATAGATCAGTCTAAACAATAGAAAAGAGAGTACCATCTAGAAATTTAGGGGTGAAAGGGTTAAGAGTTGCTTCAGATTTTATTTACATGCATATACATGGGAGAAAAATTATCAAACATGGTTGTGTTAAGTGGAAAAAAAATCTCCACTCTCGTGGTAGGAATCTGAGCTCAGGTGGAGATTTATCCACCTTATAAACCGATGTAAGATTCTATGAATTTCAAAGGCAATAGTTGTGAAGTCAGTGTATATGTTGCTTTATGTAAAAAAAAAATCAAAACAATATCTTACAATTCTGTGGAAATATCTTCATAATCGTAGCTAATCTATTTTCATATTTATGGAGTTTATTGTTTAACTTTCAAACTACAAGTTTATATTTTTTTTTTTCAGGTGGCTGTACCCAGTCAAGGCAGAGTCTGATCCATGTAAGTCAAAAGCACCTGTTATCAATATAATCAATAATGCATCTAAACATCAGTTTCTAATCACTTTCACTGATACATAATTTCATATGACCTATACCAAATTTCTGAAAAAACTTTTGTACTTCCTCTCAAAAAAGCACTTGACTACAGTAAAACCTGCTTTAACGACCCATTGTGTATAAAGACCATCTGGTCACAAAGACTGTTTTTTGCTGTCCCCAATAGTACCACCATTTGTGTACAAATCAACCTCTATATAAAGACCGGCTTTCTTGTGTCTCTAAGGGGGTCATTATAAAGAAGTTTCACTGTAATTCTTTTCAAAATTGGTCTATAGCAATAAATATTGTAAATTTTGTGACCCTTGAATCTGTGATCCTGTAGATAGGGTAGGAATTGTTTATGCCCTTTAAGCCTCTTTTTGGTAAAGGTACTGAAATGGAAAAAGAGTCAGATTCAAGGGTCATGATATTTACAATATTTGTTGCTACATTAGGTTTGATGTTTTTAGAAAAAGTTTAAAAATTTTTAACTTGCATTTCTTTGTGCACCTCTCCAAAGTTTGAGGAGGGGGTATGCTATTGTCCAAATATTAGCAGTGGTGTATGGTTAAAATGATTGGTTGAGTACTGGTTTACCTCCTGCTGCTTATACATCAACTAAAACTGTATGTTATAAACATCCGATGATTCCTAGCACATGTTATACTGTTATACATCACATGCTGTATTTGTCCTGTATTTTGCGCAAAAAAATTACCTTGATCTAGACTTTTGTTTATTTTCAATGCTGTGGTTGAGAAGATTGGGGTTTTGTAAAATATGTTGATGTAAGTTGAACTTTATAATCTTTGATCAGCCTTTGTCTACCTGAAGTCATTGTGATTGATAAGTAAAGACTGAATATTTCTGCTGTGGGGTACCAGACTATAGTTTTTGTTGTTGTTTTTTTTTTCAGTCTCGAATTCTGATGAGATCATAGAGAGAAACTGTATTAAGAAGCTTGCTCAGTATTATTTCGCAGAAGATGTTTTCAGCGCAAAAGGAACATTTCATCCATGTGACAGCAACTGCACAAGGTCAGATAATTTGGGTTCAATTTCATGTACAATGGAACCTGTCTGATGTGGCCACTGTCATAGAAGACTACCTGTCCTGTGTGGTCAGTCTTAGAAGACCACCTGTCTTGTAAGACCACTATCATAGAAGACCACCTGTCTTGTGTGGCCACTATCATAGAAGACCACCTGTCTTGTGAGGCTACTATCATAGAAGACCACCTGTCTTGTGTGGCCACTGTCATAGAAGACCACCTGTCTTGCGAGACCACTGTCATAGAAGACCATCTGTCTTGCGAGATCGCTGTCATAGAGGACCACCTGTCTTGCGAGACCACTGTCATAGAAGACCACCTGTCTTGTGTGGCCACTGTCATAGAAGACCACCTGTCTTTAGAGACCACATTCTGAAAACCACTTAGTTAAATAATAATTTAGATAAAACCTATTTTGAGAGACCACATGTCTTTTAAGACCACATTTCAGTGCCAGGTGGGGCAGTTTTTCAAGACAGGTTCCATTGTACCAGACTTACATCAAATTGTAAAATCTGCAACTTATACGTGTTAATTTCTACATAGTTAAGACTTGTATTTTAGGGTTTTATGGTTTAAAACACTGTAAGTGTATCGTTTGTTAGCTCATCAGGTCCAAAGAGCAAAGGGAGCTGCTATTGCTATGACCAAATGTCTGTCATGTATCAGTCAACTTTTCCAGTTACATAACTTCTCAAGAACCAAGGGCATATTTCAACCAAATTTAACATGCAGCTGGTCTAAGATGGGGCACCAAGGTTGTGAACAAAAAGGCTTTAGAACCTACATGGGCTCTAATAGGGGCCAAATTCTTCTCCAGAACCAATGCTCAGTTTTCTTTGAAATTTTGGGGGCACCTGTAGACAAGTGGTTAGCGCATCGAGCATTGAACCATGAAGTCTCTTACTTCTGGTCAGTGTAGGTTCGAGCCACGCTGATTTTTGTGAGAAAGTTTGCCAGTTTATTTGCAGAAGGCCATTGGTCTCTTCCTGGATGCATTGTAACTGGATTCTCTCTTCCATCATTAAAAATGGCTGCCACCATATTTGAGTTGAATGTGGCACAAAACAGTATTCAACATTTTGTGTACGTTATTGTTAAGTCAATAGATCTACAAAGCTTGCAGATGAATTTGAAATCTATTCATCATCAAGCTTTAAGTGGGTACTTCAAATGACATTGGGTATGGTTTCATAAAAATGGCTTATAAACTCAAAACTGATTTACTCTTTGTCTTCAATGATATATTAGAAATAATTATCTAAAGATCATTGTGACAAAAGTTTTTCTTCTGTTTTAAATGTAAGTCCATCATATACATGTGTATCTCTGTATTATTGCGTAATTCATTGAAAATTTGTACTTGTGTGTATTTCTTGTCTGATCACAAATGTTGACACAAATCTTTGGAAGTGCCTTTTGTGCCTGTTATGACATGTCATGTGACCTAGAAATTAGCCAATCATATTTAATTTTTTTTTTTTTTCTTGCCTTTAACAGAGACTACAGTACAGAGAGGATAAATAAGACGAACTTGCTATTGGTAGTTGTAAGCCCATATTGCCCGGGCTGTAACCAGACAGCACAAGAATTCAATCTGATTCAAGAACCCAAGGAAGCATTGGGTGGTGAGTTATGTACAATTACTGTGCCATGCTCAGTCTTTTGTTAATGACAGAAAAGGGTAGCTATACATTATTGTATGGCTATGTGCAGTTCATATTTTTTATATGCGTCTATGATGGTCATATTACGGTATACTGTTGTTCACCCCTCCATCCGGCCATCTGTCCATGTCTCAAAATAACTAGAGTTTCAGGAATTCTTACAAAATTTGTACTGAATGTTTGGTTCTACAAAGGATAGGCACTTTTTTATTCATTTGACTCATTTGTGTCAATTGTTAAAGTTTGATAAAAAATGTATACGTCTGACATTAAATTAAGTTTCCTTTGACAAATTCTGATATTTGAGGTCTCAGGCAGAAAGCACTTTAGTTCATAAGTATATGTTGAACTCATCAAGACCTGAAAAACAATGGACTCTTCTATAAATCAATGACTTAGACCAGTCCAAATGTGTCTTTAGGGGATGAATGAGTTAATATCAGTTGGTTGTTTCAAATGATTTACTTTGAATACCCAAAGATCAAATAACAATGGAACATTCCTTTTGATCTGTTCCTTTGTTTCGGACATTTTGGTTTCTCTGCAGTTTCTTTCCAGACTTACGGACAATATGCAATATTTGCCAGTGTTATGGAACTTTACAGTCTTCATGCATAACTTTGTTCTCAATGGCATAGTGATTCTCAAAATATCTTATTTCCACTTTCAGATGATGCACCCCAATTTTGTAATCAGACTCCTCGCTATAGAAGAAACCCAGAGCAATGTTATGATTATGATCCAAAGGTAAAGTATAAACACGGCCAAACCTGTCTTGTGAGAGACCGTCCCTTCTGCCACTGAATTGTGGTTTCACAATACAGATGGTCTCTAAACAGGTTTTAAAGATAGGAATATTCAGTTGAGTGGTTTACATGGGGTGGTTTCACAATACAGATGGTCTCTAAACAGGTTTTAAAGATAGGAATATTCAGTTGAGTGGTTTACATGGGGTGGTTCACAATACAGATGGTCTCTAAACAGGTTTTAAAGATAGGATTATTCAGTTGAGTGGTTCACATGGTGCGGTTTCACAATACAGATGGTCTCTAAACAGGTTTTAAAGATAGGATTATTCAGTTGAGTGGTTCACATGGTGTGGTTTCATAATACAGATGGTCTCTAAACAGGTTTTAAAGATAGGATTATTCAGTTGAGTGGTTCACATGGTGTGGTTTCACAATACAGATGGTTTCTCATGACAGTGGTCTCTCAAGACAGGTCCCACTATATTGTGAGGATGGACACTATTGTAAGATATACTTATTGAACACTGTCATTATACTCCTTTATGAGCGTTCATCAACATGACCAGTGTACACCTCTAACTATCATCAACAGAGGCGCAGTTGGTAGGGCACTCGACTCTTGATCATTAGGGCATGAGTTCAAGCCCAGTGGTCACCAGGTCGGACTCCAGTCCTTCAAATGAGACAGTAAAAACTGAGGGCCCGTGTCACAGTAGGTGTCGGCACATTTAAGAACCCTCACTGCTCAATGGCTGTAAGTGCTGAACATAGGCCAATCTTTGAAACCCTTCACCGGCATTGGTGACGACGTCTCCATATGAGTGAAAGATTCTTGAGTGGGGTGTTAAACAACAGTGCAACAATACAAATACTGTCATTGACAAATATAAAGCATGGTTACCAACAACTAATTAAAGTTAAACATGCTTTAGTGACCACCTGTGTATAAAGACCACCTGGTCTCAAAGACAGTATTTTGTTGTCCCCAATAGTACCATTTGTGTACAAATCAACCTCTATATAAAGATCACCTCCCTATAAAGACCGGTTTCACTGCATCTACAAGACTTGTTTTATATGTTACATGTGCTATGTTTTATTGCTGCTTTACATCCCACCAATAGTTTTACAGTATTTATGGAGATATCGCCAGCTCTAGGTGAAATGCTACAAATTTTAACTTTTGCATTGGGCTGACCCAAATGCAGTTAGGTTTCTGATGCGTGTCACAGGACCTCAGTATGTAGTCTCACCTGGAAGACCCATGACTTTCACTTGACATGCTGAGCACTTGATGAAGGTAACAGTCACTACCTTTTGTATGACCAGGTACCAGGAATTGAACTTTGAACCTTCCACTTGCTAGTCCAGCTTTCTACCACTAAATAACCACATGCTTTTTATTCCATTTGTATTTTGTTATCATTTTGAAAAATATGAAAGAAGATAACCTCTTGTAATCAGCATACAAAAGTCTACATAAAAGTCAGGATGGCCAAAATTGTGAATCGTTTGTCTTTTTGACTAATTTTCGCTTTTATCTTCAAACACATCTCACAAAGTTCTACAAACAAGTCAACATTGTCAGAGGTTCACATACAATGTTTTTTCTAGGTTTTTTTTTTCTGGTCTCTAAATGTATCACTTTTCTCTTTTTCCTGTCCTAGGTGTCTTAATTCTTCATGATTGTACCATAAAATTGAAATTTTGGTCATTAAAAATGGGTGGCCATTACTGAAAGTTGTCTTCAATGTCATGCATTTCAGTTTATATTTCAATATATTGCAGGAGGACTCATCTCAATGTGGAGGACCACTATCCAAGCCAGTGTCAATCTTGCTCGTTTCCATAGCAACCATTTTTTCTGTATTCTTCAGTATTATCAGATGATAATGATAAAAAGTGATATAGTTGTTTTCATCTGAGTGCAAAGAATATCAAGTATTAATAGACACAGCCAAAGAAGAGGAAACTGATTTGATGAGTGTCAGAATATGATTGGACGATTTTTGATGACACAAAAAATCCCAATTAACCAATGAATCTTCAAAATGTTCATGCAACATGATTCCAGTGTTTTTTCTTTTCCGAACTTGTATCAGTGCACACAACCTTATTACATTGGACTGTGATAATTTGTTTCATTGTTAAACCAGAAGTAAACTTACAGAAGGTTGGCAGTGTTTGCCGGAAGAAACGTAACCAGATTTTTCCTCTTCCCTTCTGTTTAAATGACAAATATAATATGTGATACTCTTAAATCAAAGAAAACTCAAGCATATCTGTCAGTGACATAGATTTTCACCTGCATAACTGTCACTCAAACAGTTCCATAGAGAGACTTTGAATCTTGTTTAATGATGTTTAACTATTACGGACTGTTATACACAGTTAGCGATGTGTATCTACTTTAGATTTTGACCTCGTTTTCCATCCCCAAACCAATGACCATTTCACGATTTCAAGCGCATTTCTGTAGTGAAACTAGTGTGATCTTGATGAAATCCACAGTTACAAAACTTGTATATTGCGCTCTATATATTTGAACAAATGTATTGGATATGCACTGACAAACAATGTTATTGCATCAATAACATGATCCAAAACCTCCCTTACTTAAAGGGGCGGTAACTCAAAGAATATTTTATGTACAGATTATTTGTTACCTTGCTGTTTTTCTTCACAGTGGAATTTTGGTTTTTATTTTTTTGTCCTATGATTTTTATTCTCTATACCCTTTGTAGTAATTAGTAAACGATCACTTCAAGCCAAAGGTACTGTTTACTTAGACATTTTTGCTCCCATTTGATTTTTGTCCGTAGATGAGACGGCATATTTAAAATGAAAGCAAAATTTTCTATCTAGGTAATTGAAGCACAGATATACATGCCATTCATGAGACTGTGGTGTGATTTAGGGCGAATATAAGACCGTGTGAATATACTTTTTGTCATTAAAGGGCAAAAATAACCAAGGGCGAAAATTTTCAGTCATAGAGTACTGACAGTCTAATCTGATTAGTTATCACTGATATACTATATACAAAGATGGTTCTAATCCGATTAGTTAGTTATCACTGATATACTATATACAAAGATGGTTCTAATCTGATTAGTTAGTTATCACTGATATACTGTATACAAAGATGGTTCTTCTATTATCCGATTAGTTACTGTATATCACTAATCTGATTAGTTATACTGATATACAAACTAAGATGGTTCTAATCTGATTAGTTAGTTATCACTGATATACTATATACAAAGATGGTTCTAATCCGATTAGTTAGTTATCACTGATATACTGTATACAAAGATGGTTCTAATCTGATTAGTTAGTTATCATTGATATACTGTATACAAAGATGGTTCTAATCCGATTAGTTAGTTATCACTGATATACTGTATACAAAGATGGTTCTAATCTGATTAGTTAGTTATCACTGATATACTATATACAAAGATGGTTCTAATCGGATTAGTTAGTTATCACTGATATACTATATACAAAGATGGTTCTAATCCGATTAGTTAGTTATCACTGTTATACTGTTATAATTAGTTAGTTATCACTGTTATACTATATACCGATATACTATATATAAAGATGGTAGCACTTGTTATCTCTCTCTCTCTCTCTCTCTTTTCCTGAACAAATCTTACAAATGGCAAAAAAGGCTGTATCACATAATCCTTAGTATTTCAAACCATGATTTATCATTATAAGAATAAGAAATGTTACTATCGCACAAGTCGGAGTGAGTGAATGTTTTCTATAAAAAAAAAATGGTATTTCCAAAAGAAAGATTCCTAAAGCTAGGTGCTCCTATTTTCCATCCTTCCTGTTTGATGTATTGGAAGCATATAAATCAAATATAGTTTGGGATTTCCTTTGTATATTTTTTATTTATTTCTAGCTGGAAGCATTTCAAAAATTCAGAATTTAATAAATGAAGTTCCAGAAACTGACCATACATTAATGGTGTATAGATTTAAAACCCATTTTGTCTTTAATATATTTGCCCTCTAAATAATCAAATCTAGGTTAATTGCTGTACCTTCAAGTGCCATATTTACCTCTACATCTGGTTCATATAAGGGAAAACTGACTACTGCGATACCAAATTCCAGTACATTCCTTTCCCATATCACCATGATGTGAAGTTTTCACTCAGAATTGTTAGGATAATGTTACTGCAATAGTAAATGATGTACATATGAGTTTTGTCATGGTTTTACCAACTCGTTACATCACCGCTGTTTTGTTGTGTGTATATATATATATATATATATGTGTGTGTGTGTGACATACCATGCATGTTGTCTTTTTTAATTTTGTGTGTGCATCTTATAAGCATAGAATAGATTTCAGTTTTGAACAAGTTGAACCTTCACCTCTTTAAGATGTAGATTCCAATCAATCAAGTGTTTTATAGTATACATGTATATATATTTAACTACAAAAATGAAACACATAACCAAGATCTATTTAACTACAATAACATCCCACATTTTTTGTAAGATATGCATCTTAGGTATACATCTTGTCAATAATGCAAGGCCGATTGGCCTCTTGTTTGGTTTAAGTTTTTTGTACCTAAAATGTTATATTATCTGTCTGTTTGATGTAAATTTTAAAGAGTTGAATCTCCTTCAGTACCAGTGTTTACAGGTTTTTTAGAAAAATATTTAATTTTTGTTGTATCGCTCATACGTTTGTATTGTGCAATAAAGTAAACCTATAATTTTTGTTTTCATATCAGACAATTACAAGTTGTATATTTTGACAGTAGTGTTATGGATTGAATCTCTTTTTTGATATAACCCCAGTGTACTTATCTTGTTTTTGTACTCGTTTGTTGTTTGATATCCTGTTTGCCAATCTCATTAGTCATCTGTTTATGCACAAAAACACGTGTTAATCAAAATAATTATTGTGATCATTTTATCATCATTCAGGATTTGCTGTTCATGTTTTAATAAACCTGTTTGTTTGTTTGTTTGTATTTTCAACTCTTTGCATAAAAATTGTATTTAGATTTGAATTTGGATGCCAAGAATTATTTACAATCAAGGCAAACATATTTTAGATACAGAGAATTCAATTTTAAGAACCACCACATCTGCAACTCAAGTGTGGTCACTCTAGACAGGTGGTCCCTTAAAGGAGGTTTTATTTAAAGGATTATTCAGCTGAGTGACTCTCAGAATGTGGTGTCACATGTCAGGTTGTCCCACATGACAGGTGGTCTCTCGCGAGGGTGGTTCCTCAAGACAATTTTCACTGTATTCTATCAATTTAATGTGATACAGATTTCTAATATCAGTTGTAGCTTTTTTAACTGTTAGTAGATATCAACTGAGGTGGTTTCCAGTTTATAATGGACGCTGTGTAGATGCTGGTTTGGAAACCTACGATGCCTTCTGTGGTACAAAGGACATATAGAATTGTATTGCCAGAAACCAACAATGCACACATACTGAAACAGAAAACACTACAGTATATGCTAGAAACAAACTTTCTGCCTCGAGTAGCTAGGGTGTACCAAAATGTCAATCTGAGAATGTGTTAAAGAATCCCAGTGTTAAAATATACATGTATATATATTTACCAAAGCATTTGTTACCAACTTATTCAGCTTTTGGGGTGGATGTGGAACATTTCATAAGGTTTATCTATCAGAGTCGAGGGAAACTGAGATTTTTTGTTGTTCTTGTTTGTCCATATGAAATCATTCCTTTACTATACTACCAAAGATCTCCGTCAAATACATGATGTGAAATGAATAATGATGAAAGAGTTGTTTATATAGAATTGGTTGTTTTATGCGATATTTATGCATATTAATTGGTGTGTAATGGATAGCATTTTAGATTAAGTTCTGTCTGTTGTGTTGATAGCTTTCACATCGGAATCCACTAAGCCAAATAAGTGTGTGTCGTTGACGCTAGCATGTGACTCTATACTTTAAGTTCACTTTTCTCCCTTAAAGTTTATCTGTATTACAAGTACCTGATTGCAGATGATCTTTAATTTTCCACAAACAAACGTTTTCATAAATTGTATATCCATGAAAAAAAAGTGAACTCTCCTACATATCAATGGCATTGCCTAGTCCAACATATTCTTTAGGGATGATAGTTTGTGAAAGTTTTCTGTCGTTTATCATCAGTATCGCATTTATCATGAAACTAGTTGAAATTAGTCATGCGTTATTTAAGTCGATATAGAACACCAATGTAATTACAGGAATGTGCAGTGGGTTTTTTGTTTATATACATACCTCGAAAAAATGCTTTTCCCAAACTGTAGTTTATTTTTATTCTAGGACAAATATAACAGAGATCTGATATATAAGATATTTTCATTTTTGGTCAGATGTGGAGCAAATATCGGACTATGAACTGAGAATGTCTGTCAGTCTTTAGCTGTTTCTTGTTATGCAGTGTTATCGATAATCATGACTAATACATACAACCAATATATAAAATTCTCAATAATGATTTTGTTGTACATAAAATTTTAAACCATATTTATCATTTTACATACTCTGAAATACTTTTTAGTGGTTTTCAGAGACTAGGTTTCTAATTTTGTAGTTAACACCATGTATATATGTTTTACCTCTGTGTATAGAACCATCATTTACAATCGTGTTGTGTTTCGTGGCTTACCACTAGAGCCCTGCCCATTTCATCATGGTGAAGTAAAGCACTTGTGGTAAATGTGTTAAAAATCTATACTTGAATTCATATTTGATGTGTTGCCATTTTTCCTAATTCATTCCAAAGTCTTTTATACATTTCACTATATTTCATCACGGAATTTATGAATTTGAAAGCTTGCATATTTATAATTAGCATAGTTTTGACTCGGACATGTTCTCCGTCTCTCTGTTTGCTCACGTGTATACTTGTGTGGTTTTTCTATGCATGTTAACTGTCTGTTGTGAGATTTCTCCAGAACAGAATTTATTTTAACTCATCAGTCCCTGAAAAATAATGAACTCTTCTGTAAATCAGTGATTTAGGTTAGTCCAAACATGTCTTCAGGGGAGTGAATGAGTTAAAGATGATTTTTATGATTTTATAGTTTGATATTGGCATGTAATCTACAATATACTCTTAGGTTGTAGTTCCTTTTTGTTCTGTACTATTTATCAAAGTAAGTGTAATATTCAGAAATCTTGTATGCTCAAATTCTGCTTTACTTTTGTCTGCAGAAATGTTCTATACAGTGGAGTCTGTCCTGAGAGCCCACCCTTTCTGCCACTGAAATGTGGTCTCTCAAGACAGGTGGTCTCACAGAAGAGGTTTTATTTACAGAGATATTGAACTGAATGGTTTTCAAAATGTGCTGTCAATTGACCGATGGTCTTATACGACAGTGGTCTTTAAAGTCAGATTCTACTGTACAAGCTAAGGTTACTGTGAGTCAAGCCTCTGTGCAATCTATCTATTTCACCTCTACATAACATTTTCTTTTTCTCTTTTGCACTTTAACCTTTATTTTTTGTCTTTATTTGGTGTTTAATATTGATTTTGACATTTTTACAGATTTGCAAATAGAAACAATTACAATCACATACTTTATACGAACATGTCATGCGCACAAACACACACGTATATCTATCTATCTATCTATCTATCTATCTAACTCTCTTTCCTTTTCAATTGTTTAAATAGTTTATATTTTGTAACCTTTGCTTTATTTTCTGTACAGTAATAATGTATGCACTTCTAATACAGACATTCATTTAGACTCTTTAAAGATGTACATTCATTTAGACTCCTTAAAGATGTACATTCATTTAGACTCCTTAAAGATGTACATTCATTTAGACTCCTTAAAGATGTACATTCATTTAGACTCCTTAAAGATGTACATTCATTTAGACTCTTTAAACTCATTTAGACTCCTTAAAGATGTACATTCATTTAGACTCTGTAAAGATGTACATTCATTTAGACTCTTTAAAGATGTACATTCATTTAGACTCTTTAAACTCATTTAGACTCCTTAAAGATGTACATTCATTTAGACTCTGTAAAGATGTACATTCATTTAGACTCTTTAAAGATGTACATTCATTTAGACTCCTTAAAGATGTACATTCATTTAGACTCTGTAAAGATGTACATTCATTTAGACTCTTTAAAGATGTACATTCATTTAGACTCCATTACAATTTAGACTCTTTAAAGATGTACATTCATTTAGACTCTGTAAAGATGTACATTCATTTAGACTCCTTAAAGATGTACATTCATTTAGACTCTGTAAAAATGTACATTCATTTAGACTCCTTAAAGATGTACATTCATTTAGACTCCTTAAAGATATACATTCATTTAGACTCCTTAAAGATGTACATTCATTTAGACTCTGTAAAGATGTACATTCATTTAGACTCCTTAAAGATGTACATTCATTTAGACTCCTTAAAGATGTACATTCATTTAGACTCTGTAAATATATACATTCATTTAGACTCCTTAAAGATGTACATTCATTTAGACTCTGTAAAGATGTACATTCATTTAGACTCCTTAAAGATGTACATTCATTTAGACTCTGTAAAGATGTACTCCTTAAAGATGTACATTCATTTAGACTCCTTAAAGATGTACATTCATTTAGACTCTGTAAAGATGTACATTCATTTAGACTCCTTAAAGATGTACATTCATTTAGACTCTTTAAAGATGTACATTCATTTAGACTCTGTAAAGATGTACATTCATTTAGACTCCTTAAAGATGTACATTCATTTAGACTCCTTAAAGATATACATTCATTTAGACTCCTTAAAGTACATTCATTTAGACTCTGTAAAGACATTCATTTAGACTCCTTAAAGATGTACATTCATTTAGACTCCTTAAAGATGTACATTCATTTAGACTCTGTAAATATATACATTCATTTAGACTCCTTAAAGATGTACATTCATTTAGACTCTGTAAAGATGTACATTCATTTAGACTCCTTAAAGATGTACATTCATTTAGACTCTGTAAAGATGTACATTCATTTAGACTCTGTAAAGATGTACATTCATTTAGACTCTGTAAAGATGTACATTCATTTAGACTCTGTAAAGATGTACATTCATTTAGACTCCTTAAAGATGTACATTCATTTAGACTCCTTAAAGATGTACATTCATTTAGACTCCTTAAAGATGTACATTCATTTAGACTCTTTAAAGATGTACATTCATTTAGACTCTTTAAAGATGTACATTCATTTAGACTCCTTAAAGATGTACATTCATTTAGACTCCTTAAAGATGTACATTTATTTAGACTCTTTAAAGATGTACATTTATTTAGACTCTTTAGAGATGTATTTTACCAGTGGTTTATGAACTTATCACAGTTCCTCTCTACATTGATACATATTTTAAAAAGGAAAAGTATTTTTACAGTCTTTGGAAAAAAATGCATATCATGATTCTTTCCCCAGGATAATGTATTTGAAATATACTTATATGTATGATAACAGACAATTTAACAGAGAATGATGCCGGATGTAAATTTCATGTTTTGATAATTGCAGAGATATTTCATCTACATATTTTCCTTTATATACGGAAAAGTATTGGGTGTGTATGTTTTGAAAATTTTCATTTTCATATCCTGTATGTATTAGATCATGTTGATCGATTCTCCTTTCATTCTTAAATTTCATGCTTTATTCTATTGTTCAAGACCAGTCTATTTTGCTCTGTAGGGTTATAGGTTATTTTAAAAATCTAGATATTTTCATGTACTCATGTTTTGTAACAAAGTGGGGGTAGATTCTATATGTAAATATATTACAGAATAATATGTTGTTACCTTGTGTATTTTCTTGTAATGAACATGTGAAACAGAATGTGATACCGATATTTTATTAAGATTTTCTTCTACCTGTATTTTGTTTATTTAGCCAATATCTATATTTATGTAGATGGAAAAGTATTTATATCATGTGATGTCTGGTCTCTGGTAATCGGATGTAATATTTACGATTTTTACTATTTATAATTTTTATGTCCGTGTAAAACCACTAACTCTAGTCAATGAAAGGGCTGTTTATACTCAACAATAGGTGTTGGTTTTGTATCTTAAGCAAGTGGTTTTAATTTGCATAATAAAACCTTCATTTTGTTACCTTATATCTGCCTTTGTTTTTTTTCTAACCATATCTTATTCAATATTCACATTAAATAAGATTGAGGTGAACATTTATACAACATTGATTACACCGAATGGTGAGAACAGTGCACTTTAAAGTATGAAATCTCTCATCTAGACAGCATGGGTTTGATTCAAGTTTACCTCAACTGATTCTGTTGGAAAAGTGGCAAGCCTACTTGCGGAAGAACGATGGCCTCTTCCTGGGTACTTGATTCAAGTTAACCTCAGCTGATTCTGTTGGAAAGGTGGCAAGCCTACTTGCGGAAGAACGATGGCCTCTTCCTGGGTACTTGATTCAAGTTTACCTCAGCTGATACTGTTGGAAAGGTGGCAAGCCTACTTGCGGAAGAACGATGGCCTCTTCCTGGGTACTTGATTCAAGTTTACCTCAGCTGATTCTGTTGGAAAGGTGGCAAGCCTACTTGCGGAAGAACGATGGCCTCTTCCTGGATACTTTGTAACAAGATCCTCTCGTACACCATTAAAAACTGGTCGCCACCATATAACTGAAAAATTGTTTGTAGCGTGAAACAGAAGAAGTTAAAGGGGCTTAAGCTGTGGTTACAAAAGAAATATAAAAATATCTTCCTATATCTCCTGTGAAAATAAGGTCAGGTCCAATGTGGTATTCATATACAAATTGTGAGGTTGAGTTAATCAATTGCAAGTGAAAAAGTTTCAAACCTGGGTTTCTCCAGCAATTTTCACAAAATAAATAAATCTAAGAATTTTTATGCTTGTGTATATCTCTTGTTTTGTTTATGTATATCAATCTAAGTACTAAAAGGGGGTTCCTATAAATAGCATATTCGTTTACTGATACGGTATATATACTTATAAGTAAGGGGGGAAAGTGTATTTACAATGGGTGGTGCTGAGAATGTTGGTAAATGGAATATATGTAGTGAAGACAAGAGGTTGCAGTGTAGAAAGGGATTGTGGAGGACCTGCAGTGTGCGAGTTAAAATCTACCCAGTTGAGAAAATGAAATCAATGTATGGTAGGGACGTACGTGTATATAATACGTGCTATATTCATCCCTGTGTTAGATTGTGCGATTTCAAAATTTCCTGACGATAATCGTAAATAGAGGATGGGAGAAAATGTTTGAATTAATGAAATAATGCGAGCCTTGGAGTACCATAAAGATGACAACTATACTTCAAGCTTAATGTCCTAAATACATATCGGCGAATTTCCAGTTCCAAGTTCCAGTCACAAATTTGTTTTTCGGGTTTTTTTTTTGTGAGATCGCAAACGTTCACCTAAGGTGATTTAATTTAATTCTGACGGGGGTGGGGGCTGACAGATTTTGGAAATAAATATTCTGGCCTTTAAAAAATAAATAATTTGTCCACTACTAGCAAGGAAATAAATAATCTGACCTTAACTGGTGCCAAAGTTGTGGTGAAAGTTATTTCATGTTTAAAACATTTTGACTCGCTTTGCTCGCAATATTTAATTTTTAAATTTATTTGGCTCAGTACGCTCGCCATTTTCTATTAGATTCTGATATATAAAGACATTTACATACATAATTGAGAACTACAAAGTTTGGTTGAATTCTTAATAAAATGAATGAATGTTTCCATGCATTTGTGTGTCTGGATCTGATCAAATACCAGAATTTGAATTTTGAAGTGTTTTACGTCACACTGAAAAATTTTCAGTTATATGGTGGTGGCCAGTTTTTATTGGTGGAGGAGAGAACCCGGTAACAATGTACTCAGGCAGAGAACACCAGCCTTCTGCAAGTAAACTGGCAAACTTTCTCACAAAAATCAGCTTAAGTTCCAGCAGGGCTCGAAACTGTGCTGACTAGAAGTGAGAGACTTCAAGGTTCAAAGCACAATGCTCTACAACTCCGCAACGGAGACCCCTCAAATACCAGTTAAGGCTTCTAAATTATTGAAACGAGATAGCTTGTTACCGTCCTAAGGGTTTCTTATCACAATCTTGCCTTATCATAATCAAATGTGCATTTGTATTCTATAACACTTTTGAATATCATAATGTACTTTTGTTACCCCTTTAACTCCCCCTTTCAAAAATTTCTAGATCTGCCACTTCCCACTCAGAATCAAATGGTCAACTCTAATAAAACTAGTGTACAATAACAGAAGCTTTAACCTACTAGGACTCAACATATTGGAACGCGCGTAATCTTGATAGGTTTCAAGAGGTCCGTGTTTGTCCATTATTACCAGATTTGTATCTATATCCTGGACATCCTAAAGATTTATACTTTGGTATCTGAGATTTTTTATAATTTAACCAATACATAAACAATCCAAGAGGTACTAGAGAAAGTATATATATATATATATATATATATATATATATATATATATATATATATATATATATATTTATATTATTTTCTCCCTTAAGTCCGAAAATAAATATTATCTTTTCTAATCATAAAATAACAAAAACACAAATATAGGATGTGTAGCTCGTTATATTTTCCAATCGTATTAAACACATCATCAAAAAACAATACACACAACTACTATGTCATAACATAATTTTTACCCCTAAATCTCCTTCATTGACAATGTTAGCCGCCCAGGAAAAAACCAATTAAATTTTAATCATTGGAAACCTGTGTCCGATGGCAGTGCAGACCATTATCTCAGGACTATGGATGATCGAACCTCATCTAGACCTGGGGATTTTACATGAAATATATTCTACATTATACATATACATATATAGTCGTGTGTTATTTAAGTGTAGATAAATAAGATATTGTAGGGAGGGAGGGTGGGAAAATATGATCTATCTAAAATTCCTATATCCTTTTCCTTCCGATAACGAGCTGGCAATGAGAAAAAAACCGCTCAGATACCTTGATAACACACATTACGCTAAAAATCTTGTATTTCACGTGGAAATTCTATCTTACAGGTAAATAGTGAAGGGAGATAATTCAAATTATCATCAGAAAAAACGGTATTTATATAACGAAAAGAAATTAATATATATATATATATATATATATATATATATATATATATATATATATATATATATATATATATATATATACAAAAAATAGATACCATATTAAGAACCGTCAGAAGGCGCAAGGGGCAGTATACAGATGCCCAGTATCATATAGCAAATCAATAGCAGTCAGGTAGTTCAAGAGATAATGTACACATTTGGACAATATTACAAAATGGACCTCCGGAAAATTTAAATCTATGATTAACATTGGACAAAAACGGATGTCTTGAAAATCCGATGATGGGATCAGGTTCCAATGGAGAAGTAAGATTCCCCTGCAGAGCGATCACAACTGTCATGGCTCCGTCAATGTTGGCAATTTTTCGAGTATGTGAACGCTGAAATCAGAATACAATGAGCAGCAATAATCAGAACCAGAGCCACTACAAATGAAACTCTTGATATGTTTTTTTTCCAGACCATCGGATCTTTCCATTTGCTAGGAGTAATTTTTTTGTCATCTTTTCCTTCAAGCGTGCCGTTTATGTCCTTGGATTCAGATTCTGGTTGAACTTTATTGCTATCTATAGTAACGTTTGACCAATGTCTATCTATCCTAGACTCCAGCGATGAATTTATGATTGACACGACACTGCCAGCAATTAGTAACATGAAATATTTTACTGAAAAAAGAGAAATGAAAAATATCTCATATTTGTGCTGAATCAATTATATATATAAATATATATTTATATATATATATATATATATATATATATATATATATATATATATATAATCTAAGATGCGCAAAAGGCAATATGATACATTTCAGAAGGTAATCACGTGTCTGTGCGTGTGTGTGTGTGTGTGTGTGTGTGTGTGTGTGTGTGTGTGTGTGTGTGTGTGTGTTATTGGAATCCGGCGATTATCAGAAACAGGTGCCAGTGACAGCATCACCCTAATCATTGTAACATATTAGGGAAAAATAAATCGGCCATTGATGGAGCCTGGAGGCTACAAAGTGTCTTCTCAGGCTTCTCAAACTTTCAAAAGGATCGTGTCTTTTGTGACAATTTTTAAATCATCGATTTGAAAGTACATGTAGTTGTGAGGTAAGGATACGCCCTATGTATGTCGCATTATTGACAAAGGTAAGTTTATACCTGTATCACGTGATATATAAAAAAGTTTTATTATTACCTTACGATACATGATGTGAGTTTTATATTTATATCACTTAACTCACCAACCCCTGTGGCCACATTTAGACTCACCCAAGTCAATAAATAGAATGGTCAACTGTCATTTCTAAAGAATGAACAATTTATTATTCCATGTCATAGACTTCTAAATTCTGACAGTGGACTTTACAGTTCTTTGAAATGGTTGAGACTAAATTGGACTTCCGGGGTTGATGACTTTATACATAATTATGATTTAAAATATTTGTCTCACACGATAAGTGTTACTTTCATAAAGCACTGAATCTGTATCAACAACGTTTTATATTTTGATCACATGATTCACAGTCTTTTTTACAGTGGGTACTCTTAGACGGATTTGGCTATACATTTAGGTTTATTATTTTGGCCTTGTATGATACCACTTTCCCTTTAAAAATTATTCGTCTATATTCAAATGGATCTCAACTGATGAAGTCTTATTGACAGAAACAAATTACCTTGAGCATTATAACTTTGGTTTTATGTTTTTGATATTTATTATCTATGAATATCACATGATTCACAGTTTGATATTTATCTCGCATGATACATAAGTTGTTTAACATTAGTATCACATGATACATAAAGGAAGTATAAGTTTATGATTTTTATCAGGTGATACATTTGTACCGACATTTTAATTAATGTTTAAGTTGATATTAAAAACATAAAACATCTCAGAAACCAAAGTATAAATCTTTAGGATGTCCAGGAAACAAATACCAATCCGGCAAAATGGACAAACACGGACCTCTGGAAACCAAGAGGTGGGATCAGGTGCCATGGAGGAGTAAGCATCCCCTGTCGACCGGTCACACCCGCCGTGAGTCCACAGTCAAGTCCAAATGAAATACGTGAAGAACGAATTCTCGTCACAATTGGTACAGACGTCTCAACAACCGTCAACGAAAAGGCAACTCAACATTTCACCCAGTGAAACAGAGTAATCGCAAACAAGACTATTATACCGACCGCAGAATTTGCGGAACGTTGACATCAAACGTGGTTTTCAACATGATACCAAAGTTATAGTTTTGCACAGAAAAGAGACCAAAACAAATGATCGAAATGATCGATTCTGTCAATAAGACTTCATCAGTTGAGCTCGGATTTAATATAAATGTAGAGTTCCGAAACAACAGAAAGTGTTGTCATACAAGGCCTAAAACAAGGTCTAAATGAATTGCAAAATCCGTCGAATAGCAACTACTGTTTAAGAGGACTATATACACTTCAGTATAAATTATCAGCTAGTACCGGAATACTAGATACTGGGTTTATAAATTCATTTTGCTATTGTTGTCGCTTGAAGCAAATCTATTTATAGTTGATAAGATATTGTTTCGTAGTATTGAAAGAATAATAAGTAAAAATTTGTATACATGTATATTCTATTCAAACACGTGATAAAGAAGATTTTTGTTTTCTGTTATTATATTATATATATATAAGAGAAATTTTAGTTACAAGTGAAGTAATAGATGTTTGTGAATTAGCATACAGCATACCAAGAAATTTTCGCCTTTAAGATGAGAGGGAGAATTTAAAATGAAAGTTAAATTTTCAAACTAAATAACTGAAGCATAGATATACATGTCATTCACGAGACTGGTCATTTAGGGCGAGTCTAAGACAGGGTGAACATATTTCCTGTCGTAAAAGGGCGAAAATAACCCGGGGCGAAAATTTCCAGATATACGGTGTATTGTATAATACAAAGAGTGTATGTTAGACAATTTATATTACCTAATACTGGCGTGTTCGTCGACACTTCCGGTAAGGCGCCGTTCAGCTGAAGCAAAAATACCACGAACGAGAGAAAAAGTGATATTCCAAAAGAAATTTTCTCACCGCCATCACTTGGGAGTACGAACGATACTAAAATCAGGATAGCATGCAAAGTTCCCGGTACTATGTAAAGGACACTAACGTATAACGGTTTTCTTTTCAAACAGAAATTGATATCAAGCGTGAATATATCCGGTGCGTTGTCCTCTGTGTAGGCTATATCCCAAAGTGGGTTCGCTTGACTATTTTCATCTTGGAAAACATTTATGGTTGGAACATCCCCAATGATGCCGGTTAATAAATTTGCATATGTCCATACTGCTACCTTAAACTCACAACGTTGATAATCGAAGGGAAAGAATAATGGATCTATTTCACAAAATGTTGTCAGAATTCCAATTTTAAATGTTCTGACTAACCCATCAGAACGAACTTTAACTAAATTGAATTTTAGGTATGCATCTTCTTCATTGAGTCTGCAATAATGATAAAGAGCATTTAAACTAAATCAAACTGAAGTTATTATTTGAGTGGATCAAACATAATGTGGCACATCTGAGTTTTACAAAAAAATAAACATCATTGTGTATTTTCCAAAAAGGGGGGGGGGATGCGTCATTTTGTAAATTTTGAATTTACCAGGTGGATGATAATACAATATACCCGGTATACAACATGACAACTACTTTCATCTCAGTAAATTCAAATGTTCAATGCGATAGGTGTACATGTAAAGAATTTTGCCATGATCTGATCCCATGCATACTCCAGTTACTGTATAGATAGTTATCCATAATACGTATTTAAGTTAACAATAAAACAACATATTTTTCTTAAAGGGTCATTAGCTGTGTTTACCAAAATATTATTTCATTTTTTCCGACTTTTACTACTTGTACTTAGTGTATAGTAACAAATAAAACCTACACACAGGCATTAAAATCTTATATTCTTATATATTTTGTGAAGATAAGGTCAAGTCCAGTGTCCTTTTCAAATAGTAAAGTTAAGAAAATCAATTGCAATTGAAAAAGTGCCAAATCAGGGTTTCTCGAGCAATTTTCACAAAATGTATAGGAATTTACGAATTTTTAAGCCTGAGTTTGTCTCTTTTTTGTAATTGTAAATCAATCTGAGTAGTAGAAAAGAAAGATTAAAGAAGAAAACCGAGCAAGTTGACATGCAAGATGACCGCTAAAGGTTAGTAACTTAGTTCAACTTTAATCACATATTTCTATGTAAAACATTGTTCGGCATTTTGAAATATCTATATTGATAATTTGTTTGAAATGTACGTCTAATTAAGAAACCGTGTTGAAATTCAAAATTCACAAATTTGAATATTGGATATGAAAACACTGTATTTACTTTCATAGGTCTACAGTGATATATATATATATATATATATATATATATATATATATATATATATATATATATATATATATATATATATATATATATATATTAATTTGACAGGTGGTGATTTTAAAAAACTGCGTTAATTTTCACAAACTTGAAATTTCCCCACACCTGTGGGCGATAATCTCAGAACATGAGCTTTATCCAAGATGTAAGGTGCATACAAATGTTCAGAAACTAACCTTCCAAAAATATTGACTTCCGGTGTCCAAACTTTATTTGCTGGAATGACGAACTCCTCTATACCTCCATATTGATTTGGATCCCATACCAGAAACTCATCTTTCCAAGACTGTAAGTAAAAAAGGAAGAAGTTCAAATGGATAATAGAAACTCCAAGTCCATTAAATACGACAGAGTGGAGAAACAAAATGATCTTAACATGAAGAATAATTTCGAATCCCTAAACAGGATGGAAAAAAGTGCCCGGATGAAGTCCGCGTCCCCTGTAATAATGCCACACCCGTCGCAAATATTATTACATGAAAACCTCTCAAGTTCGGTGAAAAGGTCAAGCTTGGTGAAAATGTTAATTTATTATCTGATACGGTTATTTTCCAACTCGCCTTTTGTCATAGGTATAAAGTACATCGAACCTCTATATTAATAAAAACCTGCATTTTAATATTATAAATTATAAATTATAAATTATATATTGCCAAAGTTATAGTTTCATATAAAAAGGAAGGTGAAAACAAATGCTCGAGTCAGGAATACGTCATATGTTGAGAATAAATTTGAAATAGATAAAAAAATTCTAAACAGAAAGTGGTATCATACAAGGCCAAAAGATATTCCAAATCTATTTCCAAATTCGTCTGAGAGTAAACACCGTAAAACGATGACTAGCTTAGCCTTCAAGGAGGCTGGTTTGAAACGATGCCATCCATTCCATTTATTATGAAAAAAAAATCAGCCGGTGGTGAAATACCAAATACAGGTACTAGGTTCACGCACACCCTCGGGAACTCAAACGGTCCACCAGCAGTGGCAACGACCCAGTGGATATAAATATCATAAACAATACAAAAGTTATAGATGGGTAGAAAAATGTCAAAACCAATGCGCTCCAGATGATCGATTTCTTATATACATGCATGCGTATTTAGTCATTGAATGTATATCAATCGTCTGCTCCGCTTCCGGCACTTTCCTGTGTCTACAAAGTTTAGAATCTGACCGTCAAAGCCTTAATAACACATTTTAATTAACCGATAATTATTCAATACATTAATACAAACACAATATCCTAAACAAAAATGTTACTTACGTGAGAACAGTGTATTGAATTAATGAACACAAAAGAAGAACTATTGGTCGGAGTGGGATATTAAATAGACTCATTGATGGCTATTGAAGTTGGTCTCTTATTCCTATCGATATTGTTAATGTTTCCACTGATTTGCTAAATACTAACGTCAAAAAGAGCTTAACATAACGTGCGCCTAATACTTAAAATTACAAAATGATTGGAAATAAAAAATTGACATACAATAGCTATAATGGATTATATATCCCTGTTGACCCATCACAGTCATCGTTACTGCAAGATTAAAAGTACATGTAGTTCCAAAATTATAAAGTTGTAGATTTACTTAGTAGTTAGTGAATTATGAAGTTACATCTGTTCTATTCCATCACAAATATTTAAAGATTTATACCCAGATGATGATGGTGATGGTAGTGGTGCTAAGAGTTTCTTTGTAACTGACTATTTCTTTGTAAACTGCTTGTGATGTTCATGTAACAGATTTTGTTTCAAAATACTTTTTTAACCCCAAACACTAAACATGATAAACAACTATTGTTTAAGGAACAAATACTTAGAATTAATCATGTCTGTCATATCTATCTGTCCATCACTTTTATTACAAAAATAAGCAATGAATGAAGGATAACATGATGTATTTTATTTTCCAATTTTTTTTTTGTTCAACTTTATTGGTTTGGATTCCATGCCTACAACCCAGCTAAAATATCCAAGATTTAGAAAAACACCACAGGTGAATTTTCTTTTCTTTTACCAGTCAAAAGTTTAAATAATATTATGAAGTAAAATGGTATGTTCACCACACTTTCAACAAAAATTATGCGGTGCAAAGTAGACACACACACCCCTATCCACTTAATTCTTACAAGATCTATCCAATTACAAAAAAAGTATATTTTCTTTGAAAATAATAATAATTAGAAATGTGGGACAACGGTACAATATTCTTTTTAAATATAGCTGACATACATTAACGTGATTGATTAAGGCCCTTGATCGGAACTCTTCAGATGTTAATGTAGTGATCGAAGTGAGCGAAATATAACGACCGGATTATTCCGATTAGACATACATACCTACTGTTAGTGAAATATCATTCAAAAAATATTACTGGAAACGCCCATTTTGACCGCTAAGTTTGAAAAAAGTAATATCGGGTCATTCACAACCATGTCATCTTCAAATAGAATTCTGAGAAATAAAAGGTCACCGGCTTATTTTTGTGTATTTCCAATAATTTAAACCTACAACCATGCACATTTTCAGCAATTCAGGTATCCCAAATACCGATGACCTTTGACCTTTCAACCAATCACCTTGAAATATTTCTCCTGCAGACCAAACAACTCCCAAATGCACATAACATCTGTTGAATTCATAATACAAAAAACCCTAAATACTATTTTTCTTATAAAGATTTTTTTTTACCAATCACAGGCTTTTATTTTGTTACCATGACAACCGATGCTTCAGTAACATTAACCATTAAATTCGCAATATCAGAATACTAATGTATATCAAATTTCAACAAAATCTGAAAATAACTCAATTTTGACAAATCATTAACTTTTATTTTTCTACCATCGCAACTAATACTTTCATAACAGCTGTCTTACCAAAACACCTTTATTACTATTTCTCAGCCAAATATGATTATATCAAAATTTGAACAATCACAGGTTTTTAATTTGTTACCAAGGCAACTGACATCTCGGTAACATGTTCTATTGATTTCGTAATACTAAAATACCCCTACAAGCTATTTTTCATAAAAATCTATCATCATAATACCTCTGTATACCAATTTTCGAGAAAATCTGACAATATAAAAATAAATTTGTGCCAAGAGTTATCTCCCCGGTGTAGCCATGAACCTTAAGATACCTAAACCCCCAAAGAACCAGAGTGCAAGCATAGCTCATTTTGTAGGATAATTATTTCGCTTTCAGAAAATATACCATTAAAATTCGATCACGAGAAACATGTACTGTTGGCTCAAAGTCTACAAGGCCTTCAAGTTTCGTATTTAATAAAATCTAAATCACTCCATTTTGAGCCCTCGTGAAAAACATATCGTACACACATAAGTAGTTACTACTAGACAGAAATACATGGCTCTACAAATACAATGTATTCGTAGTAACTTCCAGAAAGAAAAACACGGCTCTACAAATACAATGTGTTCGTAGTTACTACCAGAAAGAAAAACTACGGCTCTACAAATACAATGTATTCGTTGTTACTACCAGAAAGAATAAAACACGGTTCTACAAATACAATGTATTCTTAGTAACTTCCAGAAAGAAAAACACGGCTATACAAATACAATGTATTCGTTGTTACTACCAGAAAGAATAAAACACGGTTCTACAAATACAATGTATTCTTAGTAACTTCCAGAAAGAAAAACACAGCTATACAAATACAATTTATTCTTAGTAAATAACTTCCAGAAAGAAAAAAGGCACGGCTCTACAAATACAATGTATTCGTAGTTACTACCAGTGAGAATAAAACACGGCTCTACAAATACAACGTATTCTTAGTAACTTCCAGAAAGAAAAATACGGCTCTACAAATACAATGTATTCGTCGTTACTTCCAGAATAAAAAAAACACGGCTTTACAAATACAATGTATTCGTTGTTACTACCAGTGAGAATAAAACACGGCTCTACAAATACAACGTATTCTTAGTAACTTCCAGAAAGAAAAACACAGCTATACAAATACAATTTATTCTTAGTAACTTCCAGAAAGAAAAACACGGCTCTACAAATACAATGTATTCGTAGTTACTACCAGTGAGAATAAAACACGGTTCTACAAATACAATGTATTCTTAGTAACTTCCAGAAAGAAAAACACAGCTATACAAATACAATTTATTCTTAGTAACTTCCAGAAAGAAAAACACGGCTCTACAAATACAATGTATTCGTAGTTACTACCAGTGAGAATAAAACACGGCTCTACAAATACAACGTATTCTTAGTAACTTCCAGAAAGAAAAATACGGCTCTACAAATACAATGTATTCGTCGTTACTTCCAGAATAAAAAAAACACGGCTTTACAAATACAATGTATTCGTTGTTACTACCAGAAAGAAAAAACACGGCTCTACAAATACAATGTACTCGTAGTTACTACCAGAAAAAAACACGGCTCTACAAATACAATGTATTCGTAGTTACTTCCAGAATAAAAAAAACACGGCTTTACAAATACAATGTATTCGTTGTTACTACCAGAAAGAAAAAACACGGCTCTACAAATACAATGTATTCGTTGTTACGACCAGAAAGAATAAAACACGGCTCTACAAATACTGTGATGAATAGTACCTGTAATGAATACAACTTTCACTTTGAGAGTGATGAAATTCTTTCGGTAGTTTCCCTTGTTC
This sequence comes from Atrina japonica, assembly GCA_030159075.1. Taxonomy (NCBI): domain Eukaryota; kingdom Metazoa; phylum Mollusca; class Bivalvia; order Pterioida; family Pinnidae; genus Atrina; species Atrina japonica. The sequence continues at coordinate 488,885 of BROG01000076.1, read as the reverse complement.
GGAACGATAAAGTCCGAGACATTACAAATGTTACAAGGGTATATAAAGGCACAGATTTTCTTATCAGGAGTTAGTCTATCGCGAGCAGTCAAAGAGAGCAGAAATAACCGGTGAGGATCGATAGTTACCAATTAAAGGCCTTAAGTGATACGTCCTAGGTGGACGTATACATCCTATGTGGATGTATGTGTGCATAGCTGCACACTAAGTGGATGCATGCTACATACGTAAATAAGGTAGAGTGATACATCCTCAGTTGATACGTCCAGTAAGTGGATAGATCACAAGGCATCGGGCTGATTGCTCCCAAGCCTTGGAGTACAGGACATAGAGAGAAACTCTTGCTAATAAATCATTTTATATATGCCCATGCTTACGTTTTTGTATATATCCATAGTTCATATCCCTATATCTGTATATATTGACTCGTGCCATCTGTTTGTTTATTTTATATATGTGATTTATTGACTGATCCCTTCATATGTAGAAACACCAATCATTTTGTTTTGATCATATATAGCTGTATCATTCAACCCAGGCATTTTGTTAAAGCACTATCATAGGTCACATCTAATATTTCGAACCCTACACGTTACAATACAATGTATTCGTAGTAACTTCCAGAAAGAAAAACACGGCTCTACAAATACAATGTATTCGTAGTTACTACCAGTGAGAATAAAACACGTTTCTACAAATACAATGTATTCGTTGTTACTACCAGAAAGAAAAAACACGGCTCTACAAATACAATGTATTCGACAAAATAGACAATATTTTATTCGTATTTTTTTAAATTTCAAACACATTACTACTACATTGCACTTACGATGTTCATCCAGCATGCTTGTGTAAAAGACCCAGTCTTCTCATCCTACAAAAGTGAAGATTTTAGTGGTATTATACAGGTAAAAATCTATTTACATTACCATTTCAAATTTCTAGTTGTTTTTTTCACGTTTCAAAATTGTTTCACGTTTCGCCTTCACCAGTATGTTATGGTCAAATTAATTACCATAAATAATTTTTACTTTATTATTTTTTTCCAAGCCAGGAGGGTTGTATATATCATCTAAAAAAAACTAATATAACAAAGTATACATCTTCAGAATGTCTGAAACAGACACAAATCTGGTGTACACTGGACAAACACGGACCTCTGGAAATCCAGAGGTGGGATCAGGTGTCATAAAGGAGTACGCACCCACACCCGCCGTCAGTCCACAGTCAAATTCAAATGAAATTTGTCTATTTAAGTCGGTTATGAAAAAATGAGACATTTTACACCATAAATTCATTTACTTACTTTCCTATCAATTTCAATACAATCTTTAGTGTTTAGAATTAATGTTTTGAAGCTTCAGTTTATTTTGTTATAAACTTCCATTGTTTAGTTTTATAATGTACTTATATGTTTTGCAATATACAAAGTTTTAATGCCAACTTTTTAATATGTTTAAAATGGGGAATTATGACAAAAATAATTAATTTGCCATTAAGATTTCAAAATCTTAAAATCAGAAAAATTAACATTATGAAAAATGCACACGTGTTATAAATTTTGAGTTTTAAAGTTGCATGAGAGAAGACTTTCCTTGAATTCAATGTTTAGAAAATATAGAGAAAAGTTCCATCACTTTTAAACATAAGTTTAATATACTTTTGTTTTTGTTTACAAATTATATATATATATATATATATATATATATATATATATATATATATATATATATATATATATATATATATATATATATACACGAATCTAGGGGCATACATACATATACATGCGCCCAAGGACATACACACATATACATGCACCCAGGGAGATACACACATATACGTGCATTTAGAGACATACACACATATACGTGTACCCAGGGACATACACACATGTACGTGCATCCAGGGACATACACACATATACGTGTACCCAGGGACATACACACATGTACGTGTACCCAGGAACATACACACATACATACCAATGATACAATATGCACGTTAGTGATCGAGAAATAGATGTATAGCCACTGACTGGTGTTAAAAACTGGTCTCACTGTAGGGTCGTACCATTCCGAGTTTAGAAGATAACGTTTGAGGAGCACTTCGTCTGTTGCAGTTACTATAAAGAAAATAAATCCAAACTTATGTTACTTTTAAGAGGACCTAATGGGGGTTCTGATCACGGATCACAGAAAATAATTTTTCCAATTCACAGATCATATTTTTTTTCTAATTTGCAATTCACAAAAGGTAAGGAAGACTGATTTAGGGTAGGGCTTGATTTGGGACATAATATGAACATCAATTTTACATTATATAATCTATATTGTCATCTGAAACAGTGATACTCAGAGTAATAACACAATGATATAAATTTGATATCATGCACGTGTAATAACAATTGCAGTATGCCATTTCTGTCGAAACTGCCACAATAGATCTTCTTAAGGACTTAAATTCACGAAGGACGGAAAATAAATTTGGAAAATCACGAAGGACGGGGAATGTGATGATCAAGGGTCACAGAAAAAAAAAGAAAAAGTCATCATCACAGTTCACAACAAATAAATACCGACGATCACGAAGAACGAAAATAACTCATTTGAGCCCTCTTTTAAGATAAATGCGAAAATCAAACAGCTTTCAAGAGGAATTTCGTCCAAACTGTAAATTTCATGATTTCAAACCCCAGCGAACTACCTTTCGACTTCACATTTTATTTTTAAAAGAAGAACCTTTGCAGCAAAACTGATTGAACTATTCCAGCTGCAACAGTAAAGTCGACTTTACATGTTTCTTTTAATGAAAGTAAAATTGAAGAAGTGCCAATTAATAATCAAAACTCAAGTCCATCATAACACGACGAATTAGATGTCTCAACATGAAGAACAATTACGAATCCCAAAAGGGATAAAACCAGGTGTCCGGAAGGAGTCAGCGTCTTCTGGCATGCCACACCCGTCGCAAATGTTCCATGGAAACTTTTCTAGTTCGATGAACGGGGAGGGGGACTTCATAATGTCTAACAAGATCCCCGTATCGATCATAAAACTTCTTAAACGACGACTCCAAGCGTTTAACAACGTAACCTTGTGTAAGAAGTTTATTGCCTAGTCGTTTAGCTCTCAGAATAAAACATTCATACGGAGAACATGCTCTGGCATGACGTAAATGGACTATTACAACTTAGAAACGGGAAGTTTGTGATATGGAAATTGAAATCGTCTCGTTTGTCATAGAGGGATGTGTGAAGTTGACCGTCTTTTCCAATCTATGCATTATACAGTGAAATTAAACGTTGATACAACAGTGAAACGAATTCGAATGTTATGTTTTTATGCCTACCTATCACAAATTGCTACCTTAGCCATGGACACAAACCCATGTGTTGACAAAAGTCTAGGACCTAAGTCATCCTAGCATCGCATCCACAACCGTTTGCCACCTGAAGCAAATGCTATAATTCTTTTCTTTCAAGGTAGATTGATTTGTATCAATTTAATAAGATCTTAGAACACTTGCAGGTACCAAGTCACAAAACCTTATAATGGTAGCGATTGTTCCTTTATCAAGCGCTCGGCATACGTAGTATGTAGCGTGGCGTGTCGAAGAATCCTCACTGCATTGGCGTCAGTCCATTGAACGGGTCAAAAGTTGTGGCACTTCACCTTAAGATGTTGATATCTCCATATAAGTGAAACATTTTGGCGGTATGTAGAATACGAAAAAATTAAAACAAAAAACAAATTTATTTAAAATGTTACCATTTACCAGCTAATCATCTTATACTATTGTAACATTTCGTACTGATAACACCATTTAATTCTAAAGTCTTCAACAGCCAAGATCATCCTTTTACAGTGGTTACTCTTTGACGGATTTGGTTATATATTTAGACTTTTATTTGACCATGTATGATATCACTTTCCTTTTAGAAATCTATTTGCCCAACTGACAAAGTCCAATTGACAGAAACCATCGTCTTGAGCAACATAACTTTAGTGACGTATTATGTTTAGATTTATTATTTGGCCTTGTATTATACCACTTTCCCTTTAGAAAATCTATTTAAAATTGGAACTCAACTGATGAAGCCTAATTGACAGAAATGATCGTCTTGAGCAATATAACTTTAGTATCGTAAATATGTTTTACAGTGGTTACTCTTAGACGAATTTAGCTATTCATTTATATTTATCATTTGGCCTTGTATTATACCACTTTCCCGGTAGTAAATCTATTTAAAATTGGAGCTCAACTGATGAAGTCTAATTGACAGAAACGATCGTCTTGAGCAATATAACTTTAGTATCGTCGTTATGTTTTTACAGTGGTTAATCTTAGACGAATTTAGCTATGCATTTAGATTTATCATTTGACCTTGTATTTTACCACTTTTCCTTTAGAAAATCTATTTAAAACTGGAGCTCAACTGATGAAGTCTAATTGACAGAAACGATAGTCTTGAGCATTATAACTTTGGTATTATGTTTATAATATGTATAAAATTTTACTGATGTATGTGTGGCCATAACAGTGAAAATCGTTGATAATTAAATACATATGAAAGGAGACAAATTCTTACCGTTTGCCCGAATTAATGTGAAATTGCAAAGTATGAATACCAAACTCAAAGTCCAATTCATCACCATTTTTCAGAATGTCCTGCAATTGTATTCGGAAACGAAGGTAACTTTACGTGTATGGAGAAATCTGACCTAGAATAATTCGTTATGAATTAAAATTATCTTCCATTTAATGACTGTCTTATTTCGAAATGAGACCAGACTCATTTACACAAATTAGAAGCGATCGATATTCATTATAACGCTATCATTTGTTTGCCTTAAATAAATAGTTACCAATCGTTTTGTTGTTTTTTCTCTATAACTGTAATTGCCGTTGTGATACTTCGTTTAGTTTGAGAGTACATTGACAAAACATGACAAAAATAAATTTCCCATGATATTTCCGTATTATTCTGGTACCAAACACTGAAACATTTCGTAATATCATTTTAGTGCCAATCGTTAATATTGCCATTACCGGTTACCCAGCGGATATTGTTGTAAATGTTGTTTGTAATGCCTCAATGATTTAGAAAAAGCTTACTCTAAATTATTTCATTGATAGGAGTCATTATCACGATTAATTTAAAAGTTTAACTGTGAGTGAATTAGAAACGTATGCAATAATGAATGTAAGAGAAATATTATTTCGTTTTATCGGGATTTTTCAATTTTGTAGTGTTGGTTACTAGATTTTATGGTTGTATAGTGAACCCGCTTACAATTGATTTATGTAGATAACAAGCACAATGCTAATATTTAAGATATCTACATTAACGAGATTTGTATACAAAAATGAGCAGTGGCATACACGAACCTTTAGAAAACTAAAAAGGTGGCATGCACACGGACCTTTAGAACACTATAGCAGTTGCATACTTGAACCTTTAGAAAACTAGAGCAATGGCATAAACGGACTTTTAAAAAACTAAAGAAGAGGCATATATGAACCTTAAGAAAACTAAAGAGGTGGCATACATGAACCTTAAGAAAACTTATGAAGTGGCTTACATGAACCTTTAGAAAACTAGAGCAATGGCATACACGGACCTTTAAAAAACTATAAAAGAGGCATACATGTATATGAATCTTAAGAAAACTAAAGAAGTGGCATACATGAACCTTAAGAAAACTAAAGAAGTGGCATACATGAACCTTTAGAATATTAGAGCAGTGGCATACACGGACCTTTAGAAAACTAAAGAAGTGGCATACACTGACCTTTAAAAACTAGAGCAATGGCATACAGGGAACTTTAGAAAACTAAAGAAGTGGCATACAAGGACCTTTAGAAAACTAAAGAAGTGGCATACAATGACCTTTAAAACCTAGAGCAATGGCATACACGGACCTTTAGAAAACTAAAGAAGTGGCATACAAGGACCTTTAGAAAACTGAAGAAGTGGCATACAATGACCTTTAAAAACTAGAGCAATGGCATACACGGACTTTTAGAAAACTAAAGAAGTGGCAAACATGAACCTTTAGAAAACTAAAGCAGAAGCATACATACTGCTTTAGAAAACTAGAGCAGTGGCATACACGGACCTTTAGAAAACTAAAGAAGTGGCATACATGAACCTTTAAAATTTATAAGTGAGATCAAGTATAATCAAAGTAAATGTTTCACGTGAATCGAATACAGAAGGCATGAGTTCTTGCATCATCACCATCATCATCTGTTGATTCACACATTTTTACGAATCGTGATCTGTATCCAAGTATCTTTAAACCAGCCATCGTTTTGTAAAAGTAAATGTCATTGACGTGGTGCAAAGATGACGAAGGCTTCGAAGTATGACAATTCAAAGGTATCTGAGAGTAGCTGAGTGATGTGCTCTATTGTTTCCGACCAGTCTATTATGTCCTGCAGGGTGGAAAGGGTCAATAATTTCATGGATCATACACTTTCAAGATTTGCACTAATAATATCAGTCATTCATAAGTATACCCAATTCCCCCTCTACCAAAAATAAGTAATAAGTCAAAACTTCTTATGGTCGCTTTTTCTTTGCAAATAAGCATATTTTGAAATGAATGTCTCGATCGACCCTAAACTTATGAAATTTAATAACTTTCTTTTTTGCACTTTAAAATCTTCTATCTTATATTATACATGTATACTTGTATTGAAAACTATAACCTTGATATAATCACCCTGGATCCATCCCTGATCTATTCAAAATGAAATACAAAAATCAAACTGTTCTGATGCTCTTCTTATTCTTATTCTGAGAGCAAAACGACTAGCCAATAAACAACTTACACAAGGAACGCTTGGAGTCGTCGTTTAAGACGTTTTATGGTCGATACGGGGATCATGTTAAACATTTTGAAGTCCCCCCTCTCAGAAATATTAGATAGTATTCTTAAGCAGGTCCACAGACAGTGACTCCCTTTCACCAATCGAACTTTCCCGAACTTGACCTTATCACCAAACTTGACCTTTTTACCGAATTTGACTAGAAAGGTTTCCATGGAACGTTAGCGACGGGTGTGGCATGCCAGCAGAAGACGTTGACTCCTTCCGGACACCTGGTCTTATCCCAATTGTTCTTCATTTTGAGACCATTTACACATCTAATTCGTCGTGTTATAATTGACTTGAGTTTTGATAATCGATTGGTACTTCAAAGGTTGCTGATTAATTCACCAACATTTCACAATCACTCAAATAGCAACCTTTTAAACTGTATTTGTTTAACATTGAAACAAATTAGAAATCACATCTTACAATAGTTCATATCTGATATTAATACAAATAACATATCAATCTATTCAAAACCTACTTCTGATCGCTCCTATTTTCTGATGTCAAGTTTTAAAAAGGAGGTCATGAGATAGAATTTTAATTAGAGTGAAAACCAACACTTTTCTTTGTTAAACCTCTCTAAGACATACACACTGACGTAAGCTCGCCTCAGAAGTGGAGGTAGTCTGGCCGTTGAAGATGACCCTATATAACCCTGGGAATATGGCATAAAGCAAATTAGGTGACAAAAGAAGCAAAATGTTCAGTAGAACGACATATCCAAAATCAGCAAAAATCCACTTGGGTGGAGGGGTATGTGCAATATTTTGTATATGGATAGAATGATATTAGGAGTAATATTTCGCATTGATAACAACATTTAAATTCTAAATTCTTCTAAAGCTGTTAGTAGTCATCTTTTTACAGTGGTTACTCTTAGACGGATTTTATAATACATTTAGATTTATTATTTAGTTTTGCATGATACCACTTTCTCTTTAGAAAATAAACATCTATTTTAAATTGGAGCTCAACTGATGAAGTCTAATTGACAGAAACGGTCATCTTAAGCATTATAACTTTGGTATTATGATTATAATATATATTAAATGACGGTGAAAATTTGTTAACAAATAAATTGTTATTAATTAAATAATTGATGACTAATAATTATTTATATCATATGTTTTATAAGTATAACCTAGAATTAAGGCTTCCATTGTATTCTTTTGTGACACTTACTCTGATTGAAAGTTGAAACAAAATAAAATAATGATACGGATAATAAAAAAAATAATGAATGGTGTAAAAAGGTTGCTTGATTTCTTCAACTTGTTTATTTCTGATAAGCTGTATTCTTGTTTGTTGTCAAGGGTAACAATGCCACATCAACATTCCTGTAGCTTTTCTCCCTTACATTATTATACATGTTTGAGACAAGACCAAACAGTTCGATTTTGTACCTTTCAAACTTGCAACCATGTCTCTAAGAACTCTAGTGATAACACCATTTAAATTCTTCGAAAACTAAGATAGTCCTCTTTTTACAGTGGTTACTCTAAGGCCGATTTGGTTATGCATTTAGATTTAATATTTGGTCTTGTATGATACCACTTTTTCTTTAGAAAATGATATTTTAAATTGGAGCTCAACTGATGAAGTCGAATTGACAGATACGATCGTATTGAGCATTTTAACTTTGGTATTATGTTTATATTTTAAATCATTACTATAGAGTTTCTAACATCATTACGTCGCATTGATGAGTTTGCGTTTAAACCAAAGTATGACTCGCAAGTAAACTCGCAAACTGTGAGAAAAGCAGGTATTTCTGTATGTGGACGCTTTTTGGATCAATTGATGTTTTGCTTGTTAAAACCAACTGCATGTATTTGAATGCCACAGATTGTTCAAAGATATATAAGAATGGATAATAAAATACCAACTTTTCGGATCTGTACATCTGTTGTTGTATCAGTATTGCTCAGCAAGAGGAATATTCCTTGCCATCCTTTGGACTCTTCTTCACAATACTTGTTTTACCATACCCATATGTTGCAGTAGTTTTGCAGCCATTCCATACCTGGATAAACAGGAGACCACAGTGGACTAAATATTTTGCCTGAACAACACTAGTTGCGACAGTTCTCTAAAACTTCGTATGGTTTGAATTTCATTGGAAGAACATATTTAAACCCCAAATTAAATAATATTCGTTTGATTAAATTTTATATCAAACTACCACTCGTTAAGGTCCCAAATCTGGGCTATGTCTTTTTCAGTCATAGCTTTGCAAAAGATACGAGACAAGTGATATGCATAACAATAATTAAGGCGCATTTAAAAAATAACTAAATAATCTTAATTTGCTTACTTATATACATATTTTTGAATTCTTGTTACTTAAAATTTCGCAAAGAATTGTCCACTTGTCCACAAGCTATAGGTTAAGTGTCAGATTTTGACCTGTGCTAAGGACTATTCCAAAATGTCGCTTCCGATATCCTTTGACAGACCACTCTGTCATGCGACCTTCACCACCACGTGACAAAATTTAAGGCATATATTGGACAAAATGGTGGCACCTATAGTATTTTTCGTATCAGCTGAAAAATGATAAAGTTCATATTAATACAATAGGTCCTACAATTAATATTTTAACGAATAAACATTTCCCTATATCTTAAAGCTGAACTACGAAGATAAAAAGCTTTTGAACTTTTAGTTAAAAAAATGTATTGAAAAAAAATGTTTTGAAACATTCCCACTTCATATCCACATACAGACAACATATTTGTAATTGTTTCTCAGGAAAATCAAGTCCCACAACAGGTATAAAAGGCGGATTAGTTGTATCGGTCTTCACTGTATATCTGTAAGTCCCAGAGGCTGAACAATACTCATGGAATCTTACCTGTACTTTTGTGTATACCGTGGCTACAGACGTTTCAAGAGAAACATCTGTGCATCCAGTGAATTTTTCAGCAACAAACGGTGAAATGGTTACTAGTAGTTCATCCAAAAGTTTTTCCATTTTCCCAAAGATCAAGCCCCTTCCAAACCATAAACAAAGCGTTCTGCTTCCTACTGTCATTCAGGCATAGAGCCATGTTAGTTCTTTCGGAACACCTTGCTGAGTTATACAATGAAGACCAATATAACTAATCCGCCTTTTATACCTGCTGTGGGACTTGATTTTCCGGAGATGTCAGCTGTATGGGGATAGGAAGTGGCAATGTTTCAAAACATTTATTTCTACACATTTTTTTTTATTAAAAGTTCAAATGCTTTTTATCTTCGCTAGGTGTATACTCCTGATATGGCGTATCATAGACCTAAATACGCTTCAGTTGTAGGTTCATATTTTTATTAAGGAATTTGTTTAAATGAATTGGTGTCAATCCAGATATTTATCAGGCTTATTTTTCTCTCTTGAATCTGCTTTACAACATGGTACTTGCTTTTTGATTTATATCCTTTACCCTGCATTGTTAAATCGTATTCACCACGACACGAGTGCCCTAAATATCCTCAAAGTCACATGATCAGTGTGCTATATTGTCTGAACAGTTCCGGATCTCAGAAACACCGTATACAGTAAGGGTTCTCCTGTTATAACAGTGGACCTTGGTTTTAATTCTAACATGAAAAGCCAGCGAGTTTCACTTCTTATACTGTTTGCTTGGGGAACGAACAGTTACCTTTCCTAATCAAGGATGGCTTTGTATAGAATACCAAGGACCTTCCACTTTCATCGTTTAAAGTTTTAAATACTGCAAATCTTTGTCCAATAAAAGCAATTCGCAAATAATAATAACATTTATTATCAATCAATTTACAAAATTTCATACACTGAAAATGTAACAAATTTGATTTATTAACTAAAGAAATGAAATATAAATCTAGAACATCTTTGTAAATTCAATCTCCTGTGATAATATTGGAAGTCAATGTAACAATGTACTAAGTTATAAAGGATTACATTAAAATATAGATTCAAATCCCATAAGCACTTAAAATGTATTAAAACCTTGACTGGATCCAGTTGTTAAAAGGGGTCGGGTACAGTCACCAGGGCTCTGATACCTTTGACAGTAGTTTGAGTTGGTAAACAATCTGATCTCCCGTTTCATTCAAGCAAAAAGATCAACAAGATTGCATCTTGAAAAGCTCGCAGATTATTGTAATAAACCTTTTCTGATAACTGCGGCCCTACTAATCTAACCTGTGCACAAACACTTCAAAGATATATCGAGACAAATAGTACCCAACGGTAGACAACTTGTTCCCCGTGTACGATTTGTATTTCACTGGGTACGATTTGTGCTGCGTAGGAAACTTCTTTATTACAGATACCACTCAAAGTATTTTGTGCACAAATGGAATAGGTAGGAATGCAGTTATCGTGAATAGATCTATAATTACATACACATACTGCAGATACATCATTCTAAAAATAAACCTCTAGATGGAAATTGCAGTGAGTTTTTTTTTTTTAAGAATTACACCACGAATATATACAAGATTAAATATGCTGCACCATAAAACTACAAAACAACTTCATCATATTTGTAACATTTCTTTATTTTATACCAATTTTAACTGCTATACAAAATAACATTAAAAAGATTTTTAACAATGCCCATGTCACAAATCTACCTTGTTCTTATTTGTTATTGAATGAACTGATGCAATATTCCAGTAATGTTGGACATTTATAAATGAAAATGGTGGAAATTATAAATGAATTTCGAGAGATAAAACATTCCAGTGAACAAACTGTATAATGTCTTTACAAATAAGAATAACTGGATTTTTAGACCCTGTCACACATGAACAATTTGTCGAGCTATGCCAACATATGAAAAATTCGTGAATTGTCAGCATACGTCAAAATTCTGCTGTAGTCCTAGCACACATTAACATTTTGTTGAACTTATGCTGACCTATAAAAATTCATCAAGAATTAACAAAATGTTTGCATATGTCAAACTTATTTTCGCTGTAATTTGGGATACGGTGGACATTTACAATATGTAAGAACATGTGTTAACAATCGTATAACGTACCTACAACTTTCTCCAGCATATGCGGAACATATGCTTGATACGTTGGCATACAATGAAAAGATTGTGCATGCATTTTTCATGTATTTGAAATTTTTCATACATCAGCAAATGCTGGCTAAATCACCAATGTGTGACAGGGGCTTTAGAAAGAAGTTATAATGGTGTCAGTATGTGTATTTTCAACAGAACTAAGAGTACACGTGATATGGTGTTTTATTAACTTGTCCATCATGAAAAAATAAAATGACTTTATTTCGTATTTATGGTCTCTCTGCAACAACACAAAATTTTCTAAAATAAAAAAAAAATGTCAAATTCATTTCATGAAAGAGAAAATGTACATAAAAAAGACATCATTGCTAGACCGATTAATTTCACTTGTCACCTTGGTAAAAAAAAAAAACTGTCAAGGAACTGAAATCCATTCTGTTAAAACATGTATATTAGAGTATTTATGCAAATGTTCAAACTTGCTGCATGATCTATTTCATGTTTATAAAATTTCAACTACAAACATTTGAGAAAACTTGATACACGTGTATAAGCATTAAAACATCATACAGTCAAATGCAGATATATTGAAATCAAAGGGAAATTAATTTTTCTTTCAAATGAAACAGGGGTTTCAAATTAACCAGGTTAAAAATGGTAATAAAGCCACTTGTGCATGGAACCAAAATCATTCTAAATAAAGCAGGATTACACAGTGATAGGGCTCAATATAATTTGGTTCAACTGTAATTCAATAACCATAGTTACCCCCACACCCATTTTCTCCATTATAACTATCATCTACACCTTAAACACAAATACACGAGTCAAAGTTGAATATAGTGCTCCTATACTTGGATCACGTAAAAACTTCAATCTCCTGTAAAATGAATCTAGAGGTTGCTAACAATGACACTAATCTCTCTATATTATTTCTTCCGATAACTTTTAATTTCAATATATTATTTCCTCCGACAGTTATCAACAATAACAACATATACATCTAAAACATTAACACCAGTAAGAACTGTATTTCAGTAAATCATTGCATTTTAAACAAAATTTCATTTCTTCTTGAAAATAATTTGTCAAAATCCAAATTAAGATATGCACAATGTGTACAGAAAAATTCATTGCTATTTACGATCTTTTTAACTATAACTGAACACACATTTTTTATACAAAAAAATTGGTAATCTGCAATTTGAACTGAATAGTAGATTTAAAGACCTGCAAGTGTGATAGAGATAAAAAATTATCTATTACATGCACGTGTAATAATACAGTTATAATACAAAGTTTAATAAGCTCATGTAGTAATACATAACGTCCTATTGCACTGCAGTCAGATACGTAACCTAACCAGAGCAACTTTTCTTAATGGTTTTCTATTCATCCAAAATATTTAATGATGTAATTAAATTAAGGGGGATGTAATAAATACAAAACCACACAAAAGTTTCCATGCGAGTTGATTCATTCCGCCATAACGATCTTGTGCAGTCCAATGATACGGATATGTATATGTATTTTTGTCTAGATCTGTATACTATAATCATTAACCACCATTTGCAACTTATGTAAGTAAATCAAAGAATTTAAGACGAATCCTTGGCTTAGATGTAGATACTCTTGGGTTACCGGTAAATGACAGACGTACAAGACTTGAAAGAAGATATTCCCTTTACTCAAACAATAGAGAAGAAAAAGTTGTAAGTCAACAAAATTGAATTTTTGATTCCAAAATTACAAAGAAGTTAATTGGACATTTTAAACATGACTATTCTTTGTTATGACCTGCATTATATAGATAGTGAAATATTTTCAGGGATCACTACTGGATAAAAATCAAGGGTTGGGGGTGGAATTTCTGGGTTGATGGGAGCCACCACGTATCTCAGATTTGAAATATGACATACTGAAACATAAAAATATGAATTACAATTATCAGATATTTCGCATCAGTAACTAAGCAATCCATTGTACATTTAACAAAATGAGAAGCAGTGAAACTGAAGGGTTTATCTCATCAATTCCTAAAATCAAATTTACACTCACCAATACCAATAAACAGTATGGTCCACTTTTGCAAATTAGGGATAATCGAGTTATCAATGCAAGTACAATTATTGTAAAAATTGTTTTTCAACCCGTACACCCCTGAATTCTGACAGTGGACTTTTCCATCAATATGAATGGGTTTGTCTAAATGTGGTTTCAGGGGTTAATGAATTAAGGGTGGAAAAAAGAAGATTATGCATGGCAGTGGAAATATGAGAAGGGGGGGGGGCTGAAAATTTAACTAGGGTATGGTGAACCCCGATGTTATTACCAATATGACTAGCCATTAGTTGAATGACGTCAGGTTATGCTTTCTGATAGAGTATTCACACTTTAACATTGGTAAAAACATATTTTATGTAACTTAAAAATGATTCTGTGAAGGCAATTGTTAATGTTGGAGAATAATTTATCTACTGTTAAATTAAATGGTACAAAATGATGTTTTGTCACCGGTGACATCATATACGAAGGTTTGCTTTTCTCATTGTGGTTCATAAAAACCTTTATCATTTGCAGTGGTCTCGTGGTACAGCATTAGACCCACAAGTCAAAGGTTCTCGGTTCAATTCCCAGTAAAGGATCAAATCAAAACTGACTGATTGCATTTTCAGCTATCACTCAGCAAACAAAGAGAAAGTCAAGGGTCTTCTGGATGAAGCCTAAAACTGGTTCAAAAAATGTATCACCGTAAGATAAACATGAAAATGAACACCCCCACACACACACCACGATGTAAGCCCATAGCACAGGTCAAAATTTGTGGAACTTCAACTAAAGCTGGTGACATCTCCATACAAGTGAACAATAATAAGTTGGATGTAAAACGACAATAAAAAAAAGCCATAAAAACCTCCGAGTAGTAAAAGACTACATTTAATTAAACCTGTCTGGATCATTTTAACACTAGGGCAGTGTTATAAGTACTCATGCAATTTAGTACAATGACCTTAAGAATATTGCTTCTAGATGATATTTTTCATAAGACACATGTTATTCCATGTTTACACGATTCAAATGAAATTTTGAACATTTTTGGCAAGAAAAATTTATTTCATCTTTCATAACAAATTTATCTTGTGCTTATGATAATATCAAACGATGAATTATGTTAATTACAATGAGTCCATAATGGATTATGAAACATGTAAACAGCTGATCAGTTTCTGGACAACACATACTTGGATAGAAAATGATAAAAATGTATATGACTGATAATACAACAATAAAATGATACAACTATAACATTTATTCTTGATCCTCTATTTCTGAATCCCCAGATAATGGATTTGGTTCACCCGTGACACTACATCTATGCAATATGGCCTTTTCATAGGCTTTTTGAACAGCTTTGCGAACATTTGGTTTTTTGTTTTCCAGAAGTTTAGCTTTATCCAGACCAGAGTCAACTCCTAAAGGTTCAAGTTTGTTCCTTGGCAGCCATTGCCTGAAATTACAAAAGTAAGTCAAGATACACATGTGTGCAGGATCAAACGATGTGATTAAAATAATATTTGTTCAACATTTTTAAAGCAAAATCAGTATGATAAATGCAAGAGATAGACAAGGGTTGTCAGAATAGCTTGCCGGTGGTAGTGGTGTTTTTCAGATACTGAAATTTTGGCAAAGAAGTAGGTCAAATGATATTATATAGGTCATGAGGTTAGGGTAACATCTGAAAGGGTTGAGCATTAGGATTGCAAACGTAAAATATTAAGAGCTCTACTTCTCTTATTTCAAAATATATAATCAGGTCAGGGCCTGGCACCATAAAACTTAAGATTTACTTAAGTCAAAAATTTTTACTCAACTTTGGCAAATCCTGAAATCTCATTGGCTAAGCAGGCAAATTTGAGAATATTCTCAGACTTGAGTAAATTCTTAGGGTTTATGGTGCCAGACCCTGGCACCATAAAACTTGAGAATGTACTCAAGTACTAAAATATTCTCAACTTGACCTGCTCAAGCCAGATATGAGTAAAATTTTAGACTTAAGTAAATCTGAAGTTTTATGGTGCCATCTTCTCATCAAAGTACTGAAAGTACTGAAATGGGTTGTCATTTTGGCAAAATAGCCATGGGATTCAAACTACTTCTATCTAATACATATAAAAATGAAATTAAATCAAATTAATGTAGATCTAAAAACAAAAACAAAAAAACTTCAATTTCCAGCCTCTAGATAAATTCAAAATTAACATCCTAAATTTTTATTTGTGTTTCTTCCTCACCAACTTTAAATATTGTCTGTCGTGCATTAACACTCATTTCAAAATAAAACAGGAGTATTTATGAAACCTACCTAAATTTAAACCAAACATGACACTGGGAACAGGTAAAATAATTTTTTTCATAGCAAAAAATGACTGTGATTTAAAACAAATTTTAGGGCTTGTAATATAGAAAGTAAACAATCCTGTTTAGGGCTATTACCGTGGTACATGAACATATACTCTGCCTAGACTAAATAAACAACCAAACAACGTTCTTTATTTTGTTTTAATTAATATAACTAACTGCACATGGTGAAAAAGTCAGTTTACCCAATGTTTATTGTTAAAGAAATAATTTTTCATCAACATAATTTGGGCGGAAAGTTGCGATTTAGCAAAACAATCTATCACCAATTTCATTTATAGACATCAACTCTTTCGGAAATGGATAAAACTGTTTTTTGTTCCTGTTTGAAATCCATTATGAACAGATCAATTACACAAAAAGTTTAGGTTTATACATCCTAATCTAATTGTGATTAACTTCAAAAGTTGGATTAATTTTTGTGTAAACACCCGACAATGGACACGGCGATTTTCCCCAATTTCCACAGAAACGACTAGAAAACATACAGATTCTTGAGAGTTAAACAAATTAATTTAGCTTCATGTTGGTATCAGTACTATGTAATTATTTCTATTTACATTGCTGTATGCTTGTAGCTGTCAATATCAATATGATGAATGTCGGAGTAATACTGCATTTTCTCAAGGCAGGCTCGTCACTGAAATCTTATATAGTGGAATTCCATATTTATAAATAAATCGATGACATTTTGTTGAAAAAAACTACAAATCGTATTGTATAGTTTCGAAAGGCAGAAGTAAGTAGAATTAAGTGGTATTTCATTTAATGATTATTCAAACTAGATATAATTTCATTTAGACCAAAATATTTGACTTTTCTGTAAAAGTTGAATTCTTCAGTTGGACTATATTCTACACGAAGTGTGAATGCAACCTCCATGACCTCTTCACTGCTAGTAGGATAGCCCTCATTGAAAAGACGAAGTTAACCCATAATAGGTTGTTATTACATAACAACCCATAAAAGCTTATACATGTATGGGGATTATACTGAAAATGGCTGATTATTCATTGTATTACTTTCATACTCTCATACAAAGAAGAAGAGTTGACAGAAGACAACAAAGCTCCCTGAAAAGATGGTCAAAGTCCATGGTCAATGTCACTAGGTCAAAAATCAAGGTACAAGATGAAAGCTCTGGTCATATGGAATCTTTATGTGAGATATCAAAGCCCTCTCCCTCATGGTTTAAAAGATAAAGCTAAGGTTAAAGTTTTTGAAAAGTAGGTCAGTCTAAGGTCAAGATTACTTGGTCAAAAACCATGGTGCCAAATGAAAGCTCTGGTTATATGGAACCTATATGTGAAATATCAAAGACCTGTCCCTTGTAATTAAAAAGATAAAGTCTAGGTTAAAGTTTTGTTTATGGACGATGACTACGACGACAGGGGCATGACATTAGCTCTTTGGACTTTCATTCTGCCGAGCTAAAAATCAAATTGAAATAAGTACTTAGTCATCATAAATGATATACCTACCATGTTCTCTTGGTATCAAAGAACAATATAAGATAGACAGGTTCATCATATTTTCTTTGCAGAGCAAGAACATCGTCTGGAGGGACAGGAATTGGAACACCATTGTGGAAATATCCAGTTTTTGGCATTTTTGGATTGATAATCTGTAAAATATAAAACAAAAATTAAAATTTTTGATAAAACAAAAAACTGTGCCAAACAGTAATCTATACTAAATGTGCCTATATCTAACCTCCATAACTAGAAATGTTACATGTGAGAGGCATGATTCAACATTTCTACATGATAATTAAATTTTTCAAATTGGAAATGAAATCTAGTTGCCAAGTGAAAATTTACAAGCTCTAACAGATTACAATATAAAATCAAAAATATATCTCTTTATCAATTCTGAATCACATTATGTAAATTTTTTATCAAAATATTCTGAATCACATATGTAGTGTAATATCGATATATGTTGAATCATACATATTAATAACTTTTTATCAAAATACAGTGAAACTTGTATAAAACGACCTCCTTAGGGTCATGAGAAGACCAGTTTTTATAGGGAGGTGGTCTTTATATATAGGTTGATTTGTACACAAATGGTACTATTAGGGACAGCAAAAAATGGTCTTTGTGACCAGGTGCTCTTTATACACAAGTAGATGCTAAAGGAGGTTTTACTGTATTCTGAAATTTATAAATTTCTTATTCGCTTTTTCACATCTGTGTTCTCTATGTTGGTAAATATACATACCATATTCAGATTTGATTAGTGTTTTATGCCACACATAACAATTTTTCAATTATATGGTTGCAGCCAGTTTTTAATGGTGGAGGAGAGAACCTAGTTACAAAGCACCCAGGAAAAATCAGTATAGGTTCCAGTGGGACTCGAACTTGCGCTGACCAGAAGAAACATCATGGTTTAAAGCTCAATACTCTATCCACTCGGCCACAGAGACCCCACCATATTTAGATAACCATAGTTTTAGTAAGCCAATCAAGCTAAGTTAATATGAAGGTGCTTCTTTGACTTCTGCAATATTTAATTTTAAACATATCTGAAATGTCTCATTATTTTCAGTTTTAACACTTTTGACATCAATAAGATACACTGTAACATCTCACCAAGGCAGGGTACCACGGATAACCGCGACATTTAGCCCACACCAAATCTAGTGGCTCAAGTGGTATCATATCCTCCGAGTCACAACTTCCGCTGCGATGTGCTCGCCCTAGATAAAAACAACAAGAAATTTGTTAGCATAATAATCTTTTTTCTTTTTCAAGCTAATTGTTGGATGAAAATGCTTTCCACCCTCTATATTGTAAATGTGTTATTTTCTGAAATATACAATCTAAAAATAAATATAGATATATCTTCAAAGTCTGCTCAACAATAAATCGGGACTAGTGACTTTACAGGAGATCATTACCAATGTACAAGCCTGTAGTCTTCTAAAGAAAATGTAAAATTATTCAAGGATAAAACTTTGCAGACTAAGCTAGTTTTGTGTCTTAAGCTATTTAAAGCCAACATCAGAAACAATTCAAATTATTTCTAAGACCCCCTATCCAGTTAAATCAAGGTTTACATATAACTGGCTTACAAGCAACTTAAAGGAGAATGTAAAAAAAAAAAAAACATATCTCTACAGGTATATACATTGTACCCTTTTCCCATGGCTGATTTTCTAACCTTATCAGAATTTAATTACTTGTCCAAGGTTGATTATAGGGTATGATTATATTCTATGGTACAAAGGTATGTCCCTTGTACAGAAATAAGGATTCCAGGGATCAAATATCAAAGGGGAATAAACCTTGCACATCAGCATTTAACATCCAACAAGAGTTTTTACTTAGAATTATGTGTCATATCAATAACCTCCAGCTTAATCTTCATGACAGATGTAAAAAAAAATATATTCATTGTAATTGTTTGACAATTCCTGTACAATAATTATTCACAAATGTTTCACTAATATCAAATATAAGACTTTTTTCTAAAAAACAAAAAACAAAAAAAGAACTTGTTTATATGATTTTTTTTTTTTAGGAAATTTACTTTTTTTCTGGAATTTACCTATATCACAACAGATACATCAGAATTTAACATACTCCTTTAAACAATGGATACCTTAAGGAAGCAGTTATATAAGAAATACAGTATGTTTTAGCATACTGTCTGTTTTATTGATATTTTTCTGAATTTTAACTACTGGCATTACTTAATGAATATGGTAATATGGAAAACTACATCAATGGCCGCTCCACTATGTTTGATCTGAACATTAAACGAAATAGTCCAAAAAAACCAAGAAAATTGTGTTAATATTAAATCAATGTTAATGAAAGTATCTATTTCCACATGGACATCATATATCAGGGATTACCAGCATCTTGAATTACACACAACCTTAATTAATCAAACCATGACAAAAAAATTTCCAGCTCGAATGACCAGGCCCGAGTTAAAGACAACTTGAATTACTTAACCCTTTCAACCCTACAGACCACAATAGACTGGTCTTAACAATAGAATAAAACATTCCATTTAGATATTTAGGGGTGAAAAGGTTAAGTTACAACTCACATGACTCAATCTATGTTAGAAATTTCTTGAATTACAGATTAAATGACCATGTTTAAGATATCTTCAATTACAGCACATTTCAAACAACTCAAAAATAATTGACATGCTTAGTGGGGAAAGTATGCAAGGCAAGAAAGTGAATTAACAATGTTGTTTATAGTTCATATCATATCATATATCATATCAACCGCAACTAATGTAAAAGCTTCTGCCAGACCAAGATCAACCTTTTGTCACCTGTACCTCACCTGCACAGAACATAACAACTGGATAACTATCAAGAAGGGTCATGTACTGTATAACGGTTTATCTCTAGGGATTGTTATTTTCCTGACACAATTGAGAGTTACTTAAAATAAAATGGTGCTGCAAAGGTAGCCTATGATATATTATGTATCTTTATGATTTTATTAAAAGCTTTTTCATTGTTCTTTAACTCATCTACCCTTGAAATGTAATGGACTTTTCTGTAAATCAATGACTCAGACCAATCCAAATGAGTCTTTAGGGATGAATGAGTTGATTCATGGATAAATCAACACTGTGGATACAGCAAATATTAACACCACAAATTATTTCCCCATGTACAATATTTGATTTGGTTATTAAAGTTTCTGTGTTCTGTGCAAAGGAGTTACTAAACCTGAAGGTGCTAAAAATAACAGCCAATCATTACTCTTTAGAAGATGAAACAAACCATTCAAATAACAAAATGAAAAATAAAAATCCAAACTCAAGTAACCAAAATCATAAAAAATAACAAAAAAAATCAAACCAATTAACAAGAGAAAGTCCATACCTGGACAGTATTTCTGCCTCGTAACTTTAAAGCCGCTTGTATTGGTTTTCCTGTTAATACATTTCTGTCCTGTTTTTTCAAGACAGGCACACGAGACATTGGCCAAGCTGTCACAAACTACTTGAACTCGAATTACTTTACTCTTTAAGTTCTTTACGCCACTATCACTTAACATTTCATTCTCAGATTTTGCTGCTTTTTGGCTATTTGGTGAGCATTTTTTGTGAAACAAAAATCTTTCATCATCTGAAATTTCTGCTTTACATTTTGATACTAAAGTAGGAGTATCTGTTGTAGCTCTTTGGGCAACTGCTACCTTTAAAGAAGTTCTGGAACTCTTACGTAAATTTCTATGACCACTGACTTGACAATTTGCACAACACATGCAATCAGCAGATTTCAAATTCTTACATATTATTTCATTTTGACTAGACAAAACTTTGCAGTACCTAACATGTTCTTCATCTGACTGGCTCTCCATTCCTGTTCCTGTCGATCTTACAGTACAGGTGTCTAGGTCCATACTGAAACTTCTGATTGAGACACTGGGTTCTGAACTGGCCTCACTTTTGAACAACTTGGAGGGTTTAAATTTTTTTACAGAAGAATTCTCATTCAGAAAATTTTCATTTTTAGATTTCCTAGTTTTATATTCTACGTCACTGTCCGAGACAAATAATTCTATACAATCTGGTTCACAAAAAAGCTTGACATGCGGAAGGATAGTGGCAGGAGCAACAATACATGCAGACTTGCAAGTGAGAGGTTGTGCAGGGGAAGAGAGGTTAGCCATGCCAGGGTTAGTATCAGACAAATCTTTACCACATCCTGAGTGATCAGTGCTCAAAGCTGTCAGCAAATAGAAAGCATACATAGCAATGCAAGCATGTACACAGTACCATTTAGTACTGGTCTTATAACTCAACACAAATAACAGCAACAAAGGATAATTAACAAAGCACACCAATTGCCCTCAACATTAAAGCTGTGTGAGAATCTGTCAAGTGAAAACAACAATTACCACAAAAATTAAATAACACAGCACGACTGAGCAAATGTTGTTTTCTCCTGGATTAGATCAAGCACCAATGTTTTTTTTTTTATAGGAAGTATCAAATATTGCATGCACAGCAGTGATTTCCCCAAAATATCAAACAAAACAACAAACGCCAGCTTGTTAAACCAGCTTGTATATGAAATATATATAAATTGATTTTTTTGGTTTTTTTTCCAACTAAAACAATAGGTATCAAAAGGTTTGTTTTCTTAATTAGAGAGAAAAAAATAAGTTTTAGTTGGTAACTAAGACGAGGATGACTGATGAGTGACAAATTTGAGGTAAGAAGTGGCGGTGTCAAATTTTGAAGTGGTAGCTTCCGTCGTTACGAATGGTGATGAGATTCTGAGGAAAACACTGCAAATAGACAGAAGCTGTATGAGACACAAACAAATGCAGATACACAGTACTTCATCTGCTGCAAGAACACATGCACCAAGATGTCAATTTCAATTAATCTGTTATTGAATGAAAGGTCATAACATTGGGACAATAGCTTCTTTTTCGCGAAACTTTAAGTATTTGTAGTCTCCATGTCAACTCATCCCTCCCTATTGATAATAAGGGACTGAACTCTGTCTAACTATCACATAAATAAATTAGCCTGGTTAAGTTCTATGTGGCAGGATTAACATTGTTTGGTATTTTAATAATGTCTAGATTAAGAATAAAGCTGTCCCTCCTTTATGTCTACAATTTGCAACTACAGTGGAACCCGTCTTGAAAGAACACTCTCATCAAAGACCACCTGTCTTAAAAGACCACATTCTGAAAACATTTTGGTTAGATAATCCTCCAAATAAAACCTCTTTTGAGAGACCACCTGTCTTGAAATGTCACATTTCAAGGGCAGGTGGGGTGGTCTCTCAAAACAGGCCCCACTAAACACTGATCCAGTATAGTGGCTTTATATGTCTCTGGATTCTTCTACGAGACAGAACCTTCCATTTCATTAACTTTCTTCACACCACATTACCATATGTTTTCTATGTAAATTCTAAAATAAAATTCACATTTCATCCCACAAGTCTAAACTGTTTACCATGTCAAAATGCTTTTAACAACCATCTTGAAAAAAAAATCCCTTCACCATGTTTATCTCTTCTTCTTGTTAACTCTTCTCGTTCCACTATGACAGTCATCGACATTTCTTTGCCCAAAATGATTTTTGTATGATTTATAGTTGAATTTGTATAATAGATAACATACAATGAACCACAAGTCAATTAGCAAATATCTATGTGTATCATGATTACAAAACTTGAAATTCTACAGTTCCTTGTTTAATTTGCTTCATATACATTACCCATTAAATATTTACCAAATTAGAAGCGTTACAACACAAGTGAGATTCCTTTCATTTTACACATCCTGTTTCAGTGTTTCCATACAATACAGTTTTTTCTATCTTTCACCGACACAAACATGTCACTTCCATATTAACATATCTAACTGTACTAATAATCACATAATACATTTAATATCATAGTCACAATTGTTGCATATTTCATGTCACTACGTAACACTTGTCACCATGTGGCGTAAGATTAAAAAACATATTTGGTGTCAATATTCATTGACCTGGCTAATCAAAATTTGAATTGACTAAAATAATCATGGTTGCTGATTTTTGGACTCATGGTTTTCAGAGTCCAGGGTGAGCACTTAATAAACAGATCAGCTTAGATTAGATTCCATCAGTTTGTGTTTAAGGCAAAATATCTTTTTTTAGGGTTGCATTCAATCATAGATGCCAGTATTTGTGAACAAATAACTGTTAACAATTACATACTTGTAATAAACACATAAAAAAGATATGTATTTACTGAAAATTAGGCAAAATTAACACTTCTGAATAATTTCTCAACACAATGGTCAGAATCTTTATCAAACACATGGTTCAGAAACTTTACAAAACGCATGAATCTGAATCTACATCAGATACATAGAAGAAATATTACTGAACACCTAGATCAGATCAGAAGCTTCACTAAATACATAGATCATATATTCACTAAACACATAGATCATTAAGTAAAAACAAGAATCGGAAGCTATTCTAAACACAGATCATAATCCCTAGATACTTAGATCATAACCTTCACTAAACCCACATTTAACACATGGATCAGACTCTTCACTAAACAAATGGGTCAGACTCTTCACTTATCACATGGATCAGACTCTTCACTAAACATATAGATCAGACTCTTCACTTAACACATGGATCAGACTCTTCACTAAACAAATGGGTCAGACTCTTCAGTTATCACATGGATCACACTCTTCACTTAACACATGGATCAGACTCTTCACTTATCACATGGATCAGACTCTTCACTAAACAAATGGGTCAGACTCTTCACTAAACACATGGATCAGACTCTTCACTAAACACATGGATCAGACTCTTCACTAAACATATGGATCAGACTCTTCACTTGTCACATGGATCAGACTATTCACTTATCACATGGATCAGACTCTTCACTTAACACATGGATCAGACTCTTCACTTAACACATGGATCAGACTCTTCACTTAACACATGGATCAGACTCTTCACTTAACACATGGATCAGACTCTTCACTAAACACATGGATCAGACTCTTCACTTAACACATGGATCAGACTCTTCACTTAACACATGGATCAGACTCTTCACTAAACAAATGGGTCAGACTATTCACTAAACATGTGGATCAGACTCTTGGCTAAAAGCATGGACCAGAATCTATAGAAAACGCAAAGACCAGAATCTTCTCCAACACATGGATCTGAATCAAAACTAAATATGGATAATAATCTTGAGTATGCAAATTGTTCAAAATCTACACTAAATACATAGATCAGAATCTTACACTGTCGATAATCACTCGGATCAGAATCTTTACTAATTGCAGATAAGAATCTCCACTACATACATAGATCATAACCTTCACTGAAGACATGGATCAAAATCTCCACTAAACACACTTTTCAGACTCTATACTAAACACATAGATCAAAGTCTCCACTAAATACTGTTCAGACTCTATATCAAATATAGATCAAAGTCTCCACTAAACACACTGTTCAGACTCTATACTAAACACATACATCAAAGTCTCCATTAAACACACTGTTCAGACTCTATACTAAACACATACATCAAAGTCTCCACTAAACACACTGTTCAGACTCTATACTAAACACATACATCAAAGTCTCCATTAAACACACTGTTCAGACTCTATACTAAACACATACATCAAAGTCTCCACTAAACACACTGTTCAGACTCTATACTAAACACATACATCAAAGTCTCCACTAAACACACTGTTCAGACTCTATACTAAACACATACATCAAAGTCTCCATTAAACACACTGTTCAGACTCTATACTAAACACATACATCAAAGTCTCCATTAAACACACTGTTCAGACTCTACACTAAACACATACATCAAAGTCTCCATTAAACACACTGTTCAGACTCTACACTAAACACATACATCAAAGTCTCCATTAAACACACTGTTCAGACTCTACACTAAACACATACATCAAAGTCTCCATTAAACACACTGTTCAGACTCTACACTAAACACATACATCAAAGTCTCCATTAAACACACTGTTCAGACTCTATACTAAACACATACATCAAAGTCTCCATTAAACACACTGTTCAGACTCTATACTTACACATACATCAAAGTCTCCATTAAACACACTGTTCAGACACTATACTAAAACAAATAGATCAAAATCTCAACTAAACACACTGTAAAGAATCTCCACTAAACACTGTTCAGAATCTATACTTAACACATAGATCAAAATCTCCATTAAACACACTGTTCATATACTAAACAGATAGATCAAAATATCCGCTAGGCAAATGGACCAAAATCTCCATTAGGCAAATGGACCAAAATCTCCACAAAACACATGTAGGTCAGAATTTTCAATAAATACACAGATGGAAATTATACTTCACATTACTAAAGTAATACCAGTACTCCACACATGTACTGGTCACCAGACAATTATAAGCGTTCAGTGAACATGTGATGAAGATGTTAGTAGAAAGTTAAAACAGTGAACTACACCAAAACAAAATCAATCTAAATAAAACAATTATTTATTTTCTTTATTACAATGTATTTGTGAGTATCTGAAACCAGTAATAACAAATGGTCCTCTTTATTCCTGTTGAGTCTAGACAAAAGATTACTTGATCTTTTTAACTCTGTCTTAAATAGATTGTAAAATGTTATATATTTGTGGGTTTAAATTTTCTTTGTTTTTTTTTCTTTTAAAAACAAATTCCTTGACATCAATTTTTAATGATTTGATGTATTATTCAAGTAAAATATTGTGTCTTGGATTTAATCTCCTCGTTTTTGATTACTAATGAAAAATGACAAAATTAAATCCTCAACAAATCTTTTATTATTTATCAGTATATCATTATAAATAACAAAATAACTATCAACTGATGCCATACATGATTATAAAAGGGGCATGGTCTGACAACTGCCTATCACCTTTCTGTTATATTTTATTAATTCAAAACAATGTCTGATTGCAAAAGCATGCAGAAGAAATAAAATTCTTTTTCTTAGGTAACAAAAGGCAAAGGTATGAAACAGTATGCCAATTACAAGATCAAGATATCATTTCAGTATATATGGCTAAAATACATCTAAATTTTTAATATCAGGTAAAATAATGCTTAACGTGATGTACCAATCAAACACAAAAATGTAAATTATGATTACAACTGGACCAAAGTAAAATGACCTTCATACAGGGCAAACAAAAATGATAAAAAAATTAATTAACATGTATGAGAAATATCAAATTTAGTCATGTTAAGAAAAACAATTCCACAAAAAGCAAAAAAAAGGCAAATAAACAAAAACAAATATTTGTAGTTAGTGTGTGCAAAGCAGTGCAATGACCTGAACACCACCTTGACCAGAATGACTAATGCAAGTATAGGAATACAGTTCAAGGGGCATTAGCTCTGTTTCCCCAAAATAAAAATTTTTACCTTTTTCTCCTTTTATAACTTGTACTTAATGTACATTGAAAAAACAAGTTATACACAGGCATAAAAAATCTGATATTCCTATATATTTTTGAAAATAATGTCAGGTCTAGAGTGGAATGCATATACAAATAGAAAGGCTGAATTAATCAAAAACAAGTGAATAATTGCCAAAATGGGTTTCTTCAGCTAATTTTACAAAATATATTGGAATTTAGGAACTTTTATGCCTGTATATATCTTTTTTTGTTATTGTTTATTAATCCAAGTAGTAAAAAAAAAAGTAAAGAATATTTCTGGAAAAAAAAAACAGCTAATGCCTCATTAAACAACAAAATACAGAAGCTAGATCACTAACACCAAAGAGTAGAATACAAAACAAGATCATTTATAATGGAATTTTGATCAGAGTTCAATTTATGAAAATAATAATTGAAATGAAAACCAACAACTTTTTATACTTTAAGAAAGGTTGATTTTATTTACAAAAAAAAAAAAAGCAAAACAAAAACAAAAACAAAAAACAAAACTTTGAAAACGACAGTTCCGGAAAAAGTTATTTCAGGTTTAATTTGACTGCACTTTTCATGTAGATATTCTGACATCATAGATAATACTGGGACAGTTGGATGGTACTATATACATTTACTGTAGGTTAATCCCAAATCTAAACACAGGGAAAGCTTACCGTGATGTGCGGATGCTGGGGAGCTGGAATTGTCACTCTCAGTACCTTCTTCCGATAATTTTGGCATTCCATTTGAATTAAGTTCTACATCAGCAACAGGCATGAAAAAAGCAGCACCAAGCATAAGTAAAACATGCCAGTGTATAATACACACAATATGCATACATTTATACAAGCAAAAAATAACATCAAATGCTAGGTTGAATAAAAAATTTATATTCAGTAAAACCTCACCGACTAAGTACCTTTCTAAATGACCAAAACAAAATTATGACCGAAAACATTAAAAGCTTGTTCCATAGAAATCATAGAATGTCATTCGAGTTACCAATTCATTATAGCAAATTTTCAAGAATTTCATGAAGGAAAAGTAAATCTTCAAAATTTCGTTTTCATCAACAACAAAAATCTCATTTCACAACTAAGTGAATACTATACATAAAGCTTTTACTAGAATATGCAAATTACAAATTTTTCAGTGAAACAGGGGCTAGTCTTTAAATTACAACATTAATTTAAATGTAAATCTCGCTAGAGGTCACCTTTTTTATATGTCTATTTCATAATTGGTCACTTGTAAAGGTATGATGGCGAGATTTATCTGAATACAAATCTGGAAGTCCCCTACATTTCCATTTCATTTTTTGAAGAATTTTTTTTTTCAACTGAAAATTTGACCTTTTTTCCATCTATCAATACAAACTACCAAGAATATTGATCAGTGCAATTTTCTGCAATAAAGTCAATCAATTTTGTCTTAACAATGGAACTATTTATTTAGAGATCCTATCTTACAGAATATAAATATGACGAGATACTGCTTAAAACATAGTTAGGTTATCTTGAGCGGCGTAACAGAAACATACGACTACAAAGACAAACAAAACTCCATGTGCATGAAGTGCTTTTTAAAAGAAACGTAAGCCTTGTACAGTAGAAAATCAATGCTTAGTCACTTGTTACAGATACATCAAAATTAATGATTTACGAAGCAACCATATAGAAAACTTAAACATGTTTAGAAACATCATCTGGAAGACAAGTGTGAGTTTGGCAACATATAACATTAGTAAACATTGCTGTTTTGAAATGATATTGCAAGCATAATGGACAAATGATTAAAAAGTATTTCCGAAAATTAAGGTAGATCATGTTGTCCATCAGAACATTGTTATTAAACTTTTCAAGAATATAGTTGAACAGATACAGTTTCAGTGTCAAAGTAGTAGAACAAGGCTAGGCCTTGATAAGAACATATTATCCAGATTACACTATGTATGCAGGATTCTGATAAAGAATTTTAATTTAATGATCCAAATTTTTTCTCCTTACATATCTGCATAAGCTTTTAGGAGAAATACAGCAACAACAACAAAATAAAATAAAATAAAACACTCCATATGTGTAACCTGCCCTATCTACAAAATTCCTGCCCCAGAGATCAAGAAATTTCCAACACATCAAATGCCAAGCATTTATAAGAAAAACTAAAAGTGCTTAAAAGTTCAGTAAGATTTACAACCAAATGATGCATAACTAAGGAGGATAGTAATAGATCACCTTGGGTCCCATGACCTTGTCATACAAACACACACACACACACACACACACACACATACACGATTTTTTCATTTACGGAAATAATCATTGTTAAGTAGTACCTCCCTGCTTTTTTATTTATTTTTTGTACAATATTCAGAATTGTAGTGAAAATTTCAGACATTATTTCTTTATGTCCAAGGGATGTAAATCTTCTACAAGCACATCAATGAAAATAACTAGCAGAAGTCACAAGAAAGTCCACAAGAAAGAGATTTCCAGAAATGTTTCGAAACAAAGTAAACCAATCCAGATCTATAAACATAACTTTCCAAACTGTATTAATGAAAGAGACACAGACATGGTAAAACTGCCATGGCCAACTTTATCTAGAGCATGAAAATGAATTCAGACAGAATGTATATGTAATCAGTAGAAAAAACTGCCTCAGAACTTTTGACATCAGTGCTACTGTACATAACATCCCAAGTATCCCAAACTCCCAATATAATAATCTCAATTCTGATGTCTATAGTCATTTGTAAAGCTTACCAGATCGACTATTTGTACTTGAGCTTCCAAGGGAACTGTCCGACAGTGAGTCATCACTTGTACTTATCACAGATGAGCTTTCTGACTCTGATGAGCTTCTTAAATTATCTGGTCCTCGATATACCCTAAAGCTGTCCCTGTTGGTTATGTCTGGAGGTTCACTGAAGGAAGCTAATGGTTCTGTAAGAGAAGTGGTTCGTTTAGGTGGGGAGGGTCTGCTATCATGATCTGGCGAGGCAACTGCACTTGCTGACCTTTTCCTGGCAGCAGGACTTTTTGGACTGGCTGGCCCACGAGATGACCTAGTGGGAGTTGTCATTGGTTCTAAAACAGGTGGCTGTGGTGAATCTACATGTTCTATGTGTTGTGAAGATTTATTTTTAGGTGGTCTGCCAGGCTTCCCTGTTTTTCTCGGTGGAGTGCTAGCTGGAGTTGGAGTACATGGACTACTGGGTGCAGAACTGTCATTCTTATTACGCGAAATTTTCTTGCCAAATAAAACTGTTGATCTTCTATTCACCCCACTATGTTGAGGATGGGATGAATTACTATCTTCGTTTTTTGACGACGTGCTGGATGATTCTGTTGTACGGGAACTGTCTGAGGATCTTCTTTTCTCTGAAATAAATGTACATCTGAGCTATGAATTAAAAGTTCTTTTGAAATTTTTATTTGATAATTTTTTTTCAACTATCCTAGGTTATTAAAACAATTATTGTTTTGAACAAATTATACTGACATTTAATGTCTACAGAAACATCCTCCTGTTTATTTTCAGCATTTATAGATAACATTCCACTGGGAAAAACTGTACTTTGGAACTAAAATTATATTGGAAACATGCAAAAGATTGTTAATCAAATATTCCAAAATTTACGAAATTTCACTGTAGTCTGTCACATATATGCCTTTCCATTTATTTATAATTATTTTTTTTTAAAAATTCAGTAACTCTTACTGAATTATTATTTTTCAACAATCTTTACACAAACTGATTGCAAATCAATGTAAAAAAGCAAACCGAGCCATGTTTCAATAAATATATTACCTGCTATTTCTCGTTTGACTAAGAAAATTTTGCAAACTGATTTTAATGTTCGTGTTTGCAGTACAAGACAGTAACTAATATTTCTAACACCATCTCTTTTGACCAAACTTTACAAACACAGAAATACTAACACAAAAATCTGAGTGCATAGATATGTTATATAATGTTCATGAATCAAGTTACTTTAGTATAACTTACTAAAGGCAAGATAAAAGCATTACAGGTAAAATTTTACAAATTACCATGTCATTTTTCCATTACCTTGTAATACTTCTAAAAAAATTGTTTAACAACTTTATTACATTTTCATCTCAAGGTGAATGACCCCCATCATTGTTTTCGTTATCCTAAGATTATAAATCAAATTACCAATTAATCGTCCAATCAAAGGAGATTCAGATTCTGATTCTGCCCTGCCTCTACTAGGCCTAGCAATTCTGCTTCTCCCACGACCTCTCCCTCTTCCCCTTGTGGGAGTGTCTCTTGAAGGCGTTCTTGTAGAGCTTGACTTATCTTTGTCAACTGCCGGAGATTTTCGGCTGGGGGACTTCTGAGTATTGCGATTTGCTGGAGATTCTGATTTACTGTCATACAAAATGGAGTCATCATTGTTGTCGGAGGCTGTTATCAATAAAGAAAAACAGAACAACATTTCTACAGGATTTACAATAGATATTTTATTTTCAAAAGCAATTAGCATAAGGTAATATGTGTCAATGTAACAAAAAAGAAACAGGATTTTACATAAATGTATCATTTCCCATAATTCTAAAGTGCAAAAGGAAGTTTTTATCGTTTCTTTAGTAAAGTATTTAGGTATAAGACATTAATGAATTAGTTTGCTAT
This sequence comes from Atrina japonica, assembly GCA_030159075.1. Taxonomy (NCBI): domain Eukaryota; kingdom Metazoa; phylum Mollusca; class Bivalvia; order Pterioida; family Pinnidae; genus Atrina; species Atrina japonica. The sequence continues at coordinate 456,940 of BROG01000076.1, read as the reverse complement.
TTTTTTTAAAGTTCAGATATCATGATTACCAGTTATTACTTCTGATCATCTCTTGAGTTTATTTCTGTGACAGACTCAATTTGAATATAGACTAAATCCAATAAGATTCACTTGTTTGCAATATAAACGGAATTCTGCGTGATATAAACAAGTGAAACACTTGTACTTGTGATAATCATTGAGCGGAGCAAGGCATGTTTCTAATCAGACAGCCATTATATAACATAAATTTTCATGGCAGCTATTCCTAAGTGAATAGTAGAGTGTACATTTTCAAATGTCATGGCTACTATAAAATGATAAACTTTCATACCTGTTTCCATGGTTTCATCTACATCACTGTGCCCTTTCTGGATGGCAAGTTTTCTACGGACTTTGATTATTTCTTTTCTTATTCTTTTTGCCAATTTGGATTTACCTGAGATAAAAATAATTGTCATAATTAATTCATAATAAATTCATCTCAAGTTATCCAGTGATGTGGGATGTATTTTTAAAACAACAAAATATGATGAAAATTCACAAGATATCATATCCTTGTACTACTACTGTACAGTTGCTTTTATTTGCAAGGATTTAATTTCAATATATTCGCGGTCAAAGAAAATACCACAAAATTAAATGCAATTAATATATACCTTATACTTATGAAGTATAAGAAAGACAATACGTTAACAATCAAAATTGTAAAAGTTATTTCCATCAAAATGTATTCATATATAACCAGACATCATATACACCAATGGCAAAATATCTATAAGCTTTACTTCAACTCCTATTACACTTCTGTTTTGGACATGGTCTTGCGAAAAATTGAATACCCGTGAATAAGTTCCTTTAAAAAAAAAAAAAGGGAAATTTTCTTCCTGCGAAATAAAACAATCATACAGTATTACAGTATTATTTTATCAGTGGAGACATGATCACTCAATATCAAATGATCACAAAATATAAATATAAAAGGGGCATTAGCTGTGTTTACCTCAAAAAATAATTTCTACTTTAGTACTTGTAGTATTGTTGTTTAATGTCCCACTCAAGAATATTTTACTCATATGGAGACGTCACCAAATGCCGGTGAAGGGCTTCAAATTTTGGCCTATGCTCGGCACTTATGGCCATTGAGCAGTGAGGGTTCTTTAACGTGCCAAAACCTACTGTGACATGGGACCACGGTTTTTACTGTCTCATCTGACAGACAGGAAACCAACCTGCCGCCGGCTGGACTCGAACTCACGACCTCACGATCAAGAGTCGAGCGCGCTACTGACTGAGCCAGGCCGGCTCAAAACCAAATGTCAACAACAACAATCAATCTATGTACCTGGTTTTCTCATGGCATTCGCCATATCCATTTTATCTAACAATATTCTCAACTGTTCTTCTAAAGGCATTCCATCTTTTGTGTCCTCTAAAAAACTGTCAACTGAAATAAGATAATACATAATGGTGACCCAGGGTTTTCCCATACGCAATAATTCTGCGTATTTACGCGTAAAAATCCTAAATGACGCCTAAAATAATATCTATTGCGTCCTATTGGACGCGTTAAATACTTGATGTCTTTCAAGATCGTTTGGGTAAATAAACCAAGCATGCGACCTATTTCTACCAGTTTGCTTCTTTTTTATGTCCATTTTTAATTCTTATGTTCTAGTGCAATTCCACAAGAAAGCCAAGAATTCATCATTTTATTTACAATAAAACAGGAAAATATTTACCTCTATTATAGATCTAGAATCAACAAGACAACATCGATCATCACTTTATGGGTACTTCCGGAAGTATAAATTAAAGAAGGGATACCAAACCCGACTTTCATTTGAATTATGGAAATTAAAAAATAATAATGAAAGTACTAATGATGGTTATATAAAATGATTTATTTACACAAATGTTTATGTAAATCTTACATATGATAAAGTACTTTAATACTTGAAATGGATAAAATAGATATAACTTTCAAATAAATAAATTTGAGGCATCAATTAGTAGGCTACATGTATTTAGTAATTTTTCAGTTTTGCATCTATATTTCTAAAAACATGTAATTGTATTACAATTTATAGATTTTTTATATAAAATTTCCATATGATTTCAAATATAGTTAAAACAACTATATTTTATTTAATTTCATGTTTATAGGTTTATAGGGATGTATGTAATTATCAACAAAAGTGCACATTTGACATTCCGTTTAATTCTTATGGAAATGAAGTGGACTGCAAATGGACTCCTAAATTACAAAATGGACTCCTAATTTTGTAGTTGTGGGAGTCCATGGACTCCTCATTTGAAAATCCCAGGGAAAACCCTGGGTGACCCTAAAATATATTTTAAATGAAACTGATTTTAGTGGGGCCTAGGCCTCTGAACCTCAAATTGAGTTCATAAATCACTGAAAAATAACAAAAACATGATAAACAAATATATACACAGAAGACAATTTGGTAATTATAGTTAGCGATACAAATATCATTTAAAGATAAAAAAAGGAAGTAAAGTTTATGAAAACCTACAGTCTTCTAGTACAACTGGTTCATTGATGGAAGGTGCCTGTTCCATGTGCAGTCCCGTTGCTGGATCATAGCCAACTCTCTCTGCCGTGCGTCTTGCAGCTCGAATTATAGCTCCTCCCTACAGAGATATATAGAAAATAAACTAAGGTCCATGGGTCTATACAGACATCCCAATAATGTCAGTGTACACAGTTCATATCTTAATTAAACTGGTTTAAAAGAGTACATTTCTATGTCTCTAAGAGATAAATTTTCACAATGACTGCTACCATCTAGAATTATAAACTGCACTGAAAGAAGATGAGAGCATTTGGCAGGTGAGGAAACATTCTTGGTCAGTCTAATATAGATCCCTTCAGTAAATTCTCAATTCAAGTTCAGGATGTAAGAGTTAATTGATCAATGACCAATGATGAAACGATGACAGATAGCAACAGTTCACTCAAGATTTTGGCTACAAAAATTCAGTCAATATTCAGTGATAGCAAGTGTGTAATAACACCTGTAAACTTTATAATTTTCATCTTAACAGAAGTTTTTGTACATGTTTAAAGAAAATACTGATGTAGGGTGGCTTGCTAAAGACTAAACTACAACTGTTTTGTAATCCCTAATATATTGTATATATTTCTAGAGAACAAACAAATGTAAAATGTAACTAATCAATCTCATAAAGAAACCATACCATTTTCTACAATAGGAATCAATTCTTCAAAAACCCAAATTTATGAATTAATTCCAAAGAGGTGTTATACCTGATCTCGAAGTCGGACAGCACCTCTGTAAAACACTGTATCTTTGGCATTGTATTTCATACAGTTTTTGATAATAATATTAAAGTCTTCTTCAAAGTCATCCATTGTTCTGTATTTGTGATTTTTTATATGTTTTCTCATGGTCTCAAAGTCCATAGGATTATCTATATAGTCCAAATAGTCGGGCACCTGTAAACAATATGAGCAGATAGATTCATTTCAAATTCATAACGGAAACATTATATGTCATATGAATCAACTCTAGAATCAATTACTAGAATCAACTCTACTGCTATCATTTATGCTTAACCAAATACATTTTGAAATATTGGAAGAAAAAAAACTTCTAAAAAGTCCCATGTTGTGGCAACACTTATACTGAAACTTAACAAGTTACATTCAAAATTACATAATAGGCCACCTCTGTATAAAGAGCACCTGTCAATTAATGAAATTCAAACATACCCTTTGTTAACATTTTTATACTAAATTCACCTCATTATAAAGGCCACCTGTATATAATGGTTACTTTGTCTGTTTTCTTGAGTGGCCTCTATAGGCAGGTTAGACTGCAGTTGCAACTATAATGAATGATGAATTTCTTCTTCATGCTGATAGAACACTGACAAATTATATTTCAACTTCTAGTACATGTAAGAACATGTAAGAGAATTGAAAACAAATGTTTACCTCTTCTAGTGACACAGGTTCTGTAAAGAAGCCCGATGTGTCCTTGTCAATAAGTTGATCCAAAGTGTTACGAAGAAGAACAGCGAAAGGTTGTAACTGTAATTCCATTGCCAACTGGTGAACTTTTAACTGTAAAATTTACATAAATCTTAGACATTGTAAAATTTTCATTATAATCTTGAATAATGAGGGCATTAAAAAACAATGACTCAAATCTTAAGTTTAGTTCCAGCTGTCACTCAGTCAATGTTTGATATGTCTATTATAAGAATTTATCCCAGTTTTACTACAATGAGGATGACAGACATATGTCAGATACATGAAAGGATGCAGCAGTTGTTGACAGCATAAAACTGGAATGACAGATCCTATTGACTGACATCCCAGCTCTGGATATCATTGCCAAGCTTTGGCTGTCAGAGACATCTCAGCTCTAGATATCATTACCAAAGCTTTGGCTGCCATGGACATCCCAGCTCTAGATGTCATTGCCAAAGTTTTGGCTGTCATGGACACCCCAGCTCTAGATATCATTGCCAAAGCTTTAGCTGTCAGACATCTCAGCTCTAGATATCATTGCCAAAGCTATCCCAACTCTAGATATCATTGTCAAAGCTTTGGCTGTCATGGACATCCCAGCTCTAGATATCAATGCCAAAGATTTGGCTGTCAAAGACATCCCAACTCTGGATATCATTGCCAAAACTTTGCTGTCATGGACATCCCAGCTCTAGATATCATAGCCAAAGCTTTGGCTGGCAGAGACATCCCAACTCTATATATCATTGCCAAAGCTTTGACTGTCATGGATATGCCAGATATATATATATATCACTGCCAAAGCTCCAGCTGTCACTTGTTTTTTTTTATATTTCCATTGCAGAAATTCAGACTGTTATTAACACATAAGCTTTAGATTCATCTAACACAGCTCTAGCTATTACTTACATGTTAAAGAAACATCTGATTGCTAGTGTATAATTGTTTTCACATAAATTTATCTTCCAACATCAAGAGTGAACAAGTCTTCAAAATACAAAGAAAAAGTAAAAAAAAATCTACTAGGGGCTCTGATCAAAATGAAACTTTTATCAACAAACCTGTTCCCTTTTGAGTTTTTCTCGTTTTCGAATAAGTTCCACTAATAGTCTTGCTTTTTCCAAATCTTGTCGTAATCTCTGCCAGTATTTTAACTGCTCTTTTAATGCATTACTCTGTTTATCATTCTTTGTCTGCAAATACAGGATACAATTCTACTTACTACATGAATACACATTTATATACAAATCATAGGAAATGACACAGATTTCTCATGAAAGTATCGTTAATATTAAGATATAACTTAGATAGTATGTCCTCATGTTCAAAAGAATTCAAGTTTCCATATATGGCATTGTAAGTGATAAAATAAACATGTAACTAAAGTAGACACTGATAAATGTTTATAACTTACATGATACGTAGAAAAGTAAATAAATATAGAAGAAAAGCTGGCCATAAGCTACTATCTGATGAATTCCATCACAGGAAGTTACACATTGTCACAATATCTACATGCCAAATCATTTGTACTAGCATTTGTGCTGTTTAAATCTTCATGTAATTATCTATCACCTAATGCTATACAAATCCAAACAAAAGTAGGAAGTAGACTTGGTCTTTGAACCACACTTAGGACCTGGGACCATTTTACAAAGAATTAGAACTTGTAACTTACATCTAAATCAGGTGCCGTCTTTATAACTAATCAATGGCAGTGTGTTAATCAAAGTTATTCTTGTACGTGACATAACCTATTGCTGTTAATGTATTTAATAATTGATAAAACACACATTTATTGGCGTATCCCCTTATCATGCATAACTTACCTCGTGTTTATTCCTAGTCATGTGATTGGACTGTAACCTTCTTAATAAAGGAACACCATTTCTTGACTGACGTTTAAGTGTCCAGTAACTCAGCAGCCGAGACAGAAATAATTGTTTTTTGGGTATGTTAAATAAATTTGCAATCTTTGCAAGCCTGAAAATCAAAGAAAAGACAGGTACAGTGAACCCTCTTTACAACGACCCTGTTTGTTCCCATGTACGAATGATGTTACATCGAATATGTCACTGTAACAAATTTGATGTGGTGGGCATTTCATAGTTAACTCTCTTGAGTATCATTTAACTTACAACAACAATATCTCTATGAAAATATTTAATGCTTTTTTTTACAAAAAGAAGTTCACATAACATTTTCTGCATTTAATTCTTTTATAAAACATAAATCAACAACGCAAAATCTAGATACACAAATTGTCATAAAGTAACTTGCACTGATTTAAGTAAGCACTACAGTGCATTAGATATACTGTCATTTCAATGACCACTTCTTACAATCATCATTATAATAATTATGCCCCAAATTATCATTAACAGTTAGATCAACCCCCCCCTGCCTGAAAAGTGTCAATGAGACCTCATTTTTTAACCTTACTGGATGCGCTTGGAATCATTATTTACACAATGTAAAAACAAAAAGTTCATCATAATGGTTCTTATTATTTTATTTCATACTATTGTCACCCTTTTAATTGTCATATTTATGCCAGTTAATCTTGTAAACATCGACGCTCAATTATTTCATTTGTCGCATATCGTAAATTGGTGATGTCTTAAAATGCATGTATCATGCACAAAATGCCAGATTGTAATAGTAATTCTCCTGATTCCGAGTTAGATTATTTATTGCTTAAATAAAAAAGCACAGACATTGCTGATACAAATCTTTTAAGAATGTGTTTCATAAAAGTTTTACTAAAATGTCTACCACTATCACAAGTATTGTTATGTCGTTGTAAAGAGTTTATTTACATTGAGTTTTGTACATTTGTTCCCAGAATCTAATATAGAGCAATTGCGTTTAATGAGTACTTTTTATGTTGTAATTTTGGTCCCTAGCAATTCTAATGTCGGATACCAAATATTCCGAGAATGTCGTTGTAAAGCGGGTTCACTGTATAAAAATAATGGATACAACAAATGCATTTACAAATTTGTTATACCTTTCTGAATAAATTATATACAGCATGTTTAAAAAATTGTAAAAATGTTAGTATTTTTATTATTTATATTACTTTAATTATTTATTTTATCGCAGGTCAATAAAGTAACATCAACAATTGATCACCAAAAATATCTATTTAGGCAAAAATAGAGTTATGACAATCTGTGAATGACCTGGACCCTACATATGAACATTTGTGAATTACCTTGATCCTACATTTGTAACAATCTGTGAAAAACCTTGACCCTAAAAGTTACAAATCTGGGAAAGTGCCCTTTAAATTCACATTGTAAACAACTTGTTGCAACAGCATACATGTATATACAAGCTACAACAGTGTTTTTCCTCCTTATATAAGCCATGTACAATATTTCCCACAGGCCAATGTTTCACATAAAACTCAATATCTTTATAGTGTATCTATATGTACATATCTTAATAGTGTCTACGTGCACATATCTTTATAGTGTATCTATATGCACACAGGGTTTTCCCTGATGCAAAAATTCTGCGTATTTGCGCGTAAAAATCCTTAATGACGCCTAAAATAAGATCTATTGTGTCCTAGTTGACACGTTAACTACTTGATGTAAATAAACCAAGCATGCGACCTATTTCTGCCAGTTTGCTTCCTTTTTTTGTCCATTTTTAATTCTAATGTTCTAGTGCAATTTCACAAGAAAACCAAGAAACTGAATTCATCATTTTATTTATAATAAAACAGGAAAAACTTTACCTCTAAATTCTAATGTACATCTAAAATCAACAAGTACTAATGAGAGTTATATAAAATGAATTATTTACACAAATGTTTATGTAAATCTTACATATGATAAAGTTCTTTAATACTTGAAATGGATAAAATAGATATAAATTTAAAATAAATAAATTTGAGGCATCATGTAGGATACATGTATTTAGTTTTGCATCTATATTTCTAAAAAACATGTAATTGTATTTCAATTTATAAAATATAAATTTTCCGTAATTGTATTACAATTTATAGATTTTTAATATAAATTTTCCATATGATTTATATACTGAATTAAGGGAACTCTGAGGGTCCAAGAACAAACCAGGAAATTACAATGGTGTTACAGTAACGTATAAAAATGGCGCTGATGTTTTGTTTCACTTATGAGTGCGAGAAAAACTACTCACTCTCCCAACATGATTATGAAAATGGACTCCTAATTTACCAAATGGACTCCTAATTTTGAAGTTGTGGGAGTCCATGGACTCCTCGTATGAAAATCCCAGGGAAAACCCTGTGCACATTAAACTCAGCAAAACCATAACAGGCATGAGCGATGTATATCTCTGTTTCTCAACTAGATGTACAATATTCTTAGCATAGTACAAACTGTACATATTTTGTGAAAGGATTGTCTTACCTTTGTTGAGGTATTATGGGTATTGATACAACAGGTAACTGATTTCTTTTCTCTGCTAGTATTTTACGTGCCTTCCTCATTTTGATCCGAGATTTTTCTTTGGCTTTCTTCGCTGATGCTGATTTGTCATCCTCTGAACTATCACCTATCATAGGAGTGCAGTCTGAATCAGCTGGCGTGTGGACATCACAATATGCAGTTTTACGAACACTTACAGTCATACCATTAGCACTAGATTCTTTAATAGGTTCAATTTTCATGAAAAGTCCTGCTTGTTGTGCACAAGTAACATGAAAAGCCGTGTAGCAGTTTGTTTTATGACACTGAATACAAGCTCCCGTACCCCGCTGTTTGCATATGTAACACGATAATTTCCACCTGGCTGGCGGAATATTATCTACACTGTCAATGGGTTCTAAAAATACAGTATTTGCAAAACCTACCTCTGGAATCCATAAAGCACAAACCACATGTGCCCAGCGGGCATCGTCTGTTTGTTTAAATGCACCTCCTTTATTAGGACACAAGCAACAGTCCACCGCTCTAGAGGGTGATTGCAGACACCGCCTACAGAGCCACTGGCCTTCGGGAATATATGGTACGCCGTAACACTCCTGGTGCACAGCTAAGTTACACATGTCACAAAATAATATAACATTACTGTTTTGACACTCTCCATCCATACAGATATTACAAACAGCATCTTCATCTATTGATGGACTAGGATCTTTTCCAGAGGTCTGGCTCTGGAAGAAAGCTTCTTTTTCAAATCTGTCCATTAAAAGTTCAAAATCTTCTTGTCTGACTAGGGCTATACCCTCATCCTTTCTTTTACTATTCAGAATTTCCAGCCAAGCATGGTCCTGTGAAAATTCCAAATTCATATATTAATAATTATAATGCATTGAAACAAACTTCATTGTGACCCTGTTAACAAACATTATCAGACTGAAATTTGCATCTGGCTAATGGTCATCTAAAAACAGACTAGTAAACAATATATATCACAATCTCATTTTGATGAACTATGAAAGTTATTAAACTTTATGATCAAGTGAGAATGTAAACATGTATTTTCTGTAATGTCACCTACCTCCTCATCCATGTCGTACTCCACCTCCTCATCAAGTTCATCTGTTGATTTCTCTATGTAACGATAGTAGGAGTTCTGACGTGGTTGGATCTTTGTTGGTTTTATATAATCGTCCACCACTTTGAATGAAGCTTCTGGTAGTTTGGTTGTAGCAGAATTAGAACCAGTTTGTTCTTTGCGGATTTTTGGATTTTCATTGTGCTTGGCTTTTAGCGAATTTTTCTCTGCCTTTTCCTCTTTTTCAGTATTGTTCTGATTATCGATTTGATCCTGTGAAATTATCTCTAAAGGTTCATAAATGTTAATTCTATGTATTCTTCCTTCTAAATCAATTTCCACTAACCTCTGAGCTTCAGCATATGTAAGTGTCTCTCGCCTCTGAGGCTGAATGAACTCAGGTGGAGTTGGTGATCTTCTGATCATGCGATGATGCCATTTTTTCTTTTTCCCTGGTTTCTTGCCAGGAGATGGTGAATTATTTTCAGGATTATCATGGTCGTAGTTATACAGATGAAACTGAATCCCACAGTAACTCTTGTAAACTTTTCCACAGTCCTTTACTGGACATTCATACGGTGGCTTTGTTGCTTTCAGATTTTGACAAAAATCCTTCACATCAAAGTCATACACCATTTTCCTGTTTTCTGTCATTGTGCATGCTGGTGTATTATATAATGATCTGAAAATGCAAAAATAAAAAAAATTATATTAGTTTAAAACTTACAAAGACCACTGACATAATTACATTTGGTTATCCATTAAGATACATATAATTTTTAATCAGACGTGACCACTGCAAGATGTTCATTACTGTTGAATCTGTTTTCAGATACCACTCTAACTAGAAAAGATCACTTGTCTTCTGAGTTCTGAAACCACATTTTGAAAATCACTTGGTTATATAATTTGTTTTATAAAACCATTATTGATGAAATGTCTATAACTTTTAATGGAAACAAAGAAGAATCTATACAAACTGGGCAGTATGAATGCTTGAAACTGATGAATCAAATCAATTACACCGACTATCATTACCACTACTAGGGTAACTGTAAGGACGGTAGTATGGTTATTTATTATAAACTATTGATTCATTGTTTCAATCACCTGTATACATGTATATGATATATGTAAACTGTACCAGCATGAAAATATGACAATGCAATTATCTGTTCTAAACTTTAAATACATGTATTCCATACCTGATGTAGATGTACATTATAATGTGCAGCCTTTTACATGTATATGATTAAGATATTTCTTCAGTACTTACTACTTAGACTATGTGTCAACTTCAAAAATTACATAAAACAAATACTTATATTACTAAAAACTTTTAAAATTTGTAAACCATCCTGATCATTTCAGATACTGCAATTTATGGTACATGCCATGAGATGATATAGCAGTTTACAATAATTATCGGTACACATATAATACAATCCTTCACATATTTTTGACATATTGGCAATCAATATAAATACACTGAAATTACTTTGAATTGACAATTACACACTATAATTTACAACATATGTCAAATTTATACATGTACATTAATTATCAAATCTATCTGACAACAACTCGTTCCATTTGAAAAATGTTTTCTTCATTTGACATGGATATTGTTGTTTTTAAGTATAGGGTACTGATCTATTTACAGTCAAATCTGCCTTAAAGGCCACCTGTTTTCAGCAGCCACTTGTCTTCAACAGCCAGTAACCGGTAGTATTCCCCTAATTAATTTCACTATATAAACATACCTAACCCAGCAGCCACCTGTCTAACATGGCCAGCGGCCAATGATATTCAGGACAAAATGCTTGGTCACACTGTTTTCAGCAGCCATTTTTTAAGATGGTTGATCGCATGATCATTTTCAGAAAACATATGAACATGTTAGCCAGGTAGCACTGTAATGTACATGATTTTAACATCTGATCATCTTAACATCAAACCAATTGGTATTGGTATTATATGAATATACATGTGTTACAATACACTGTATAATGGACATCAATCTTCTTGTGATTTTTTGTCAACCTGGAACCAAAGGCCACCTGTCTTATGCAGCCAGTTTTTCAATTTCCCTTGAGTGGCTGCTGAAAACAGGTTTGACTGTAATTGCAATAACTGGATTACCACATGTAGATCAATTAGAATCAATAAAACAAAATATACAATAATGAATAAATGGCCTGTGCTATGGAGCTTCAACAGGTCAATTTTATGTAATAGTACTATTGACAGAATTCAGGGTTTGATGTTAAGACAGCAGGGATTTTCCACTCTTAATTGGGAATGCGGCCTGGGCGTTTTGAATAAGGAATTTTAGCAAAATTTTACTGAAATTGGGAAATCCAGAAAGACACATAACTGTGTGAAAATACAAGATTATCTTCAAATTCATTGACATTTGACTTCAATTGGGAAATTTTGACTACAAATTTGGTAAAAATGCATTGATTTTGCATTGGGTATGGGGTCTTAACAGTCTTATTTCAGCCCCTGGTATGCTAAAGTGGAAACTGGAAAATCCCTGGATAACATTAGCCAGTAGTAAATTTACAGAGTATGTAGAAACATTTGGTACCATGATATGAGTAGCAATTTGAATTAAATGTCTGCAATGCACACAAATAAAATTTTATACTTTTATTGTCACTGATATAACTTGTAGAAGTTGTAGGCCACACATGTTCATAAGATCTACAAAAATAATTGATTTTCTTCAATAACCTATAAATAACAGGAAAAAACTATATTTTAACCAGCTTGGTCCCTACAAATCTTAATGTATATTTCAACCTTAATCTTTTTCACATTGAGTTCTAAAGACAAAAGGTTTGCTACTAACATTTCTATTTTAGTGTCAAAACAGATTGATTCTTATTCTTATAACAATCCTTACATGTGTAGCTGTAGATGCACATGTATATTTAAGTCAAATTAAATGTATGCAACAGACATGTACATGTATATGTATGTAACTAATGTTGAGTCTTGTGTTTAAAGTATGAAAACAAATAAACAATTATACACAAAAAAATTATGCCTCCTTTTTATCTGCAAATATGGAAAATCAGATATTGTGGAATGATGATTCATATGTCGAAACAAAAAATAAAAATCATGTTTACACCATAGCTAGGAGTAGGGACTAAAGAAGCCTGGCCAGAGACAGAGAGGCAAATCCATGCATTTACCAATCTAACTGAAAGTGACAAATGTTATGAATTGACATATATATATGTGTGTTGACTAAATGACTGTACATGCTGAGTGATAGTGTAACATTCAGACACAGTCTGACATTTATCTATTGGAATTAGACTCACTTTGAAAATGTTTAATTCCAAAATGTATTCTTATGACATATATATATATATATATATATATATATATATATATATATATATATATATATATATATATATATGGAAACAATAAATTAATGTAGAGAGGAAAATGACAGATGTGTATTATTGTGCAGCAAAATGTCATTATTAAATGTCCACACATTTTAAAACATTTATTATGAAAATTTAAATATATACATTACCGGTATTTAGATAAGATACATTTACAGCAAAATTAGGAAAATAAATGTAGGGTGATTTGGGGGGGACAAGCTTATAAATTAAACCTAAAAAAATCACTTGTCTTGGTCTGTTGGTAATTGTATACTAAAATAATTGATAAAAAGGCCATCTCTGTTTGAAAAATAAAGGCCTACAAGACAAATATCAAAATTTAATTACATGTATGTGGATGTCACAATAAATCAACATAAAAAAAACTTTGACTACACATTCTAATGTACTTTACATTTTTCCACTGAAATGTACTTTACACTATCCCAATAAACTGTACACTTTCCAAATGTACTTTACATCTTCCCATTGTACTTTACACTTTTCCAATGTACTTTATACTTTTCCAATGTACTTCACACTTTTCCAATGAATATACATTTTTCCAATGTACTGAACATTTTTCCAATAAACTGTATATTTTTCCAATAGACTATACATTTTCCCAAAGAACTGTACATTTTTCCAATGTACTGTACATTTTCCAATGTACTGAATATTTTTCCAATGTACTTTACACTTTTCTAATAGACTGTACATTTTTCCAAAGAACTGTACACTTTTCCAATGTACTGTACACTTTTCCAATGTACTATACATTTTTCCAAAGAACTGTACAGTTTTCCAATGTACTTTACACTTTTCCAATGAACCTTACATCTTCCCAATGTACTTTAAATTGTTCTAATGTACTTTACAATTTTCTAATGTATTTACTAGATTTTCTAGTGATATACAAATTGTATACAATTTTGTTTCAAATTAAACAAGAATATATTAATAATACTGATACAAAAATTATTACATTTCAACTGTCGAACATACTATGAAAGTTGTTTATTGATAATAATTCAAGTCAAATTAAACATAGAAATTTTAAAGTACAAACATCTGCACTATCTTTCGAAAAAAAAAATCCTACAAAAAACAAACATATATATCACTTCATCAGAAAATTTAGTTTGATCTTTGCAATTCATCAAATAACCTTTTGTATGAGAATCTGTGTTAGACTTAAAATGGAAATGAATAGGGTCATGTGAGTGCTCATTATTTTTTCCTGTCAAAAGAGGGAAATGACTTTGGCTGTTTTCCCAACCTGAATAATACATATGTACATAACAATAATACCAAAAATACTCAGAAAACAAGCCTTTTGGAAAACTCTGTTCTTATTAGGGGTGTCATTGATAGCCTTGACATTGATATATTGATACACAAATTGATTCAATACGATAATCAATACACTTTTAAAGTTTTCTTTTACAATTTCCAAAATTTTCCATTTGTTTTTCTTCATGTTATTGAATTATGTTATATTTTGTTCTAATTGTTCAAATAAATGATGTTTTCCTTGCAATGATTGCTTTTTTCATTTTCAGATGGTCAAATATACAATTAAACAACTAAATATTATCATGAATCTATCTATTTGAATATATTCATAGAAATATTCATAGGAATTATTTGATTTATGGATACTTTTTACTTATTGATATAGAATTTCTCGTCAATGACAGCCCTAGTTCTTACTAGTTTGATGCACTCAACAGGGAATAAATACAATGTAATTCTAAATATTTCAAACAAAAAGGATTTCTTTCATTTGTAGTGGACTTGAATAAATAACCAAGAAAGAGTCAATGTATTTGATTTAATCACCACCAACCACTGGACGTAAAGGCTCTGGAGTCACCAGATTCACCCACTTCTCAAGCTCAAAAACCTTCAGCTTTTTAAAAATATTTCGAGCTGAAACCAGTACCACAAAGAATTTTTGCTGACCCTGGATGTTTTTGTATTTACAATTGTAAATGAATCAAAATATGGCCCATTTGTAGAGAACTGTAGACATCATAGATAGTTTCAGTCAACTCAAGGTGTTTTCTTTTTTATGTGAAAATAATAAATTTGACACATTTTTTATATATATATATCTGGTCAAATCCAGAAGTTTTTCAATCAACTAATGAAGTATGTAGTGAAAATATTAAAATTAAAGTTTAGTTTGAGTATGCTGCAATTTGGTGACTTCTGTCCCAGTCCCAGATTTTGGCTTGGAGTCGGACTATAAGTGATGTGATATCTGGAGCAGAAATTATTCTTCTATGTAACAGGTTTTATCATAAAATCAAAACTTAGTTAATTCAAATACATGACACTGTTAAGTGCAACATTTGGTTATTTGGTGGCAACACATGTATAAACACAAGGAACCATTCAACAACATGCATATTAAATATAATACATAATGCAGCATATGTTGTTCTAATGTTGCCTATTTCACTGAACACTAATAAAAGAAAATTTGACAAATTATTGAAATAATCATTTTCCTTAAGCTATACATTCAATGATGTGATGTACAATACTTTATTAAGGGTTTTAACTAGGGACATACTGTTTGCACTAGATTGATAATTCTGATCAATAAACATCACCCATGTTATCAACATGCTGAGAGTTCTAGAGCTTCAGAGGCATTATAAATGCTACAGGTTTCTGCTATGGCTTTAATACAACAAGCCAGAGTATGAATGTCTTTGTTCACGATGTCAATGAACATTATTGATTTCTAGATCTACCTTACATTAACATCTGTCAAGCTGCACTAAATTTACCCAAAAGAATCGATTTTTTCTGAAACAAAGAAAAAACCGGGAACTTTTTCATTTGATCACTATGATAAAAACAAAAAAATAATATACACACTAAGTGAATGCATGTACACTGATAGTTTCATGGTACAGGAAGTAAACACAAATTTGTTCTATTTTTAGATACAAACATGTCTTCCGCGGTTTTCGAAATCTAAATAGAGGCATCGGAGGGAAGCATCTTCAAATCTAGGGTATGGATTCAAAATAGATTGAGTTTGAGTATTCAAAACACGAATTAGTTATCTGAGAATGTGGATAAAAAGGAAACAGTTTATCGAGAACTTGTTTAAACACGCTAAGAGTCATTCCAAATCAACCATGATCGTGTCGAACAATGAGAAACAACACACTCAACCACATAAATACATCAAATATCCTGCATAAAAAGATAGCAATCGAATAATTTGATTAAGCTATAAACAATTTAAGTATAAATGCTTTGTTCTATATAGAAATCATTATTCTAATTACAGAAAACAGTATTAAAACTGAACTTAAACAAGATCCGACTTACCAATGCGTCCTCCATCTTCTGCATGCGGTATAATGCGCATACAGCTAGCGCAGACAAACACCGCTTATTTCCGGTGTAGGGTATGAAAATTAAAAAGTAAGGATGAGATATGGGTTTACTCGACGATAATAAATTTGAATATTTATTCTATCGCGTGATCTCATAAAGATCACATGTAAGAGAACTGTTTCATTATAGAAAGTTGAATTGCGTATATGTAGACAAAGATACCACGGGGAAATATCAATAGTTAGGCTAACCTTAGCCGATGGTGCTGACCTAGATTCTGATTACCGAGTAAGGCTGAATTATGTAGATATAAAGATCGATCCGAACATGGAAAGACTGTATCCAGCTATAGGCCTGGATCTCGATACAGTTACATTGGAGGAACAAAAAGCTGTCGGAGATCGTTTAGTCTTATGAGATTGTGTGACCCACAGTTAAAAAATACTGTATTCATTTAATTCATATCTCTAACCACCAGGGTCAGGAACCAGAAATTTCTGTATGTATATTGATAAACAAGTCATTTATAGATCTATTTCCTACCCTTTGTCATTTTAGATATAGCTTGTTCATTTTTCTTCCTTTATTACAGAGGACAGGCTATATAAATGACCTGTCTATCAATATACGAACAAAAGCTTGAGTTCCTGTGATCTAGCCTACTTGTTTATACTGGTCGATGATGGGTTAATTTTTTATGGTTTGAAGGCGTAACGATATAAATAAACTCGTAGATTTGGAAGATCTATGACTTATGCAAATTAGTTCCTTTATTATTTACAGATTTCAAAACTAGGCCTCAACCTAAAATTATAATCGTTTTGCTCCACACAACTTTGGAAAAAAATACGCATTTGAAATCAGATTGCTTTGAATATGGAATACTAAAATCAGACTCGGTGTGATTTGAACAAAATCTAAATAACGATTTTAAAAAAGGGTAAATTAGATATGGAAAGATACTGAAGGTTATTACATCCTAAGGACAAAAAAAAAACGGAAATCGCTCAACTCTATAGTTTACACTGAACCTACAGGATATCGGTTCATTTCGGACCTTCGATACAGAGTATACTGTAGTCGATCTAAGAGCATGGTATCCGGTTGGAAGTCACCAAATTTACTCGGTACTCGAACTCAGCTGTTGTTTTATTATTTTGACTTTGTTGTTCAAGTGTTTGTAGGCTAAAACTGCTGGATTTAACTGAATAGAAAACATTATTAATTAACTGAAATTTTGATTTACGTGATTTTCCTGTAAAACTTGAATAACTGAATACATTTCAGCGCGTACTAAAATCTAAGTATGTACTCAAACATTTTTTCTTCAAATGAACAATATATGTAATTGTTTTCATTATTCATAATTGTATACCATCAATATACAAGAATGCCCAGTTCCAGAATAAAGTTTGTTTTACCTTAAAATCATGAAAAGTTAGTTGAACTTAAGTACTGTGACTTTTGACCCAGGGCCTAAAGTCACTAAATTTACTCAATACTCAAGCTCAACTTTTATCTTATTATTTTGACTACAGAATCGCTCAAAAAAGTTCGAATTAGAGTCCTGAGATCCATCGAGCTGAAAGAAAGACATTTTCACACGACAAAACCGATGCTCTGGCCAATAAACCTACTCGTGAAGCAATGATTGGTCAACATACTACCCCTGTCGGAACTATGCTGCATGAAAAGAAAATGAATACAAGTAGACCCACATGACTTGTATATTTTTCAAACTGCGTGGAAATTGCCATATTTTAAGGCAGTTTCACGGAAAACATACATATTTTTTCATATTACGTTGAGTCTGTCCCAAATTTAAAGATTTTTTTTTTCAAAATGCATTGAGTTTGCCCAAAATTTAACGCATTTTTGGAACATGCGTAAATTGTATTCCAAAGTGGCTTGTTACATAGCCTACTCAGTGTATGCCCCGTGACAAATGCTTCCGACGGGTGTGGCGCCGTAGTGTGATAGACCCACATCACTTATGACAACAAGATGGCATCACCTGGTACCACAATTCTAATAATACAGACGGATCATATAGGCTGCCAAATAGTTGGACATTTTCGACTCAAACAATTGAAGTTTAAGCACCACGTACATCACTACACTCACATCAAAACAAAATGGATCGGCCCTAATTGTCCGGTGCGAAATTCTGCATTACTTTTTGTACGATCATTTGAATCTCCAAACAGAAGTCCTAAATTATAATATGATATGCATGTAAACGTGTTGTTTTCGTATTATACCATATTTCTCATGGCTTAGTGGGTAGCGCGCTCGACCACTGATCGTGAGGTCATGAGTTCGAGTCCAGCAGGCGGCAGGTTGGTTTCCTGTCTTTCGGATGTGACAGTGAAAACCGAGGTCCCGTGTCACAGTAGGTGTCGGCACGTAAAAGAATCCTCACTGCTCAATGGCCGTAAATGCCAAGCATAGGCCCAAATTTGAAGCCCTTCACCGGCATTTGGTGACGTCTCCATATGAGTGAAAGATTCTAGAGTGGGATGTTAAACAACAATAAACAGACAAACAAACACACCATATTTCTCATTTTACTCGTTTTTTTTCTTTTTCACTTCCCGATGGACACCTATTACGCCAATTTGTAAGGATTGTCGTTTGAAAGTCATTGAGCAGCTATGCAGGATACATTATTATGGCGAACCGTATGCTTAACAAATAGCCAAAAGGACGTATATTGCACGTATATTATGTACTATATGTTCGTCTAAACTTTAATCTGTAACGGATACAGGATATACGGACGAGTCAACATAAAGGATAATCACCAGATTGTTTCTCGTTACACCAAGTGTAAGAGTTATCTTTCTTAGTTCTACATTAGCTTCTTATTAATTACCATTTCTTTGTCAATCAGCAAAATGTGAAGGTAGTTACTGTGTCTTTCAGTTTCTCTGTTGTCGCTAAATGTGAACATATTGACAAATATAAATGTGTTTTTGTCTGGGTCGTGGCTACCTAAATGTATATGGGACTAAACAAGGAACCTCTTTCCGATTTCCCCTCTCACACTTAAACCATAGGGTACATACGCACCCATTGCGGCAAGTTTTTCTAACGAAGGTTATACTTTTAAATTGTGTTATTCATTGTGATGAAATGGAACAATTGACCCAAGGACTCCCGGCTACCACATTGTTTGTCCACATGACATTCTTTAACTGCGCATCTTTGCACATTTCATCGCCGTTTATTCAAGTGGTACGCAACACCACACAAAAACCAACATGCAAGACAAAACATACAATCAACACACTAGTTAACACACGTATTTGTATGTACTAAAATTAGTGTCTTTTGGTATTTCTATTTTTTTTATTTGGGCAAGACTTTTCATATTGTACATGCCATAACTATTTTAATATGTCCAATTGCAGTATAAATCATGCGTGTATTTATTGTTAACTTCTAAAAACGCTAGTAATACTTCAATGCCGACTAAATTTTGTTACTTTGGGCCCAGATGACACAGCCTTCTTACTCCGGTTGATCAGGAAACAGAATATCAATTAATTTCTATCATTACCCTTTGTTTGTTCCGGATCTTTTTCCTCACATACTTCCAGAAAAACTACATAAGCGTCGAAAGGCGGTGTATTACACATGGCATCCTTGCGAACAAATTCTGAAAGTGCATTTTTATCATCAACTATATGCGATTCGTACTTTCAAATTTTCTATCCTTCATGGATAATCATCTTCCGGGGATTGCTGCCAAAAATATAGCGAAGCTGAGTGTGGAGAGATTGGTGATGGGGTGGGTATACCAAGAACTGAAGCTAAGGTTATCACAATGGAAAACAAGATGATACTATCTAAATCCATCCTAATATACGTGTCGTTTTCCCTTAAAACTTCTCTGACAACAGCAACCTTGCAGCGTCGAATCCATATACATGCACTAAGTTCTCGAAACTGATTAAATAGTCGGACTTTAAATTTTGCCTTGTTATCATTTTTTTTTATTTATCAGGGGTTTTACCAAAAAGTGGGAACATGATATGGTTAATATATTAGATTTGCCGGATAAAACAAAAATACAGAAAATAGGGTTTGAATGAATGGTTTGTTACGCCACATTTGATAATGTTGGAGTTATATGGTAACGGTCAGTTTTTAATGGTGGATGAGAGGACCTGGTTATAATGCACCCGGGAAGAGACCACCGGCCTTCTGCAAGTAAACTGGCATATGAATAAAGCATTTATCCATTTGTTATATATATTTTTAAAAAGATTAATATATTGTCAGAATTTTCTAATAAAATATACGTAACGGGAAGCAACCACCCTATTCCGCAACTAAACTGGCAATCATTCTCACAAAATCGGGTCAGGTTCCAGCGGAACTAGAAACCAAGGTAACTAGAGATGAGAAACTTCATGGTTTAAAGCGCAATACCATATCTGTCCAATTTCGAAGAAATTCAGTATGTTCAAATGTATGTATTTCAGATATCGTATCCATAAAGACCAGCCCGAAAGTTTAGCTTCTTTGAACATATTTTACTGAAAAGTCTCCAAATTTCAAACGCATTACAAGGATCAAGTCCTTTGATTTTCAACAATTTCTCACTAGAAACTTAAAAACAGACTCACTTATATGACACGAAACTCCTTTGTATTAAAAAATGGAAATAATAGACATAAATATTAGTGTTTGGTCATGAAAAACCTTAATTTGTGAAGGGACACTCTGACTCCATGAACAAATATACTGAAGGCGATATCATCAAGATGTTGGAGTTTCTAGTGTGCAACATTTTTTTTTTTTTTTGCAGGAAAGGTTTTCCAGCAGATAGTCGCCATTCCAATGGGTACCAATTGTGCCCCTCTCCCCACGGGCTGACACCTTTTTGTATTCGTATGAAGCGGAATATATACAGTCTCTGGTCTCCAAAGAAAAGCAACATTTAGCATCTTGGATTAATTTCACTTACACGTTCATCGACGAAAAATAATATAGAATTACCTCATCCAGATGCATCCTGTTAAACATGATATCATTGAGACAACAGAGAGAAACACATCTGCTTCTTACTTAGATTTACTCCTGTCAGTTGGGAAGGACGGTCTACTTCACACCTCCTCTCAACGTGACAACTTCAATTACCATATCACGAACTTCTCCTTCCTGAGAAGTAATATTCCGTCTTCTCCTGCCTGTGGCATTTTCATTTCGCAACTTATATGTTATGCCAGGATATACTCCTCTTCTGAATGTTTTATTTTGAGCGTCAAATAATAAACTTCTCACACAGGGGTACGTTTTTGAACGCTTCAAATAATCTTAATTTTATGGCCGATACGGGGATCTTGTTAAACAGTTTGAAGCCCCCATTCAAGAATGTTAGACAGTATTCTGGAATATGACCGTATACCCTTTCGCCAATCAGATCTATTAATTACTGCACGACATTTTCACCGAGTTTGATATTTTCACCAAACTCGAAAGGTTTCCAATAAAAGTTCATGGAAGATTTGCGACGGCTATGATATGCTAACAGGGACGCTGACTCCTTCCGTACACCTGGACCCATCCCGTTTTGGATTTGAAAGTGTTCTTCGTGTTGAGACCGTGTTTATATCCAAATTTTCGTATCCTAATCGACTTGGAGTTTCGAATATTAATTTGCACTTTTTATTTTTTCTTTGATAAACATCAGAATGTGCATTGAGGAACATAGGCTCGGTTGCCAATGCAGCCATTTTGTTGAAAATTATATATCTTAATTGGCAATCGTATATAGGTTTATTTAGGGACTACAAAACTGGCCGCATATGCATTTGTATACCGTAAGTTCTTAGTGTCATAACGACCAGTTTGAGATTCTGATCGGTTAGCTTTACACACGCTTTTGTACTCATGGAAGTCAACACAATACCACAGTTTCTGCGAACTATTTCTTCATTAACATGAGCCCTCTACAAATTATGTTGCCCAGCTACAGAATGCTCGTTTACTAGTTAATCTCTGCTGGACCCGTTTAGGGACTTCTTGTATCGAGCCCTTACAAATAAATCTTACTTCCCAGTGAGTTACTGTAGCTTGTTACCATCTTGAAAAGGTTATAATCGTTTGGCTTTTAATGCGAGTTCCGAAAAAGTTAATATCTTAGCTAGATGACGAAGAAGAAGAAACAAAACAGCCACGTGCAAACTTAAGAACTTTGGACACGAAAGAAACCGAATGGAAAACCGGATATGGTCCAACCTAATTTCATCTTTTTATGTTTGCTTTGTATCGAGAAACTTATTTCATTAACGGTTTGGTTGCAGTATGTTATTTTCGCCAAATGGCAATGTTTATTTTGCTATTTTCGATTTCACTTGCATACTGGTTTAAAAGTATAGAAATATTGGTTTCAAATGCTAAAACTCTAACACCACCGATAGCACATTGCAAGATAACATCAAATCAAGGTCTCATAAGAGAAAATATCATGTGATTTTGAATTTCTCCGGCAAAGTTCTTCAGACGTTCCATTAAGATTAAGGTTTGTATGCTTTCGCAGTCATAGACCATGTACAATGGAAGTTAAGGAACACACTCAAAATTTAAACGCATTGATTTTTCAACCTGTAACCGCCTTCTGAGTAAATGTATTTACTAATTGAAGCTATATACTCGTAGACAAAATGCAAAGTCAGATCTGTAACTTGAAGTAGTGTGTGTTACACGGACATCCGTATATTTAATACCTTTACATCCGGAGTGCGCGGATCTTTTTCACTCTACCTAATTATGTGGGTTTAGGGGTCGTTTATTCATAAAATTTAAGACTTATTTCATTTATTCTTTTCAGGATAGGTATCTCGTGTTGTCAGTCTTACGTATATTTATTACGGGTACGTATACTCGCGTAGGTAACCACCCCTCAATTATATGGGTACTTATGACGTAGGGAAGGTTTTATGTCCTGTGATTCAAATAAAACTTATTCGGTTAAGTATACGGTGTCAACTAAAGGAGTGTTAGGAAATTTGGACAAACAGTCCCCTTGTCTTAAAAATGATGGGTATATAAAATTGCCAAAAAGCGTCATCAAAGTCATTGATAAGACCATTGTCATTATTTACACCACGGCGGAGGTCAACCGAAAATCAGTTCAAATAAAAACCAAATACGTAGAGTTTAATAGAAATAATTCATTCACAACGTGTTACTGTTTTAGAACTACCACTACGAAAACTTTGGCCTCAACTTTTCAAATTTGAAGGTTATGCCCTAATACCGGCACTGACTGTCGATATAGAGTTCTGATTTAGAGTTTATCTGATTGATGGATATTTATTAGGTATACCTATAGTTATCATTTGGTCTCACGCAAAATATACTTTTATGTACTTTGTTGTAAGGGGGTGTTCCAGAATATCTAAAAACACAAGTTTTTTCACTTCGTGTCCAGGGTCCTCCTTTCCTCCGTTCCATGATATAAGAGCATTTTGAATTTGTAGAAACAAACAAATAAATGTGTTATATAAGCACTGTTTACAAATCATTTGTTTCAGTAATTCGATAGATGATATCTTTCTGTGGATAATCAAGAGCAAGGGAATTTGTATCTTTTCAGATTCTGATATTGAAAAAAAGACCATGAGTAATCATATAGATCTATTCAACGTTTGACGTAAGTAACATTAATTACAATACTGTAAGTAGATAGTTTGTTCACACAGTATCTTGATTATAATACATATAATAGCAACAATAATGATAAACAATATGGCTAACGTAGGCCTCCATCAGGTGCTCCAGTTGGTTATGTATAATGTTTTAAAACCCATATTCATTCATTTGCCGGCCCACTGTACTTATCGTCATTCCAATTCCCTTAACTACACAGAGTGCACCCCTCAGATTTGACTTGCACCTGTATTAAGGTCATGTGGGATTTTGGCAAACGTTTGATTTTCTGGTATACTCGTTATGGTTCAAACACTAACCTCAAGTTTTGTTATCATAGCAACAATAAGCACAGGTTAATATATCAAACTGATAATTGCAAAAACAGATGATAAAAAAGCGAAACAGATTATGGGAGTGTTCGAACAATAAATTTGATGTACTAATTGTTTCAAATTTATTTCTTAGGTGCTCTTTCCCTAATTTAATGACATAATATTAAGTATTTCAGTCGATATAACGTAACTATTGACAGGTAAAATACAAGAAAATGGCGTTGTTTTAAAAAGACATCCCGAAATACAACTCGCTAGGGTGAAAAGAACAAACATAACGTTTAACCTTTGTATTTACCACCCACCTAGTAAATTAAAAAAAAACATGACACTAAGATTAATGGAGTTGTTTATACGTATACTATTGACAACATAATATACAAAGAAAGTGCATTATAGCATTTCCACTTTATCAAGTACTGAATATATGGAAATTTTAGCTCCTTTCTAATTTTCGCTATTCTCGTACTTGTAATTATTGTGATTAAGGGCGAATTTAAGACGGGACGAATTATGTTTTTTTTTGTTATAAAAGGACGAAAATACCTAGGAGCGAAAATGTCAAGGTAAGCACCAAAGTAAGTACCAAAATACACAGGCTTACGCTAAAACGAAATATTGGTCATTCTAACTGATAATCTGTTTAAGAGCACATTAAAAAGTTTAACACGTGCGGAAAGGGAAATATGTACATGTACTCAATTTGAATAATAACTTTTCCTTTCTTTATATTATATGTACATTGTTTTAAATTAACTGTGATTGTCTAATATTTTTGTTTTTGTTGTCAATGCTTTGTCAATTACACTCAATTTATATTAAAAAGAATATACTGTAAAATGAAATGAATTATCTATAACGATTATATAAATGAATATATATATATATATATATATATATATATATATATATATATATATATATATATATATGTGTGTGTGTATGTGTGTGTGTGTGTGTGTGTGTGTGTGTGTGTGTGTGTGTGTGTGTGTGTGTGTGTGTGTGTGTGTGTGTGTGTGTGTGTGTGTGTGTGTGAGTTGGTATTTGGGTGCGAGTGTTTGTTTGTACGTTTTTTATGTTATTTAAATCTTATTGTCCTGATGAAAGTTTGTCTTCCGGAAAATTTTACTTTCATTTTGCCCGACTTGTCGTTAGTCATTTTAGTGCTTTATATATTCTTTTCTTGCCTTGTATCTATTGCTAAGATCCGACACCCTAGGTAATATAGTGTTGTTGGTTTTAGTGCTTTGTATATACGTATGTATGTATGTATGTATGTATGTATGTATGTATGTATGTATGTATGTATGTATGTATGTATGTATGTAATATAGTATAAAATATCAAATAACCTAATGTTTTAATTAAACAGAGATAAATAAATAGACCATCTGCTGTCTTTGGTGACAGTTATTCAGAAATACAATGTAATATAAAAGATGAATAATTGTCTCATTGCTCCAAATGATCGACAATGCTAGAGTCTGTTCAGCGTTTGAGCATTTTATATACGGGAAACTAAGTGATAAGTTGTTGTCTCAAGGACGGGAAACATTACAATTAAGTACCAATGGGATACTGACCTTTTTTGACATTCCCTAATTTACGACTAGAATTGTCGAATTTCCTATTTGATAGTTGTTGTTTTATCCTTTATACGGATCATAACCACCGGAAGTTGTTATTCAACAAACTGTCGGCATTCCTATGGGAACCAATTGTGCTTCCTTTATTGGCCGACCTGTTCCTTTATTCATACGAAGCAGACTTCATTCAGAAACTGCTGAATCAAAAGAAGAAAAGGTTAGCGGTGTGCTTTAATTTGACATTTAGATATATCGACGACGTTTTGTCAATTAATAATGACAATTTTCATACATATGTCAATGCGATATATCCCAGCGAACTAGAAATTAAAGATACAACAGAATCAAGCACACACGCTTCATACTTAGACATTTTACTTAATATAAGCACAGACGGGAAATTAGCTACTAAGTTATACGACAAACGCGACGATTTCGGCTTTCCCATCGTAAATTTTCCACATTTCAGTAGTAATATCCTTCAGTCACCCGAATATGGAGTTTATATTTCACAAATGATCCGATATGCCAGGACGTGTACCACATATGAAGATTTCATATACAGAGGTAAACTACTCACTGACAATTTATTGACACAGGGATATCTAAAACCGCGTTTAATGTCAACATTCCACAAATTACTAGTATAATAGGCCTGTTTGTGACTACTCTGTTTCACAAAGTGAAATATTGAGTTGCCTTTTCGTTTTCGGTTGTTGAGACGTCTGTACCAATTCTGACGAGGATACACTCCTCACGTATTTCATTGGACTTGACTGTGGACTCGCGGCGGGTGTGACCGGTGCTTACTCCTACATGGCACCTGATCCCACCTCTTGGTTTCCAGAGGTCCGTGTTTGTTCATTTTTACCGGATTTGTATCTATGTCCTGGACATTCTATTGATTTTATACTTTGGTATCTGAAATTTTTACATTTATTTGAAAAGAAAAGTTACAGTAGTTCCATGGCACCTGGTCCCATGTCTATATTTACCGAAGGTTCATGGTTGTCCAATATGTATTATGACTGTGTATTTCATATCTGGACTTCCATTCTTTTTACTTTTGTTGTTTGTTTTTTATATTTAAATTTTTTCTCCTTTATTCAATATAACACTTTTCTTTTACGGGCATTATTTAAATTCTTTTTCTTTTACTGTTTAAAGCCAAGCTGATATGCATTACAATATTAAAAAGTAGTCCTGAAGTATTATGGTCGTCGCTATATATTTTGTGAAAGTACAGGCGAATTAAATCGACTAAAGAATTTGAACATCTTTATTCAGATTTCCGTCATTTCGTATATAATCAACAATTATTCAATTATCACAAAAACCACATTCTTGGATCACATTTGATAATTACAATTTGCATCAGTTCATATTTAAAGTGGCATTAGTTGTTGTTTTTGCTTTTCAAAATAATTTCTTTCCTTTTTACTACTTATATTGGTCTTACCAATATACTGACAAACTTTAATATAATCGCTCTATGTCATATTGAATTGTATTTAGCAAAACTGAACTCGTTTGAATATTTATACCGGCATGCTGATTTTTATTTTCCATTTGTGTAACATTTTCGATTTGATTTGATTTGATTTGATTATTTGTTTTACGCCATACTCAACAATCTTTCAGTCATATGATGGCGTCCATTTTTATTGGTGGAGGAGAAACCCCGGTTACCCGGGTAAAGACCACCGACCTTCCACAAGAAAACTGGCAAACTTTCCCACTTAATGACCCTAGCGGGATTCGAACCAGAGGTGAGAGGCCTTGTGGTTTAAAGCGCAATGCTCTAACCACTCGGCCATGGAGGTCCCCAACATTTTCGAATGATGACGATCGTCTGCAGGTCTGTCACTTCATCTTGAACTGATAGTAAATTCTAAAAGCGGGCATTTTTCTCTCTCCATAGTTTTACAATACTACTGTTCAGAGCTCTAAATGTGAAGTGACAACGTCAAAGGGTAACTTGTTTCAGGAAATGTAGAATAAGTGCTGTAGAGCTATAAATGAAGGCCATCGAGAGCATCAATGTTAATGATCATGTTTACATACGAATGCATAACTTCATCAATCATCAACGACTGTGGATTTTTCTAGAAATAAATGTTGTTTTTAATTATTATGATAAACAAAAAACATTTTCTCAGTATTTTCCAACAGGTTTTTGCAATAATTACGATTATGTTTATTTGAAATATGAAACAAACAAATCATAAATAAATCATAAACAAAAATCAAAATGAATGAGTTATGTCATATACACTAACATGCATGAGTATGACGTCGAAGCATGCGCATTTCAACCTCCTATCTTATCACCGATGCAGCTGTGTTATGACGCTCTGAGTTATGTCACTGCGTTGATGGAGAAGAGTTTTGTGGAAAACTTATGTCATTATATTCCAATTACAAATGTAGATTATTAGGTGGGAGGGGTTTTAAAAATCGTCTGAATCTCTTACGTACGTGACTGATAGTTACACAAACTTTTCACACGTGCTTTCAAACTCAGCAGTTAAGTTACAGATGTATTCTGCCATTGGTAACCATGACCCAGTAAATTTGTTTATGTTCGACAGAAGGAACGAGTATAAAGTAATAAATTTATATTCTGTACATAGATACGGAAAATGTTTAAAAGAATGAAAATGAGTTCTGGTAAACAAAATCAAAAAACAAACTGACCATTCGTTGTTTGTAGTGACCTTAGTTGCACCAGTTTCACCGGTTTAAATTCATGGTCACATCTTTTATAAAATATCTACTTGTTGCATAAAGAATCTGACCCGTGATAATTACATACTCTATTTACGGACTTAAGGCTACATAACTTTAGAATTATGACCCGTAATAATTATTCAATTATTATCCTAATGTTGTTTTGTCGTCAGTAGTTCTCTGTGAAAAGTAATGTTGAGTCACGAAGGCCTTCACTCTTTCTGATCTTTCATATTTTCTTCAGTGGTTTAATTTTAAAAATTAAAAGGTGTGAAGGTGTGAAAATGTTATTTATTAAGTAAACGTTTATATCTTTTTTAAAAATAAGAAAATCATTTTACCCAAGGCCGCTTTCGCATGGATGATCAAGAATAGACTACAAAAATATACTGTATCATATATTATATTCTACCCTTTTTGGTTCTACGTGAAACTACCGATTTGTGCGAACAAAGAGCAAATCTAAATATTTAGTTCTTCTCCGCCAATATTGAATTGTAGAAAAATATGTTGTAAAAACGTTAAGCGTATTACAATGATAAATAAAATGTTTTTCTATCAAGAAAACGCGGGATACATTCTGAGATAAAAAAGCATATTTCTCATTCAGCTTACGCCTCCATGCCACCTGATCCCAATTCCGAAATTTCAGAAGACAGTGTTTGTCCAATATTCATTAAATTTGTAGATGGCCTTTTGAACCTCCTTATTTTCATATGAATTGTTCATATTTACGTAAATTCGGAATATTTACGATAGTAAATTCAAAATCATCACGTTTGTCGGATAGCTTGATTGTGAACTGCCCTTCTGTGTCTATAGTAAGTGATATATCTAAGTAAGAACCGTATAAATTAGATTTTCCCGTCGAACTAGAAAGACACCACAAATATCGTATTCACATAAGAATGAAAATCGTCATTGTTAATAGACAAAAAAGACCACAGCTACATTCTTATTAAAGTCTGCTTAATATGATTAAAGGAATAAGTAGGCTTATAAAATGGCAGAACTGGTTCCCATTAGAATGCCAACGATTTGCTGAAACACCTTGTCTTCAAATACTACGCATATATTGTCTACTAGAAATTCCAGCATCATTTATATCAACATCAGTGATTTTTTGTGTTGAATGAGAGTGCTGTTGGACGAAATAACTATCTTGATAACCAAGGCCTAGGTATTCAAATTTCCGGGTACCACTTTTAGTGAAAATAACTCTTTTAGTTTATTATGCGGTTGCATAAGGAATAGAAAAGATGTACATTTTGACATTATGAATTTTAGAAAAAAGGTTTGTCTTTAAATTTTCTCAAAGTTGTTTGGAATATTTTAGTATCCACGCCTGAATTTTCACCGCTTCTGGACTGAGCAATTGTAAAGTACTGCTGAAGTCTCTCCTTATTGGCTATAAGTATTTTGGTAAGGAGTAAAAATAAAGGTCTGGTGAAGCATTTGCTATGCACGTCTGCTTATACGGAGTTTTGTGAACTTTATGCATCCAATATAGATGTTGCAGCTCAGTATCGGTTGTAGGTACATCAGAAAAGCTTAATACCGATACTTTGTACATGATTTCAGGACTTCGTCCTTTGAAAATGGACTTCGTGTATATGTAAGATTATCAAACTTAATGTTAAACCCTACTTCCTTTCATAGGCAATTATAGTAATGCACTTTACAAACAAATGCTGTATTTTAGACTTCGTCTGCTGGGACCATTACATATTGACCGTTCAGCTTTTCTAGCTCAGAAATCACTTCCGGGTCACTGAAAACAGTAGGATAGTGCGTTTTCATGGTTTCTTTGAGTTTTCTTGTTTGATATGTTATCAACTACCGTACAATTCTCGACTATTTAGAAAATATGTTTCGTTCCTCGTCTTCATGTATGGTCCATCGTCTGGCAAAATCCTCGATAGAATACATCACTAAACTCAAAAATTCTGTCGCCATGTTAAGGAACGATATTCGCGGTGTTTTGGACCTATTGAAATCAGACATAAAAGATTTCAGTTTCCTTTTTCGACGATAGAAATGTCAATACGATGACATGCTCGATAGGATTGTATTTGAAGGCAGACGAAACACGTGAATATGTAACGGTACTTTGTTAAAGATGGTTGATATATAGGCACTGCAAAACCTGTTTGTAATTAAATAGTTTGGATGTAATACTAGGTGTATAGCTATATGAAATACAAGGCGTTGTCTTCAATTTAAAATATGGCAGAATACAGGATTGAACTTTTTCGCGATTATGAACATTACTAATGTTTAAAGCGTCTATACCTTTATTTGTAAATTTAAGATAAAAGTTTTTTTGTCCGGGGTGAATGGGAAGATTTAAAAGACGGCATTTTTAAACAGGTTTGTTCCGCCCTATAGGCTCCAGGGAAACGCTGGTCAAATTTTGCTTGCTAAAGACAATTTTTTGAAGAGAATGTTCATGTGTTTCAAAACGATCATCCACACAATGTGTAAAAACTTGTAACATTGTCATTTGAGTTCCTCGTATAGTGTAACGAGCAAAACAAGTAAATTAAGAAAAATAATGATGACAAATAGAGATGTAAGCCAAATTATCATGTCTGTACTAAATAAGACTACCTTTGTATATGTAATAACATCATTTCTTTCCGATACTTTCCCACAAACCATAGATTTCAAAGATTGGAGTTTGAAGTAAATCTGAAAAATTAAATTGAATACAAAATTGAACCATTATGAAGAATTCAAATTTCGAAAATTGATTTGATTGCAGTTTAAAATGAATTATTGCATTATACAATGTCAGCAACATGAAGTCACCAAAATGATAATTAAACACAGAGGGTATCTGAAAAGAGAAATATTACCTTACTGCATACAGTGTAGTATTTTCTGTATATACACGAATCTATTTGAATACGCGAGTATCACATTTTCAAATGGTAAATTATATTTATTTATATATTTACTTGGTATCTTTGATGTCTCTCGTGTTTATCATTTTCTGTTTTGATTTAAAGGGAATTATACCCATATCATTTGCTAACTTTGAAATTGAAAACGTACAAGTTATCAAATCACACCAAAAATGTAAACTTTGGTATAAGGCAAAACATGACATGTTTAAAACGTCAGTTTTCAAGAAAGTTAAAATATCATTTGTCAAAATATAATTTGATATAATAATATAATACGCAATAATAATTCAATATATCATAATAATGATGCATCTTTCATCCTTTGTAATTGTACAGGAATATAGTCTGCTTTTGTTAAAACCCAAATCACAAGTGATCTGATACGCAAGAGCGTATTCAACGTATGAACATATCACTAGTGTATAGTGACAAACTACTTACTACTGACTAGTCGTTTGATGATAACGTTCCGCAAATTTTGCGATCGTTATGATATCCTTGTGTTAGATTACTCAGTCTTACTGAATGAAATGTTTAGATACCTGTTCGATAGCGGTTATTGCGTAGTCTGTACCAGTTGTGACGAGGATTTGTTCCTCACTTATACTGTGGACTCACGGCGTGTGTGACCGGTCAACAGGGGTGCTTACTCCTCCATGGCACCCGATTTCACCTCTGGATTTCGAGAGGTCCGTGTTTGTCCAATTTTCACTAGATTTGTATATTGTATCCTGAAGATCTAATATTTTTGTACTATTACAGTGTTTATTTTACACTAAATTGTATCTATGTCATCTCCTTTCACAGTTTGTTGTCTGAATTTTATTTCATATTTGTATTACATATTTGTACATAT
Organism: Atrina japonica; assembly: GCA_030159075.1. Taxonomy (NCBI): domain Eukaryota; kingdom Metazoa; phylum Mollusca; class Bivalvia; order Pterioida; family Pinnidae; genus Atrina; species Atrina japonica. The sequence goes on along the minus strand of BROG01000076.1, from coordinate 424,587 downwards.
ATGTTTCGCCTATAGGCGTATGCTTATGGAGAATAAACTAATTAAAGAGTATGTAAGTATCTATACGAATTCGCCATGTTCTTTCTTTATTTAACCTTTAATTCAAAGGTCATTTTAGTTGTTTTTTTTCGAATTTCTGCTCAGGTACTATTTCGACAGCGGACATCATGGAATCATTAATAAATAGGTACATGTAAATTGTGAAAGATTTAATACGTTCCCCTATTGGTGTAATTTGGGAAGATCGTTTTAGTTTTTATTGGAACAGGAAAAACTTAACAAGCCTAGTATTGCACGAAAGTAAATTGTTTTAATTGTTATTTCACTTTCCACTTTCTTTTCCTTTCATTTGTGTTGGATTTTGTTACCGTGTGGTCGGATATATTATACAGAAATCATGAATTTACTGGAACAATGTCAAAGGTCATCTCAACTTCTCGTGTCAAACATGGTGCGATCTATATCATAATTACTAATCACTTTCATGAATGAAGATTTCCGGAGACTTGTGTTGCATATTTGGATTTTTGATTGATAATCAGAGATGTTCTGATACTAAAGGTCTGATACTGTGTTTACTTTAACAAAGCACGGCTGAATTACCTCTCGAATAACACGAGATATATCGATAATAATTTAAAGGCAAATGATCATGACAAATTATATTTTGTCCAAGACTTGGTTACATATAAACTTTTTACGCTTAACTGCCACATAACCCAACAATTTGATATAACGTGTCAGTCAGAGGTTCATGTGGCGGGTATACGTTTGCGATATTCCAGGTGGTAAAAGGTATTTCGGGTACGAGTGAGTTTTCAAGGAGTACTTATACCGCCCGATATTGTTTGTTGAGTTATCTTAACAGGCATACAGAAATATTTCGTTATACAATTGCAGATTTTATTTTAATATATTTTGTTCTTCAAGAGTTTTAGAAATATCATATCTTTTCAGCTTGATATATGAAGATAACAAAAGAAACTAGATGGTAAGTAGGATAAAGATGGGTATACATTTTTGAAAGATGTAATATTTAATAGAAGTGCGATTACAGTGAGTAGTGTGTCATGTTTTACTTCCGAATTCAAAAGGACATTACGACTAAAGAACTAAACAAAAATGTTTAGAAAAAGAGATGAATTTGTGTGTAGCAATTCAGGTACATGTAATTTTATCCCTTGCTCCTCACTGCAGATTCATACATCGTTTTCGAACTGATTACGTTGGATATTATTGACTGTAAGATCATCACTATTATCGAAAAATTCAATGTTTTGTTTTTTGCTGTAACACGAATTTTTTTTAAACATATTGAGCATACGATCTGTTTGTAAATATTATTAACAATGCCAACGTTATAGTTTTCACTAGAATATGTTAAACTTACTTAAGAGACAAGCTCTTCATGCGATATCAATGCTAGTCGGATTTTTAAAAGTATTCTAAGGAGCATTAGCTGTGTTTGTTCTCCAATTCCCCCTTTTTACTACTTACGATTGATATACAATAACAAAAAAGATATATACACAGGTATAGCAATTCTCTAATTCCTATATATTTTGTGAAACTTGCTTGAGAACGCAGTTTTGGCACTTTTTCAATTGCAATCAATTTACTCAGCCTTACTTTTTTTATATGAATACCACACTGTACCTGACCTTATTTTCACAAAATATATAGAAATATTTATATACCCGTGTATAGCTTGTATTTGTTATTGTACAAAAAGTAAAAGCAGACTGAAAATCGAGATTTTATGGTAAACACGGCTAATGCCCCATTAAAAGTTTTCAATAATTAATTAACACACAGCGTAAATCAAAAGATTATTCTGATTTTTCTTAGAATATAAAAATCTCACATAACAAAGTATCAATCAATATAATGTCCAGGACATAGATACAAAATCGGTAAAAATGAACAAACACGGACCTCTGGAAACCAAGAGGTGGGATCAGGTGCCATGGAGGAGTAAGCATCCCCTGTCGACCGGTCACATCCGCTGTGAGTAAACAGTCAAATCTAAATGTAATACGTGAGGAGTGAATCCTCGACACAACCGGCACAGACGTCTCAACAACCGCCAACGAAAAGGCAACTCAACATTTCACTTTGCAAAACAGAGTAATCCCAAACAAATCTATTAAACCAACGTAAAATTTGCAGAATGTTGACATTAAACGTGGTTTTCGATATCCCTGTGTCAATGATTTGTCAGTGAGTAGTTTACCTCTGTATATGAAATCTTCATATGTTGTACACGCCCTGGCATATCGGATCATTTGTGAAATATAAACTCACTGAGGGATATTACTACTTAAATGTGGGAAATTTACGATGGGAAAGCCAAAATCGTTTGTCATATAGCTTAGTTGCTAATTTCCCGTCTGTGTCTATATTAAGGAAAATGTCTAAGTATGAAGCGTGTGTGCTTAATTCTGTTGTATCTTTAGTTTCTAGTTCGCTGGGATATATCGCATTGACATATGTATGAAAATTGTAATTCTAAATGTCAAATTAAAGGACACCGCTAACTTTTTCTTCTTTTGATTCAGCAATTTAGAATGAAGTCTGCTTCGTATGAATAGAGGAACAGGTCGGCCAATAAAGGGGCACAATTGGTTCCCATAGGAATGCCGACAGTTTGTTGAACGACCACGTCTCCGAACATTACAAATATATTGTCTATTAGAAATTACAGCATGTGCATGTTTTTTATATCAACTTCAGTGTATTTATGTGTAGAATCAGAGTGGTGTTGGACAAAATAACTATCTAGCCAATCACTAGCTATTTAAATTTCCGGGTACCACCTTTAGTGGAAAAAACCGTTGTCTAAGATGCCAAAACGTCGTTCTTTTAATTTTGTATGTGGAATAGTTGTGTAAAGAGTAGAGAAGTCATATGTTTTGATACTGTGAATTCGAGAAAAAGTGTGTGCCTTCAAATTTTCTAAAAGTTGTTTACAATTATTTAGTATCCACATCTGATTTACACCGCTTCTGGAATAAGCAACTGTACAGTATTGTTAAAGTTTCTCCTTAGCGGCTATCAATATCTTGGTAAGAAATAAAGATAAAGGGGTTTGGTAGAACATTTGCTGGATCCTGCTATATATCTTTGCTTATATGGGGTTTTATGAAGTTTAGGTATCCAATATAAATATGGTAGCTCAAATTCGTATCCGTTGTAGGTATATCAAATGAGCGTAATACGGACACGTGATTTTGAAGGATCTCGTCCTTTGAAAGTGAGGTACGTGTGTATGTAGGATTTCCAGAATTCGTATTAAATCCAAGTTTTTCTAATAAACAATTATAGTAATGACTATATTATCTGAGGCTTTGTCTGCTGGTACCAGTACTGTCCTATGCAGTATTGAATTTTTTTTTTTTTAAATTACATATTGGACTAGTCATGTAATCTATCCAGTTCTGTTACTACTTCTGGATCACTAAATACATAGGGATAACGTGTTTTCATAGTCCCTTTAAGTTTTCGAATACGAGATTTTATCAACCATCGTATGGCTTTTAGCTATTCAGACAAATTGTCTGGTTCTACGTTTTCATGTATGGCCCAAAATCTGGCATAATCTTCTACAGAATTCATAACTAAACTGAAATTTTGACGCCGATTAAAGGAACGGTTTTCCCGGTATTTAGGGCCCCTTAAAATAAGATTTTGAGGCTATCATTTTCAACAATATAAACGTCGAGAAATAAAACTTGTTTGGTATGATTTCCTTCTTAATGAATGTACAATATACGAAAGCACAAAAGCTGGTATATGCATTCGCTGTAATGTGTGTGAAAATGTTTACGTGATGAATGGAATCACGGCATTATGAAATTTATGTATAGGTTGCCTCCCTTGTCATATACAATAACTACTATCTGTAACACGTTCTCGATAGATAGAGCTATCAGAAAGGTTTTACGAAATAGATACAAGAAAACAAAGCCTTCCTTTTATACATGTTGTAATTTAACATTTACGGTGATATTGATGACAATGAATATAGGATTTAGCAATATTGTCAAAAGCTGTCTATAATTTTCAGATCTAGAAATATATAAAAGTTTAAAATGTTTTTCGGCGAAAACACAACTTGTAGCATACAAGTTTCGTGTAAGTTTACTATAGCTAGAGATCTAACTAAATGATCAGTTTGTTTTGCTGACGAAAGTAATGATATATGTAGATAAATAGTATAGGCAATACGCAAGTTTACGATAGTAGGGGTCGTGTATTACAATCGGTTTATGTAACGCGACGGAGTAAGCATTCAAGTTTGATTGGTGTTTAGTATCGGGAGAGGCGTGGCTTGGTTTCTCAAGTATAGTATTGAAGCAAAATGGCAATGTATAACAGTTTGTGTGTAGTAGGACTACGTTTGTGTCGTGTGTAATACAATTTGAGTGTAGATGGAGGGATAACGTACGAACCATGATACGATGGCGTTCAAACGCTTGTTTACAATACATTGTCTATTAATCGTACCTTTATTAATCTATTGTTCACCTGGTCAGTTTTTAAACTCCGACACCGGTAAGTAACTTTAAACCATTAACTTTTAATATGTTTTCAGTAAAAAGTTTTATAATACTTTTCTGTGGTATGAAACATGTTATTGTAGTGTTGTTGTTGTTGTTTTTATTATTATTATTATTATTTTAATTTTTATTATTATCATTATTATCATTATTATTATTATTATTATTATTATTTTTATTATTATCTGTTATTATTATTTTATTGCAGAATCGAAGAACACACGAGAGTTGATCTATCCGTCGCGAGTTGACAGAGATGGGAATATTATATCAAAACATTTTATTTCTCGAAGGAGTACAAAATATGTAGAAAATTTTGATAGAAATGTTTCCTATTTGCTGCATGCATTTGGGAAACGATTCCAGTTGGACCTTACGTCTTCTAAGGGTTTTATATCCCCGACATTTGTTATACAGCATTTGTCTGGAAACTATACGTGGTTAAACAATAGTCACAAAGACATTGGATTACATCAGTGTTTTTATACTGGATGGATTAACAATGAAAGTTCATCAAGAGCTGTTTTTAATTTATGTGACGGAATGGTAAGTTTATGACGTCATTTCAATTGCACATTAACCATTCAAAGTGTTATTAAGTTTGTGTGTAACTGGAGGTATAGAAGAAGGAATGAATGTGCTGTTCTATGCACTATGTAGTATGTACCCTACCTGTAACAGAGAGGGGGATGAGGGTATAGCAAGGGAATTATATAGACATCATGTTTCATTCTAGATGAGTTTATAATTAGAAGATGATGCAAGCCACGGCATCAGATTGCAAAGCAAAATGCAGCAACCTGCATGTTTTATGATGAAGTTGTCCTGTACGATATTAAAGAGGGGGTAAAAAGTGTAAAATAATTGATACTCCATTAAGTTTTGATATATAAAAAGGTTGGTGCTTATTTATTGTCACGTTAATTATTGGAGGAAGTATCTCAATGTTTGATATGTATGGTGTTATTGATGGGGCCGCCGCTGTTGCTGCTGGATTTGTGTTAGAAAACAAAAAGCACCACATTGACCCGACGAATGATGAACGCCGACTATGATTCTCTGTTGCTATAAGATATAACCCATCGAGCGTTGTCTGAAGCGTAGACTTTGCTTCCTCAGCAGATATAGAGAATATACGGGGGTTTAGATGTGTAGGTAATTTATGGTTTTAGAACTGGGGCGCAAAATGTATATTTGTAAACAGTTCATCAAGTTATCTGCTAGTACTGTAGAGAATACATTTAATTACATAACCCAATTTCGTGGGCGTTTAATAGTTTTATTAATTATCGCTTGATTTTCCCTTTTTAATTTCCGTGATTTTTCTTTTCAATTTTTCTCTGCTTCTTTGATCGGGTCGTAAAACACATTGACTGCTCACATGGTTTAGATGAGTTTTTTGTTAATTTCGTTGTTAGCTATATTCTGTCGAGAACTAGTAATGAGGGGCTCTTCGTACAGACTTATAAACTTATTGGGTATGTGCAGGTCGTGGACGAGAATTATCAAAATACCAATAAACTACCCAAACTTCAAACGAATGAGATAAATGCGATATAATTTATGTGGTTGTATTGTCGAGTTGGTTAGGATACTTGAAAAGGCATAGCATAGAAACAATTTTCGTCATTATCCAGATTACAGCAATTGTAAATATGGTATATTTACGATAAGAATACCTATCATATTAATAGGTATTGTGAGGACAAACAATTGAATTGGATTGCTCTATGAATATGTAGTAAACGCACACATTGTAAAAAGCAAATGTTATATCAACGATATGTATCCCTGGTCATATACAATTTAAATCCATTACGTTAGCGTAAATCTGTATCCAACTTGGTGTAATCACTGCCAACTATAACATATATAATGTCGTCTGCTCATGAGGCGGTAATGATGGTAAACAGATGCAATGTGCAGTGGTATTACACGCACTTGTTACGCTTGGTTGCTGTTCGCTTCAGTGGTCTCGTTGTTGACCGTCTAGACTGACTGGTTAATGCTTGTCCAGACCACACAGCCAATATATTAAAAACGTATTCGGCATTGTGTGATCCTAACCTATAATGTCAAACATTTGTAAAATGACACAAACTTTTGTTTTTTTTAAGTTGCATCTGGATTTGTTCCTAACACTTGTCGCAAACCGTTTTATGGTATGAACTGGCATTAAATGGTAGAGATACAGCATTGAGTCATGTTGTAGGTCACAATGTTATTGTGACATTCTAGTTTTTGTATAACTGTCAACTTCAAAAATATCTACATGTGACAGTCCATAGCAGGAAATGTTAGAATCATATAAGAACATATCGATACACTGGACATGGTCTTTCTTCGGCTAATATCCATTCCCTATTCTAAGATTAAAAGAACAATATAGTAGCTTTAAATGCTAGTATACACACGGACTACAATGAACACAGTTAAAATATCACAGGATTATGCCCAAGAACGAACGTATACTAACAGACAAGTTAAAGGGAAATGACGATGTAAAACGTTATATGTCCATTGAACAGCTGTACCAGTAGGCTACAAGTATACTGGCATTAATGGCCCTGCTTCCCCTACAGACGCAAATTGACTCTCTGGTCTATGATTATGTTGCATCATAATGTGTCCGAAATTCTGTCCTGATTTAAGTCACCGTTTTATTTTGGTAAATTTGAAAAGAAACTTCAAATCGGTACAGAATTTCGGCCCATACATACATCTTGATATTTAAGTATTCGCTATAGGTGTCAATAGCGAGATTCCTGTAAAAATCCATAAATTACTAAGACTGACGTCAGATTAGCTAAGATAGTCAGTTACGTTATGTTGACTACCTGTTGATTCCGTTAATGATCAGTTGGTGTCGAAGGGGACAATACGTTCTTTCCGCTTCTTTGTCACGCTTGGCTGAAATCTGGCATTCCGTAGTTCCCACTTGCCTCATCTTATGGCACGTGTATGCACAAGTGGCTTATTGGCTTTGATGTTGATCTTGTTAAACCTGAACGCCGTTAGTAGAATGTATTGTATATGGAATTAAAACAGGGGTGATGCAATTTGGTCCTTCTTTGTATTTGTATTTTGTTCAAAGAACAATAGATAAATCGGGACCACTACAAACACGTGTATTAAATCACGTGGGTTTGGTGTAAGTTATTGTTTTGGCTAAGAATGTCACTTGCATGCCCACGATCACAACTGAAATACCACAATGTAGACCTTGAGGTTCTGTGTCAAAATTGTCGGGTTTGTGGTTTACCCGAAGGTCAACCAGGGTAAATCTTATAGAACTGTATTTCGTAATGAAAAGAATTTGAAAGCTAGATTTCGGCTAAATACAAAATGCAGTTCTAGTGTTTTCTTAATTTAACTAAGATATTTAGTCAGAATTCAGAAGCATCAGTAAGAAAGCGCTTTTAGGTAGAAGGGTACCAATTCTGTGGGAAATGGATTACTGTCATAAAGCATGTTATCATTGGAATAAGGATGAATTCAAGTTTTATTTACCACTCATCAGAATGTAGTAGATATTAGATATTAATCAATCAATTAAACGAAATGGTAAATTATAACATTATGTTTTAATCAATAAATAAAGAAATACGAAGGGGCACTGTCCCCTTTACTGCCTCTGTTCGGAAATCGAAAGATGCAACACCTATACATATTGATAAACTAAATACCACACGCATATATCTATTATCACCTTTATATTGAAAGTTTTTTTCCAATTTTAGGGGCGCACCGATTGAATCTATTCTAGATTTAGATTTGACCGTTGTGTACTAACGAAGGATATAAAACATGATATATCACGGGTTGCCCCAATTATTTATTGCTCGTGGGTTACTGTGTAAGGTTAACCTGAGGTAAACTTGGACTTGCCATAAAAACGGTTAGTAATACGAAGTATGCTTTGCGAAAATTCTTGGGAAGTACAAACGCTTTCCCCAGATCGAAGCCAGTATCCGAACAAAACGTAATCCAGATTATTATCATTGGGATGTATTGGTCCGTATCCAGTGGGACACTTCTGTAAATGCAAGGGGCTTGGTCTAGCTGTAGTTTACACTAAATACAAGATCTACCTATAGTTTACGCCAGATACTAGATCTAGCTTTAGTTTACTCCTGATACATGATCTAGCTTTAGTTTACCCAAGACACAAGATCTATCTGTTGTTTATAGCGAGGTACAAGATCTAGCTATAGTTTAAGAAAAAAAATAATATAAATAAGAGAGAACTTCAGATTATAGAAATAATTTATATTGAGGAATTGATAAAAATAAAATATAAAAAAAAAAAGAAACTATAGTTTACATTTGTAATGCACCAGATACAAGATCTATCTGTTGTTTATAGCGAGGTACAAGATCTAGCTATAGTTTACTTCAGATACTCGATATAGCTATAGTTTACACCAGATATAAGATCTATCTGTTGTTTATACCGAGGTACAAGATCTAGCTATAGTTTACTTCAGATACTCGATATAGCTATAGTTTACACCAGATATAAGATCTAGCTGTAGTTTACGCCAGATACTATATCTAGCTATAGTTGACGCCAAATATTAGATTTAGCTCTAGTTTACGCCACATACTAGACTTAACTATATAGCATTTATAGTTGGCGGTAGCAAAACCAAATACACCTGCATGCATCTGTCTGAATACCGCAGCCGGAAAACTCCTAAAGAACCAACCAAAAGTGGATATCTCTTTATTGAGGTGCGATTATGTAATTCCTTGGAAAAATTTTCTTGGTTTTCAAGACTTCCGTGATTCCCTAGGGATAACGAGTTTTGAGTATGTATAACATATGATAACTTTGACTTTCGAATATACATGTATTGAAAATGACGAACGGTGCATGAAAGAGGTGTAATGTCAACGTTGTAGTAAACATCAAGGTATGAATCGGAAACTAAATAGTTTAAATAGTAAAAATAAAGTTCTAACAAATAATCATTTAATTCTAATAATTCGTTTTCTATAAATTGATTAATTTAAAAGAAAAGAATAAATGACCTCTTCGTCCGACTTGTATTAGATTTAAAGCTAATGCATTTTATATAGAACATTGATGCACTGACAATACTGGTGCTCCGCACTTACTTACATATCTTTACAAGGTATAAATTTGACGCTGCAAGTATTAAACCGCAAGCTCTTCCAAATTTCCCAGAAGTGATCACCAGTATACAGGTGTAATACACAATTAGACAAGGTAGAAATTGTGTCAAATGACATTAAAATGAAACCACAATGTAAATCGCGGATTATTGCACCGTTGTTTTGTAGTTTTTTTGGTCTCTCTCTCGTTTATCAGGATAATTAAGAGACTAATTGTAAATCGTAGATCACGATGGATGTAAATGATATCAAAAAGCATAAAATACTAACAACAGCATTAATTCAGGCAGATAGGCTAAATGCGTGTTGATTCGATATAGTGACTTAGCTAAACGGACATATATTAATACGGTTTGTTAATATTACCATTATTTTTTAAAATTCAACAGTAGAAGGGTCGACGACCAATCCGTAATACAATGTTAGTTGCCATTCATCCTCAAACGCTATCTTCGCATGAGATCTTACGCACGTTATTTATCTGACTGCGTTCGTAATTTGTTAAAGATCCGTTCTTAACAAATGTATTAGAGGGAGCAGAGAGAGAGCGAGCGAGAGAGTTAGAGGGGGGGGTGAGATCACACGGGTAATTGGAAATTTTAAATTATATATTGATGTACGTACTATAGAAGGATTTAGTAGGTTTTTGGAGTTCAAGTGTGAGTCGGAACAAGGCCTTCGGAAGTTCCCGTGGTTTGATCAATGACCTCGGGAAAAGTACATGCAGGGAAAAAAATATTTTAACTTATTCCCTTACATGGTGATAGCAGGTGAGGCATGTCTCGCACGCAAGTTGTTTAAGGTACACACACCCACAATGATCCACACCTCTACTGCAGTGTAGTCATGTAGGCCTATACCCCTTCTCCCCGGAGAAACAGAAAAGTTGTATCCAGATTTTTGTTAAATTTAAGTATACCCCAGATATTGCCGAGTCCTGCATAAACAATAACTCGTAATTTGATTTGATCACACGTTCCAGAAATTTTAAAGGTATGTGGAGGTATCTATAAATCGCTCTGATATAACCATAAGGATCAATTTAGATTCAAATATGTACTTGGACATAGGCTGGTCGATGATTGTAAAAACGAGAGATAATTGTAAGAGAAAAGTGACCAAGGGGTACTGGGGCTTGATGTTATCAGTTAATTGACACCTCAATTGACAGCCAAATAGATGTTTGCCCTAGGAATAGTCAGCGATATGTTAAATAAAATGTTTAGAGAAATTGGAGTAATTAGCGAATACAATTACGATCCTTTCCAGTTATTTGTACTTTGTTTTTGTCATTAATGTCGCTGAGCTGCAATTTGTTATTCCCTCTCGTTGAATTTCAAAGTAGGGGGTCTTGACACCAGTTCATGGTTGTTTGTTTTCACAGTAAATAGTTGCATAATTATACTGATCCTTCCGTACGATGAACATGTCTAGAATCCTTGTGGCAGTTTTAATCCCTTCAATGGCCCGTGTTGCCGGAGTGCGTAATTTTCGCACCATGATTTTGATTATAATCCAAAATCCGCCACTAACCGCAACTGGAACTGCGAAACATTTGCACTACACCATAAATACGAAAGTGTGGGAAATTGTGAAAAAGGAGTAAAGATTTTATGATTTCGCCAGTAATTGACATATACAAATCAATCAGATTTATATCTACTATCCGGGGATTTCTGAAATCTATGTCGCCGAACATGAACCTCTATCAGTGTAAGCCTGTCACCATTTTCGGTGACTGTGGTCAAGAAGTTCTCTTCACTGTCAGAGATATTTTTAAACTAATTAATCCAATTTTGAATTAATTTCCACTGGTTTTTAATACAATAGATTCTTTGTTTTTTGTCAATCGTGTAATTTATTATTTCTTTTAGATGCGTAGACACTTGCACAGATGGGTGCAAGGACCGACAACTCTGTGTAAGATATGATGTTAAACTTAAAGTGGGCACTGTCGATTTCATCCGGGTACTCCCTAGTCCTAGTGCGCTTCTTCCAATACAAGGAGACGTCTGCTGATATGGTTTCTGCGACGATAAAGACATATTGTGACATCATCATCACACATTGTATTGTTTCCGCTGTCACTTTACAAGTTTAGGCCAATATTTATCCATGTTAGAATTCTACATCGAATAGGACAAATTCTTGCGGAAGGTCGGTGGTCTTTACCCGGGTAACCGGTGTATCTCCTCCACCAATAAAAACTGGACGCTATCATATGACTGAAAGATTGTTGAGTATGGCGCAAAACGAAAAAAAATCAAATCAAAATCGAATAGGACAAACGATTATAAGCCAATTTGTACAGATACCACATGCTGATCTCGATCACAGGAATCCGAAATTATGTCCGTATAGCCTATTAATACATAGGCGTCGGAACCGGGGGGGGGCTTAGTCCCCACTTTTTTGTAAATATAGTCATAGGTGTTGAAAATTGAAACAGACGTTTCTGGCGTGTGTGTGTGTTTTAAGTTGGTTTAGCCCCCCCACTTTCAATTTGCTTCCGACGCCTATGTATATATATTGATAAACAAGTCATTTATATAGCCTGCCCTCTATAATCATTAATGAGGGGATAACTAAGGGACAGCATTAAAAAATTGCGATATAATCAAACTTTCGATAGCAGCAATAGATAGAGCTAAATAGATAAATAACAAAATTGGGTCTAGATCTATACTGGTCATCGACCAGTAGGCCTAACCGGCTATTGCATGATATCAGCGATATTAAACACAATTTTGTGAGTTTTTTTTAGATCAGTCATAAGATGTTGGACATTTTTCTCAAACAGAAAGAAAGACCAAATGTCAAAATAGCCTGACCAGTTCAAAATGATAACTTTGAAATGATCTACATAATTGTAGGCCTACTTGGTCAACTTTGAATCCAGAAATTTCATAAACAAAATTTGTGAACCACCCCACTTGTGATTTGCTTCCTATGCCACTGAGGTCTATTCATCTTCATCAGATGGTATATATATGTAGGCTATATTGTATTATGTATTTTAATTCCTTTGAAACTATATTTTTGAGAAACAACGCTTTTTCTTTGGATTAAGTATCTAGTTGATGCTTCATTTATATGAACCAATAGGGAAATGTTGCTGCAAAATTTGTTTGTCTGACACTTAAGAATACTTGCAGTTTTCATAAAAAAATGACACATTCTAAATCAATTTAGAAAGATAATCCAAAGACTTCACCACAAATGTGCTAAAGTTTACAAGATTTCAATGAGCAGGCTATATACATACAAGTAGATCTTGATCAAAATTCTGGTCAATTATTTTTAAAATTAAACGTTGATTTAGCATAGAAAGTTGTGGTAAAATGAAATTTCTGCCTTACCTTTTGCATGATGCTGTATTTTTTAGATTCTCCTGAAGCTGGTGATGTTGATTTTACATGTACATTTAATGTTGTACAAATCTGATAGATTGGATTAGAATAGCTGCAGGTTTTGCTATGTTGACAAAATAGCAAATAAAATGCAGTATTCCAAAATTGATTTTGCAAATCAAAGTGGCATTACCTGGTAGCTGTTTTTTTAATTTGTTATTGTATATCAATCGCATATTTTTTTTTTTTTAAAAAAGACAGCCAGTGCCCCTTTAAAATATTGTATTGAAAATGTCGTCTTTCTATTTGAGACTTGAGTTTTACGAGTGATTTGAGTTGTATGGGCCCACAAATATCACAACAGGCTGCAGAAAAAAATTGCATGTCTGCCAACCTCTGAAAGTGTAAATGAGGGTTATGACCCTCATTTAAAAATGAAAATGAGGGTCATAATGCTTAATGACATATTTTTGATAAAATATTCTGAATAAAGAATATTTCTAACTTTATAATTCAACATTATTATTGTATACATACATACATACATACATACATACATATATATATATATATATATATATATATATATATATATATATATATTAAAGGTTGATTAATTAATAAAATATAGGTGTTTTACTATAAACTAAATTGGAAATCATATGGAAAATTTATATAAAAATCTATGAATTGCATGTTTCTAGAACTCTAGATGCAAAACTGAAAAGTTATTAATTTCTTCAAATTTATTTATTTGAAAATTATATCTATTTTATCAATTTATACTAAGTATTTTATCATATGTAAGACAGACATAAACATTTATGTCAAGTAATCATTTTATATATCTATCATTAGTACTTTCATAATTTTTTTTAAACTTCCATAATTCAAATGAAAGTCGGGTTTGGTATCCCTTCTATAATTTAGCATTTCCGAGGTATAACTGAAAGTCTAGATCACAGGTGCTCGTGGAGATGGATGATGTCTAATAAAATTAAAATCAATCAAATTAAAATTCATCTATCTCCTATACTTTTGTCTATTCTTCAAATTACATGTGACTTGAAAACACAGATCACCGGCTTAGGGCACTTTTTGCAAAATTTGCTCCAGTTTGAATAATGTGCCGTAACCTCAACATATATAAAAAGAAGTATATATGTTTTCGGGTGATCTTGATAAAATCAGGGACCAGACAGGAGACTTTAGAATTGCGGGTTATGGGCCGAAATTTCCGGGTCTAACACACAGAAATCGGGTCACTTGGCAGGTATGAAATTGCAGCTTCTTAAAACTTGAGATAGCATTTCCCTGGATCTTCCTCCAAGAACATTTATTTAGGTTTTCACATATTTTGAGGTTAGCATCCATAATTATCATGGCATGATATGCTGATACTTATTTAAAGTGTAGAATATTTTCTTATTTTTTTTCTTTCATAAAGTACATATACTGTAGCTCCAGAACAGAAATGAGAATATATATTCGTGTGGAAAAATCTAGGTATTGTAAAATGTTTAATGTAGAATAGATAGAGACCAAGTTTCCTTGGCCCACTCATGGTGTGTTATACTACACTCAACAATTTTTCAGTCATAGGTTGTGGTCAGTTGGGTACTGTAATTTTGTCATAAATTTATCAAAATGCTCAAGTTTTATGCCAGTGGACCTTATCGGTCTATGCACTAGCAGACCAAAGTACATGATCTCCATGGTTTTAGTGACGTGCAAGATTTGACTGTGTTTCCCTGATTATTAAAGAAGGTTAGTTTCCATATGTAACTTATTTCCTCAAACCCTTGGTGAACACTGGAAGTCTATAGAAACCTCTATAAAGGGGAAATTATATAAAAAAAAGTAACGACTGCCCCATGTACATTACTACTGTTTCAGTTATTAACAATGGTTTCTCTAGATAGGTGGTCTCTGACGGAGAATATCTTGTATATAAAGTGGGCCACATAAATACCACAAGTGACACCACATTCACCACCCACTACATATTTTGGTTTGACCACAGATCAAATGTGGGGGTTATGTACTAGGTAAATTTTGGTCTGATGCTAATGACTTGTGTCTCAGTGTGCAGATTTTCATCAGAGTGCAAGTTCTGATGATTGACCATGGCTTCAGGCATTATCCTTTGAAGATAACTTAATCCAGATACATTGTGTTGATAATCTATTTTCTTTTTGCCATTAATAACTGGAATGTTTGCTCAATTATAAATATCTCTTTTCACTTTCAGATGGGAGTCTTTCATTTTCTAGGGGAGAGATATTTAGTCGAACCTTGTCTGCAGGAAGAAACAGATATACATTCTGCAAGCACCAGTAAATCTCATTACATCTACAGATATTTACCAGTAGATAAAAATAAAACAGAAGAATCTCATTGTGAAGTTCAAGGTATGATTTCTATTTTCATATACATATGATGATGATGGTTTCCAGTGAAACAAGCAATAGCCCAAGGCTAGACATATAGCAAAATCAAGCCATTAACAAGGGAAATTTGCAGCATCAACATTTTCAGATCTTTAAAAGAATCCCCGAGTTATTAGATGTCTAATTTCACTGCAATTAACACATGCACTTTATACAACTGAATGTTTATAAATAGGAATATTTTAGGAATACAGCCGTAAACATGTGCACGATATACAAACTGAAAGTTTATAATGAAGAATATCTCATTTATGTTCTTGACGTTTGCATTCTACCAAGAATTTTCCATTATATGGAAATGTCATTTGCTTGATAAGAAAGGTAGAACATTTTCACCAAATCGTTGCAAGTCATGTTCCCTACCAAATCTTGTCCCGTTATTTCGTTTACCATTGGAACCTTCAGTACATGTAAAAATTTGCAAGCAAAGAAGTGAAAATTAAATAGAAAAGTTTCAATAACCAATGTAGACAAATCTACATTATATGTACAGTATGTGTACACACATTATGAATGGCTGTAAAGTACAGTCGAAAAATGTCAAATCTTCACTCGGGTGTCACTGCCGTTTTAATACAAGCAAATACATGTGGTTTGATTCATGTATGCAAACTAATCCAGACGTAATCACAATTAATTCAAATCTAATTTAGTATTTAAACGCAGCTGCAATTTAAAGGTCATTACTATTCCTTTCCTATTTTTTTGTTTGTTGGTTTATTTAACTTGTCTTCTGTTGTACTACATGCATTTTTTCACTCCGTCTAGTCCACGGTTTTGCCGACATAAATAAAAAGTGGTCTGTACCCTTTAAATTACCCAGCTTGAGAAAACTCTTCTTTCTTTAATAGGATTTGAACAATACATAAGGTGAAATGGGTACATGAGTTTGTTATGGATTATAAACTCATTGAACAGATGGCTCATATTTCAATGTCTCTGATTCATATTTTATGTTTAGTTTTTAAATGATCTACTTCCAATTGTTATACATGTTTTCTTTTTTCGTATTCCATGCTGATGTTAGGACATAGTGTTTTTATCCAAGATTAAACACCTGAAAATAGTTTACAGAATTATTGATTTCTATGGATAGTGCTGTAACATAGTAGTACATGTACTTACATTGTACCCCTAACACTAAATTTTGTTCCTTATGAGTAATCTGGGTAAAAAGTAAAAGAAATACGGTATATAATATTTGAACATTATAACGCACTTTCTTAATGTCAATATAAAAACATGAAACGAGTGTCTTATGATCTTTTGAAAACATTCTCATGTGAAAAATGTAATATATATGTTTTATACTTGCATATTTAAGAAAATATTATTCCTCGTACAATGTTAGTTCTACTGACAGAATCATAGCCAAAAGAATTTTCATTCGTTTTGAGAATATCTACATTGTATGTTGTATACATGCACGTGCAGTATAGTTTGTGCTGGATTTCACAAGAGCGTGCTGAGTGGTCATTTTTTAATTTTTCTCATATCTTTGGTGATAAATCACAATTCATCAACGAAATACATCCAGTAAAATGTTGATACAAATGATTTAGGTGTGTGGTCTATGGGTCAGGCCAGTAGCATTCTCATAAAAGAGAAGGGAGATAAAGGGCCTGCCTGTCTTTGCTTCGAAAAGTCATCTTTTTCATGGTTGTTTAGTGAGAACTTTGTTTTAATAGTACAATATGTGTTAGATTTTTTTTAGACTATGTTGAGAATAAAAAACCTACCGATCAATAATGACCTGTGACCTTGGTTACAGTATAGATGTGAAGTAATGAGACTATTTCAAATATCATAGTTAAGAATTTTTCAGTAATGTCACATTTTTTTATTGTTATTAATTATTGAAATACTGTAGGTAAAAAAATTACTGTAATCATCCATAAATGCATCTCCTGTTTCACACTTGAAATATTCAGCATGCACATCATATGGACATAATATAACCAGTGTACTGTATTACTACACTTGGCTGTCTCACCTCTCTACACATATTGAAATCCATTCGTAATACCTATATCGTGATAGAATAAGCTGTTGGAAATTGTTAAATGCTGTGTTAAGAAGTATTCAAGTTTTCAGGAAATGCTCCGGTTATTGATGCTTCCTGCGGTCTACCATTCTTTTGTATATTTTCAAAGGAAACAAATGTTTGTGGTTTTCTCTTTGGACAAGAATAAGAGAAAATTAAATCACAGTGTACACCGAGAAAACAAATATTACATTTACAGAAATGAATACTCCGGCAGTGTGATTAATTGAACATTTCCCTCCAGCAAGAATTAGACAGGTCTTCCTAGTGCTTTTCAATCACGGGCCATTCCACAATATGAATAGGATATTTTTCTGAAGTTTAGTATATGTTGGTACCAGGATGGCAGGAGGATGTCCAGTCAGCAACTGACCAAATAAGACTTTCTCTAAATTGTTATCCCACTTGAGACCTGATTTAGGGTTAGTGTTTCAGTAGCCGTATCTATCAACAGAACAAGCTTTGTGGCACTGTTATACATATGATCATTTTCCTCCATACATTGTAAAATCTTAAATAAGTTTGAATTAAAGTAAGTAGTTGTAAATTGATGTGTACCGGTTACACATATTTCAAGTGTTTATTTTGAAGCTAAACTTGGATAGAATCATTAAACAGTGTATATTTATGTTGTTTGCAGTACTGCAGTCAAACTAAATCATGTTAAGTACTTTCTACAGATAAAATCTCTGTGATAAAAAATAATACAGATCTTTTAATGTATATTTCAGTTCTGTTTTTGATTTAATTTATCATCGGGTGTTTGTTTCTGTAAGCATTCGGTTTTCTTCAGTTTTGTGATGACATAAAGTGTTCACACTGATGAGGTTAGAATTACACACAATTCAAAGCTGAAATATGACCTATAGTGACCCATGTATTTATTTATCAAGGGACAGTTATGGTACATAAAAGTCTATACCTGTGTAAACGTTGTTCTTACCTGTCAAACGGTTGGTATTATGTTTACTCTATTAATTGTTCCAGTTTTCTTTCACTTGGCTTGAATGTCCAAAGAAACACAGACAGAAGAAACATTGTATAAGTATGCTTCATGTTTCAAGTTATTCGACAAAATGGCCCCCTTCTCTGTGTCATATATTGTTGTAAGTACATACATGCATCATTATGGAATTTCTCTTCATCATACTGTATACACGTTTATTTTTGCTCCATGTTGTTTTTGCCCTACTACACTTGCAAACGATTTTGCCCTGTTTTGATTTAGCCCAGACTCATTACAATTCCATTAAAAAATAACTCTGTCTATATGAAGGCCTATGTGTAAAACAATCAACGATTTTATCAGTACTGAAATATGATTTTATTTGATTGCGAAGTTTTATTTTCAATTTATACTTGTTTCTGTCTTCTTTCTGCATGATTACATTAAAGTTTTTATGTGTCATTTAAAATGAAATATATTATATAAACTCTCAGTAATTATCAAAAACATATGAATTTACTGTTTGAGTTTGCCCAGTTTTGAATTCGTAAAAGGGGCGAAAATGAAACGGGGGCAAAATTTCCCTGTATGCAGTAGTCATAACTTACGGTATATGCAATAACATAAAAATGTCATGAACCTCTCCAGTTAAACACAATGCTATGGATATCTATAACAATTTTACTACAAAAAGTGTTTTTATGGGATCATTGGCCTTTACCAATCACCACAAATGGCAGATCCACGTTTTTCAATTCCTAACGTTATGTATGCTGTACAGTACATGTATATATATTGAAGTGTTAGAATTTAGAGGGAACTGTTGTTTGCGAGTCTGATCATTTACTTACTTAACAATAGGATATATCATATTGGGTTTGTGAACATTTCTTGTCAATTCTATGTTACTAGTAGTTCTGAGTCAGTAGCATTGCTTTAACATACATGTACATGCATGGCTGTATCTGTAGTTTACCAGAGTGATGGACAACTTGGCTCTCATACGACTTACCTTATAGTTATTATCTAATAAATTCAGCCCACATTTTTTAACAACTTGTGTCATATCAGAGAATACTCACCCCACTGTCAGTATAATCAAGTGATATAAACTTACTAAGATTTACTGTAATACAGTTGAACCTGTCTTTAGAGACCACCCCATCTTCCACCAAAATGTGGTCTCCCAAGACAAGTTTTATTTCAAGTATTATTGAAGCAGTCTAGTTTTCAGAATGTGGTCTCAGTAGCCAGGTGGTCTTTCGTGAGAGTGGTCTTTCAAGACAAGTTCCACTGTAGTGACATTGATATCAGGACATTTGTATAAACATAAGCATACACTTAATTCAGAATCTTGTATGTTGAAATTTCAAACTCAGATTTGCCAAGCGTAATTACTTTAATTGGCACATGTACTTGCCTTAATGTCTGTTTAATGTTGATAACTGGTCTTAATCATTTTAGCTTTGTGATTTTCATTATAATATTGCCACGACTTGGACACTTTAATAACACCTAGCTTAAAAAAAACAAAATATTTTCAAACAATTAATTTGTGTACCAAATGATTCAGACATACTCGGAAAAACATGTATGTTCTCTTTTTTGGCCATTTCTAACTATCTGTATCTGTACAATCACACATACCTTTAAATGACACTTGGGGGGAACTGGCAAAGAAAGTTGTTATAGACAGGTGGCCTTTATAAAGAGGTTTATCCATAAGAAATTAGCAAAGGCTATACATGTATTTGAATGGCCTTGAAAGGCAGGTGCTCTTTATACAAATGTGTCCTTTAATACAAGTTTGACTGTAATTCATAATTACAACTGCTTTCTGAAATACAGATGTAAGGATTTTGTATTTTAATTTGGGATTAGTTGTCCAGCAACTGTGTTCACTGTTGGGTTGCCTTGGTAATGGGTTGAGTTGTCTCAAATGGAAGTTGGCTGAGGGGCGAGTTGTCTTGATAACTCTAAAGGTGGTCCATGTAAGTAAAAAATTCTTAGTGAGATTTTAGACAATGTGTGATTAAATCTTGTGAAAAAATGTAATAGCAAGCATTGTCTAAAAAAAAAAAAATAAGAGGTAAGCTTAAGTGACAGGGGCAGTCTTTTATTGGTAATTTGTAAAGTGGTAAAACAATATGTATTGATTACATGTACAATGTATATGGGAATTGGCAGTTATTGTTGATAGGTCAGTATGTGAACTAGATATAAACAGAATCGGTATTACTTTATTATATCTACAATTGCACCCATCATAAGAGACCATGTGCCACTGAAATGTGGTCTCTCGAGACAGGTGGTCTCTCAAAAGAGGTTTTATTTAAAGGATTATTTAACAAAGTGGTTTTAAGGATCTGGTTTCAGTAGGCAGGTTGTATTTGATGGGAGGGGTCTTTCAAGACAGGTTCCACTTATTAAAATAAAGGTTATGTGAATTAACCTGTGTCAGTGTAAAAAGTGGAAGTTTGTATACTTTTCCTAAAAATCTTTTAGAATACTAACTAACACATCCACACTGTGCCTCAAGGCTGGCTAAATCATTGAGCATTGTGATAATAAGTTTTGACTGTAAGATGTTTCTGTAGATACAAGCATGTGTACATACATTAATAAATTGCTGTTCAACCCACACCTAGCTAATCTGTTGTCTTAGATAGAGTACCAGACAATCACTTTTGCAGCGTTTCTTTCATAACCAACTTGCTGAATCAGCATTTGGAGGTGGAAAGTAATTACCGTGCTTCTCTAAAAGAGAATCTGTCGGTTTGTATGACAAATAAGTACTCCATTATACATTATTGCTAATACCCTAGCAAAACATTTGATAAATGTCTTGAATTGCTTATTTTTTTTACTGGTGGAATAAACTCTGAAATAATATCATATGCATTTATCAAAAATTGTTATTGAGTACATGTATATGTTTTTCGAAGTTCATTTTTTGATAAATGTTTCTTTATGTAATTGATATGGCCATTTTCCTCACCATGGACAGACATACACCACTGTGGGGAGATGAACAGCACTGAGAAGGTCACCAATAGCTACTCTTCTCACCATGGCACTATGGACAGACGTACAACACTGGAGATACACACCACACC
Organism: Atrina japonica; assembly: GCA_030159075.1. NCBI lineage: Eukaryota > Metazoa > Mollusca > Bivalvia > Pterioida > Pinnidae > Atrina > Atrina japonica. The sequence continues at coordinate 402,983 of BROG01000076.1, read as the reverse complement.
ATTTTTTTTTATTGATTTGCAGAAAAAAAGTCTTTGCAATAGTTTTGAATAAGGGTTTGACTTTGGGATCTTTTTATAGGTTTTTTAACCAAAATAGTTCCACCACATCTAGGGAGTTATAAGGTAATATCGCCTGTAGTTAAGCATATTATAAAATAATGATAACAAGACACTGATTTAGTGATTTTCTTATAGAAGGATATCAAATCTACTGTCAACAAATTCTTGCCACACCCCACAGAACGATAATATTGAAAATATACTTAATTACCTGGAAGGAAGTTTTAGGAATATATAAACAAGTGACCAAAACTAACTGAGAATGTTTGACCTTTAGAATACAGGCTACCACTGCAGGTATTTGTTGAATTGCAGTCTTATTGTTTGTTTACAATACATTATGCAATGCTTGAAATGAGATCTGTATACCAGATTGTAAGTTTCAGATTGTTTCTGGATAAACTCTGCTTGTATGTATTATCAAGAGATGATGAGTCTTGGCATGTTATATCACTTTTACTTCCTAGACAAGAGTGGTTTTTTGTTAAACCACTACAAGAATATTATGCATACAAGGGTAGGGAACCAGGCTAAGTCATTTATTTACCATCAAAAAGTTGGTAAGGATTCAAATGCAGGCCTTCATCTACCTGGTCTGTTTGATGTTGTCTGCTTTCATGACAACATGTATCAGACTAACTTCTAAAAATTTTAAACATCTCAAAAGTTATGGCATTTCTCTCCTTGACATGTAGTTTTTTAACTTATTGATCCCCTGAAAAACATTGGACTCTTTCGTAAATTGATGACTAAGACTAGACTAAATGTGTCTTTAGGGGAAATGAGTTAAGAATGGGGCAATCTTATTGGAAAACAGTCACTCATCACTCCCGTTTTCTGATATGTTGTGTAGAGGAGCTAACGAAATCCTCTATGAGGTCAGATGTGCGTAACCTTGTAGATTTATCATGTTCGACCAATGAAAATGCAGTTTACATGATCTTGTGAGTTTATTGAATGGTACAGGGATGTAAACATTATAAACAACACTGAGCACACAAAATCTGGAAGTAGAGAATTTATCTCATAACCTTGGATAGGATATAAAAAAGACTTAGGTAGTACATCTCTTTACTATTCGATAGACTTTCAAGATCTTGTAAATCATTGTTTTCATTGGCTTAAAGTACTGAAAAACTCAAATCTGTGCTGGCTACAGGTAAAATTTGAGAAGGAAGAATGCAAGGAAAATGCAAGTGAGAGAGATTAAATTTGAGTTTTGTTTTGTAATTCAGAGACAGACAGAAACACAACATTTGGCATTTGCAGATTGGACAATTATTTGACGTTTTTAGTGTCTATGAATTGCGCAAGTGTTTTAAACTTTTTGAGAAGTTCTACATACAAAAGAAAAACAAATGAAGCAATAATATCACCTAAATAACATCTGCTTTAAATGATAGCAATTTTAGTTTTATGCGTTTTATAATCAGTTATCTCCCCTTGTTGACTTGTGCTTACAAAAATGAAAGCATATTCTTTTCAGGATGTGCATATTGCAGTGTTTAAGCTTGCTGTATATAGTGCTGCATCTCAACATTTAGTATAAAATGATATAGGTTTGTAAAACTGCTGATCACACATTATTCAGATGATGTGTTACAAACATATTATGTCAGAACCTACTGTCAAACCACATTTCATGTCTGTTTTTCTCCACCCATCTTTCAGGTCAAGAGAACGAATGTCATTCCGGTGCATTTTTTGTTTTCATTTCTGCATTTTCTAAATTTGGGTTTTTTCCAATAGAAGATATTAAAAGCCTTTTGGGTAGTTATAGAGTTTGCACTTTAGTTAGAACCCATATCACCATGTTAGAAATGAAATATTACATATTACTGTAAATCAGTTTTTTTTTCATGAGGATTTTATTTATGCATAATTTTGCGAGAGTTCTCACATGTGAAAATAAAATTATCGCGTAATGAAGTATGATAATAGTATCTGTATGATGAAATGGGCATTCAAAAACATGAAAATATCATATCGCGAATAAATCTAGAACTTGTATATTGTGAAAATAAAGTGCCCCAAAGTTTTACAGTACAGCCGATATTTATCATGTTCTAAATGCTTTGTAGAACAAGTTTGTTTATACATTATTGGTCATATGTGGCCTAGGTAGTGATGAAAAAAATATCGATTATAATCGAGATAATCGGTTATTGTTTTTTAAAATCGACTTAAATTGGAAAGTACTTCCAGTTTTAGATTGTCACACCCCTCAAATGAATACGAGATTTTCTGTCAGTTTTTCATTTATTTTTATCAATTAATTATTATTTGTGATCTCTGTGTGTTTACTTGTATGTATACAGTCAAACTTGCATTAAAGGACACCTGCCTATAAAGACCATTCAAACATAACATTTGTTAACTGTTTTTTATAATGTATAAATCTCTTTATAAAAACCACCTGTCTCTATTGACTACTTTTGCATGTTGCCTTGAGTGGCCTTTATAGACAAATTTCACTGTATCTTAACGAATACCAATTAAATTAAAAATATATGAATTTGAAATGTAAAACATGAATACATGTATATTCAACTTCAACTAATTAAAGTAAAAAATGACTAAATGTTAGCTCACAAAACCTGCTCATATAAACAGATTATGTAATCAATCATTGATAGTTCATATGTTTATGATTTTAACCGATGATTGATTAAAAAAATTCTCCAATTGTACAACACTAGGCTTAGGTATTCCTGTGTCTATACATTATGTATAGCACTATACCATGTGACAGATATCAGATCAACGTCAGACATGTGCATATGGACAGCAAAATGTTAAAAGATGCCGGGGAATTTTGTTAAAGTGTCAATACTTGAGAACTCTAGATGGAGCAGTCCAAAACTTAATATGATAATTAGGAAGAGTTATATCACTGGTTACTGTCATATCCGCAACAATAGTTAAGACAGTCAATAGGCCATATATATGCTGATGAGGCCAGTGTGGTATAGCTTAATAGTTATAACTCATTGCATATCAATACATTTGCATTATATGTGCAGGTGTATTGATAAGAAAATGAAAATTTATTGTTCAGTTTCCAGAATTTTTGCATGTAGTCTTCATCTAGCCTTGGCTATCTAATAAAATGAATACAATTGTTCATTCACTTATAGATTTATTGTGAAACTGTTTGAGTTTGAATGATTATACAGTGTTAAATATGTACCAGACACAAAATTAAGGTCAGACATTTGGTGGACAAATGCCAGAAAGGAGGCACTCACTGAACATCCTACAGACAATACACTCTTACTGGTCTGGTGGACTGCCAATCATTCTTCAGTTGTATAAATTTAGAAATCTCTGAGTGGGTCAAGGTCATTCAAACTGTTCATAGTAGACAGAAATTCTTCTTTAACACTTCCAACCCTGCAGGCCTACATAGACTGGTCTAAACAATAGAACAGAGCATTCCATTTAGATACATAGGGGTGTAAATGTTTACAATTTTGTGAGTACCAGAGAAGAAAGTCATAAGTGGTTTGAAGAAGACTAAATTGTACAGTGAAACCTTCCAACCTGTGAGAGACCAACTGTGAGACCTCATTCTGAGAACCACTTTGCTGAATGATCTTTTAAATTAATCTGAGGGGTCTCCATGGCTAAATGGTTAGAACATGGCACTGTGAATCTTGAAGTCTCTCATTATGTTTATTTTTTTATTTATTGAAATATTTCTTTACAAGTCAAACCTGATAAATTGTAGTGTAAGACAATGATGCAGGTATCAAAATATTCTCTAACATGGGGTTTATGATAATTTTTAGTTTTTACTCCCTCATTTTATAGAATCTCTCATGACAGTAGAAACATGTTATATATTCAGGTTTTGCTGGGAAACAGGTGTTTAAGATAGATAGTAACATGGGTATCTACCTATATATATACATAATAATCCCCTTTGGTTATGTTTGCTCTATTCAGTTGCCTAGTAAATTACACATACTTTGTCATATCAACAAGGATTTATGAATGCTTTTTCTGTGCAGGGGTATGCACAACAATACCAGTGAATGAAACTACATTGATTTACTAACACCTGGTGTGTAATGCAAGTATGAATGCTAGATGTTGGCATTCTGTTTGTGCACTGGGGCATTTTTCGTAGTAATTTGGTGACACTTGCTAGTATTAGGTCATTAGAAACATATTGCAAGGTCAAAAGGGGGTCGACCCCTTTCATATTTCAGTCATATTTTTCTCTTTGGGTTTTAGTGTATTATGTGTATGTTTATGCACTAACTTAAATAGTTTTACATGTTTCATTGCACAGTAGATATAGTATCTTCTTTTTTTTCACATATGGACTTAGATTTCTATTTATCTCTATCACTGAGGTACAAATTACAAAACAGCTCATTACTTTCAGGAATTTTGACACTAAATCATGACCTACATATGTACATAACATTTTCAAAACAGTAACATTTCATACTGTCTTATTATGAAACCTCAGCAGAAATAACTTATCAACCCTTGAAAGACAATGAACTCTACTGTAAATCAATGACTTAGACTAGTCCAAATTTGTCTTTAGGGGTGAATGCATTAAACAAGTATCTGGATTGATAGTTATAGTTTAATATGCTATCGGAGTGGTTTTGAATGTCAAATATTTATTTTTTTGTCTTCAGATTTTTTGTTTGTATATTACAAAAGGTCAAGGTAGAAAAAGATACTGAGTTGTTTATGTAATACAAAGTCACATAAGTCATTGTAACAAGAGCCTAATTAACTAGATAACCGAGCTTGCAAGATTTCTGAAATTCTTTTTATTCCAGAGCCATATATGACTTAATGGGATGGAAATAGGAATTCTTGGTTAAAATTTAAACAGGGAAAAATTAATACCTGTAATAGGTATAAAACCAAGCTTTTAATTATAGTTGTTTTGCATCCCACTAAGAATTATTTACTTAAACAGAGACGTCACCAGCTTTAGGTGAAGTGCTACAAATTTTGACCTACAAGTGTTCTATGAACCAATAACAGTGACGGTTCTTTTAGGTACCATGCCTGCCATGATACAGGAGACCTGTGATTTTCACTTTGAATGCCAAGCGCTTGGCAAAGCAACAGTCACTACCATTTTTAAAGTGTTTGGTATGACCCAGTTCTGGGAATTGAACCGAGGACCTTCTATTTGCGAGTCGAAAGCTCTACCACCAGAACATAGCAAGCATTCTATAAACCCTAGCTTATGACTACACTAGTCGTATTATTGGTTAAGGTGTAGAAGTATATCAGAGTCTAAACCTGGCATTTCTCTTTAAGTGTTTGACGTCAGTGTTTATAGATAATTTTCACTTCATATCTTATATTGAACTTTATATGTTTGTGTAACGTGTAGACCACAGAAATGTAACCCAATAAAAATCTATCCTGCTCTCGTTTTACTGGGATAAAAATTTGATGTGAATGTAACAAAAACTACAAGTCTAATAAATATGCAAACATATAACTATTAGAGATATATGCATTTCTCAGTTTGTATCAAAATGGATGTTAAAATCTTAAAATAGCATTTGTATTGTCCACGGTTATCGCTATTCACTTTGTCTACTTCCTGCCTTCATAAATCTATACATTACAAACTCACAAATATATCATTCATTAAAATTTACAAAAATGCTATACATCAAAGTTACCTTTTGAATAGTTTAAAACTGACAAAAATCTTCATTCATAAAATTGAGAAAGAAAATCAAGGTAAGAAAGTGCTCTGTAGTACACTACACTGACAGATAGCTAACTAAGTATGAATGAGTTTGTTCATCTCTCACCTGTGCTCTTTACCTGTAGAAATTACTCAGGTGATTTGCTGTATGTATTTAGTAGACAAAAGGTAGTTTATGTACCTCTGATTAACGTAAATAAAGTATGACAAAGATATCAAAGGAATTGTAATATTTTTGTTTTCTACAAAAACAGAAGATATTATTATACAAAATTAATCTAGGAGAAATGATGCATTTAGGACAATCATCTCATGTGAAGTAACTGATTCATCTTTCATGGGGATTGGTGATTTAAGATGCTTTACATCAAAGACATATCTTATCGGGGATGAAAACTTGAATTTCATTGCAGGTTTATCAATAACCATTTATGTCGTTTTAATTTTGAATCAACATATTTTTCTGGAGACTTTAATCTTAAGACCAAGGTGGTCGCTGGACCTGTACATAGTTGTGTCATATCTGATTTAAATTTATCAGTATGTGTAAGTTCTTACATTGCTATTCATTAAATCTCTGAAGTATAAAGAAAAGATCACTTGTCATGTATAAATAAAAACATAGCAAAAATAGCAAGATTCCTGTTTGTTCACTGCAGCCTAACGTACATTTGTATCACCAGACATTATTTACATTGTCTTCCTTCATACAATCAGTAGTGGTCATTACTATGATGGTTTGATATATCCAGCGTACCTGACACAGACCATCAACTCTAATTAACTACTGTATTAGTAAACTGACCATCAGCTCTGATTAACTGGTATGTTAGTGGACCTGGATTTGAGATGTGTCTGTCTGGGTCTTTTGAATGTTTTACTTGGATGTCCCTATCTTCTGCCACGTACCCAACATAATTTACCCAGAATCAGGACCCAAAGTCACCATATTTACTTGATTCTCAAGTTCAATTTTTATTCTGTCATTAGACTGTGTACTTGTGTGCAAAACTTCCTGATGTGACTGAATACTAAAAATATTAATTTTATTTTTAATTCACATAAAAAAAAACATTGTGCAAATTATAATTTTCTCATGAACAATACCATGAGTATTTCCCTAAAAATTTGAGTAGTAATATGTACTCAATCTACTTTTTGGTATTTTTGAAGTTTACTAGAATGAACAATAATTTTTATCATAATTTTCAATTATATGCAATAAATAAACAAAAATATACAGTTCCAGCATCAATTCTGTGTTGTCATCTCATAATCTTCAACAGTTTGTTAAGTTTAGGTATTTAGTAAACATGGAGGCTTGGAGCCTAGACTTCATGCCAAATTAGTTACACAAATCTTCCACTTTGATTTAAGTCAACAAAGAGTATATTGTAAATAAAAAACATTGTCTTTCTTTTAAGTTACACACATACAAACATAATTACTCACGATAAAACATTCATAAATAATGTGCTTATGGATAAACCTTGTCCTTTACACTTGTATTGTACAAGTAATAGTACCGGTACAAATGTTGTCATTGTTATCGTGTTCTTCTATGTTGTTGTTGTTTTTACAATTTGAAAAGACCTTTTCATGATATTAACTGCATTCCTACTTATCTCACCTGGGCCCGGCACCATAAAACTGGAGAATTTACTCAAGTCTGAGAATATTCTTAAATTGGCCTGCTTAGCCAATCAGATTTTGGGATTTGCCACATTTGAGTACAATATTTAGACTTAAGTTATTCTTAAGTTGTATGGTGCTGGACCCTGTGCACAAACACTTCACGACAGTATCAAGATGTTTTGTACCAAAGACAAAGTGTACGGTACCCAATGAAAGACAAATTGTACAAGGGTACGATTTGTATTTCATTGGGTACATTTTGTCTTGGGTTCGAAATGTCTTGATACTGTCTGGAATTGTTTGTGTGCAGGTGAGATTAGTAGGAATGCAGTCATTGCCAAAAGGTTGATTACATGTTGAGGCTCTGGCCAGGTGGTTAGAGCATCACACTTTTTTTTTTTACAATTATTTATTGGGGCCTCAGCCCAAGTAATTAGAGCATCACACTTTTTTTTTTACAATTATTTGTTGGGGCCTCAGCCCAAGTAATTAGAGCATCACATTTTTTTTTTTACAATTATTTGTTGGGGCCTAAGCTCAAGTAATTAGAGCTTCACACCTTTTCACAATTATTTGTCGGGGTCTCAGCCCAAGTAATTAGAGCATCATGCTTTTTTTTACAATTATTTGTTGGGGCCTCAGCCCAAGTAATTAGAGCTGCACACCTTTTTACATTTATTTGTCGGTCCTCAGCCCAAGTAATTAGAGCATCACACCTTTTTACATTTATTTGTCGGTCCTCAGCCCAAGTAATTAGAGCATCACACCTTTTTACAATTATTTGTTGGGGCCTCAGCCCAAGTAATTAGAGCTGCACACCTTTTTACAATTATTTGTTGGGGCCTCAGCCCAAGTAATTAGAGCTGCACACCTTTTTACATTTATTTGTCGGGCCTCAGTCCAAGTAATTAGAGCATCACAGCCTTTTTACAATTATATGTTGGGGCCACAGCCCAAGTAATTAGAACATCACTCTTTAAACTGTTATTACATCTAGTCATAGAGAGTTCAATCCCTGCTGGAGCTTTAGTTGGTTTACTGATGGAAGGTTGATGGTCATTTCTAGAGAACAATTAAAAAAATAAACATTTTTCTGAGAGTCAAACATACTTGTACATGTACGTATTCAGATACTCCTTGTAATTCTGAAATTCTACACCACAGAGATGATGAATCTACTCAGGGATATTCCTACTCCTAAATTTGGGGTCCAAGGTAAAAACAAATTGGGATAATATACAACATTTTAACTAACACTTGTCAATTGTAGAACATTTTTCTTTCATCATCAGAATGTCGTTTACATTAAATGACACAGATTCATTGGCAGTTTATTGCAAAAAGAAATATGCAGAATGGCATGTGGTGTATTGCTGTGATCACAACTTAAGGTATTGACATAGGGAGCAATACTTCATTCACTGTGTTTGACAGGATTATGCAATTCACTTTGGACAATTGGTTTTGGATTAACAAGTTAACTCTATAATTCTATCACAAATATTTTCTGTCATATATAAATATTGAGTTAAATACCCACGATTAAAGGTTTAATTTGGAGTGGTAAGTGTAATCCCTTCACTATGGTCTATCACATTATGAACTGTTTGGTTTTAACATTCATTGTACAACACATACTATAAAGTGCTGCCACTTTGTCTCAAAACTAGTGATAAAAGCAAGAATTAAGTTAGAATAATCTGATATTTTCGCTGATAACTTGAACTTATCACTTGAAATTATCTCACGAGGACTAATAATATTTCAAATGACACAATATTCATTACAAGCTGGTCAGGCTGGCCATAGACATAGTGTGAACTTGCAAAAGTCATGTAGGTGCAATGATAGGCTATCAAAATGCTATGCAAATTAGAACAGAACACATATTCTGTTTGTAAATTGTTTATCATGGACTATCACAGTGCAATACAAATGGAGTAAGAGCATGTAGTCTGTAAATTGTATATCATTGGACTTTCAGTTGTAACAGGAAGGACATATAATCTGTTTGAAAGATATGTAGTACAACATCAGACTGTTACAGGGTCACATTGTAACAGTGCCATACAGTGCCATAACAGGGAGAACATAAAATCTGTTTGTGAATAGTATAACATAGGACTGTCATGGTGCTCTGTATATACTAGTAATCTTATTCTGATTCTAAAATCCCTTTTTCTTACTTACGTCTAGTGGTCATATTACAAATTTTTGTAATAGATTATGGAACTTCTAAATGAGTGAGAATATAGAACAACAACAATTGTTGACCATACATGTGTTTTGTATATAGATCTTGCCACAAAACTTAGTAACACCAGAGATTCTGTAGGCTCATGTAAAGTCATTCACAATATCTTAGTTACATATTGAAGTATATGTCCCAAAGCTACATTAGATTAGGTTGTAAAGGATTATGGGTTATCAGGATGACATAAGTCTTATTTTGTTAGTGTGTTGTGGGCTGTCACCTGCCATAGTTAGGCAATTGGTGATATATGGCCTGCTAATTACAGGTAAGTAGGCTGTAACGACATTTAGCCATGGCTGATTCCACATAAATCTCAGGTAATATGTATCTAAGTGGACAGAAGCATTTGGTAAAGTAGCTGTATTGAGGTACTGTAACATTAGGCTCTGACTAGCTTCATAGTCAAAACACCTATAAATTCAATTAAAGACAGCAAATATACTATCAACAGCACTTAATAGTCCAGCTCTTAATCTGAAGTCACAAGTGGCAGGGCATAAAACAGATAGCCAAGTGTATCTCCTTTAATAGATAATATGTAAGTGCCCAAGGATCTTGTCCAACAAGTACTGATAACATGCCATGTAGTGTATAATTGTAGTCACTCATGTGACACAAATACCCGACCTACACCAGCACCTGTAACATGGAAGATAGTGTATACATTATGTTTTTTGTACCAGGGTATTTCCACCCTTTTATGACAGAAAATATATTCACACCATCTTAAATCTGAAACATCAGTTTAAGTAAATGATAAAAATATGCTGTTAATAGATTGGTTATCTTATTATCTTAGAGAAAATTGAAAATGAACTGCACACTGAATCCCAGACCAAGAGCAGAAATTTTATGAACAGTTAAAATTATGCTTATAATGCATGTATGATAATTATAGCTTTGAATAATACTACATGCTAGGTATGTTAATACCAGTACAAGAGAAGAGCTCTTTCTGATTTCTAGACTATATGACTATTAGGACAAGAGCAGAGCTCTAGACTACAGGAATACCAGCGCAGGAGTAGAGCTCTAGACTATATAAATACCAGTACAAGAGCATAGCTCTAAACTATGTGAATACCAGCACAAGAGCAGAGCTATTAGACCACGTGAATACCAGCGCAAGAGTAGAGCTCTAGATTATGTGAATACCAGTACAAGAGCATAGCTCTAAACTATGTGAATACCAGCACAAGAGCAGAGCTATTAGACCACGTGAATACCAGCACAAGAGTAGAGCTCCAGACTATGTGAATACCAGTGCAAGAGTAGAGCTCTAGACTATATGAATACCAGCACATGTGCAGATCTCTTTCTGAACAGCTGATATCATAGATATGATTATATTTTTGTGAATGATAACATATATTATATGTTTGAGAGGTCATAATGATAGCACTACAGGAAAATACAATACTAGAGTGAGAAATCTTTGTAACAGTGTATGCATTGTATTACAGTTCATGTGTATACCATGGTTGATATCAAATGTATAACATTTGGCATCAGGTGTGCAAGCTATTATAGGTAATATCAGGTGTGATGTTGGCTGTAGTGTATCACTGAACATGCCAAATGAATCTTATATTATTTCAGATAGATAGCATATAGATATGTGTCCTAAATATTTTGGAAATGTGAATGCCTTCTATGATATGCAGAACATGCTGTAGTGATGAATTCTGTTGCCACTTTCTGAGGAAATGCAAAATTTGTCTCTTCCTCTAGATTTAGTTTGAGGGGTTGTTGTGTCAGCTCATGTAACAGATGTACTTCTTTTTTCTGCCACTTTACAATCAACCACATGTATACACCTGGTGTACAAGGATTTTATCTCTTCAGAATTATATTTTTCATTAAATTTTTATTTAAAATTTATGGTTACCAGATTAAAATCAGTTTAAACGTGAATTATAATGATACAATCATTATATTGAGAACTAGCGAAACTTCATATTCCCGTTTAGAAAATAAAATCTTTATGCCCCCTATCAGAGTAAATCTCTAGCTAATATAACGGTTTTATTTTTATTTACAAGTGGGTAAATTTAGATTTTTAATCTAGATGTCACTATCAGATTAATAAAATGTTCCACGTCCATGTACTGGTGCCTTATAGCCATTGAGAGACTAACGGCAGCTATAGTATTGGGCCGGAGAACTGCCTGTAGGCAATTGTAATTAAATACACCTATATAGGTATATATATGTACATATTAGTCTTAGACAAATCTGATCAAATGACTCAATTACCTCCGCTAATTTAAGCTGGTTATACTTATCCTTGTACATTTATCAAATTCTGTCTGGCTGGCAATGTGTGTCATAGAGTCTGAAAAGTGTTTCGTGTACACAATTAATTTTACAGGTGTTTGTAAATAACTGCACACTGTCTATTTGCTCAGACCAATTAATTTTTTTATGGAAACGCTTACATTTATGCACATTTATATGCATCAATTTGATAAAAACCTGGCGCTTAATTCTTTAAATAATCATGTTCTTATGGAGTTTGGTTTTAAGTTAAATCCAGAAACAGTTTATATTCAAGCCTTTATTTCTAAATAAATCCTATTACATTGTGGCCAGTTATTCAGTTTTAAAATGTTGACTTTTTTAAGAGTTACTAATCTATTTGATTTTTAGTTGTCATTACTAATTTTGTTGTCGAGACTCGCTGGATTTACTTCTAATGCTCATTTAATTGACAACTGGACATTGGGTCGTATATCATAGGTTCACCATCAGCAATATATTGATTTTGAAAATAAAAATTCAATGATAGCAATACTTTATTTAAATAATGACACAGTGGTCCCTGTCTTGAAAGACCACTCTCATGAATGACCACTCTCATGAATGACCACCTGTCTTGAAAGACCACTCTCATGAATGACCACTTGTCTTGAAAGGCCATATTTTCAAAAACAATTCGATAAAATAACCCTTTAGATAAAACCTCTCTTTAGAGACCACCTGTCTTGAAAGACCATATTTAAGTAGCTGATTGGATGGTCTCTTAAGACAGGTTCCACTGTACTTACCGTATATAAAAATTAAAAAGAACCATCACCTATATTTGTCCTGGTTAGAAAAAAAAATATTACCCGGAAAGGTGAGGTGAGTTTAATATTAGTTAAGAGATAAGTTATGTTAATATGCACATTTAAATGTATTGAGTTTTGATTTACACTTGCAACATACCCTAAACTTTTAGATGCAATAAACAATTTAATTACTTGAATACAACATTCTTGTGGCTACATGTAGGTCATGAACCAGGGTTGGTGGGGATGGATTTTTATTCTATTTAATAATGTTTTTTGATAGAATAATAAATTAATTTGGTGTAGGTATTTACATTATGGAGCTCTATATTTAGAGAATGGATTTAGCATTTCATAATTTTGTTTTATGTTGGTTCCCATGACTCTCATATTTGACTATTTTCCATTTTGTATGTCCAGCATTGTTTGTTTGTTAGCTTTAGCGTAGATAGTTGTTATAAAGTTATGTAATAGGAATAAACTACTGATTAAAGCAAGCAATCACTGGTTTTCCATTTGATAGCTGTGGCATTAGCCAGAACAATTCACCTTTCTTTAGCACTTGGGTTCAAATTCAACAGATAAGCAAAGTAAATATGACGGCCCTTTCATTAAATTTCTTTAGATTAATTTGATAAATATTTAAAGAGTTTCTTGTCTAAGACTTAAAAAGTCATTACATTTGCTGTGTTGTTTAACTTATCACTAATTGTCTTTTTACATTAGGTAAACATATGTGTTGACAAACAATTACGTAACTTAGCTGTGGTTTGGTCGTTGTCATCACCTCAAACCGTTAATGTCTGCCACTGTTGTTTGACCAGCGGGACTGGTCAGTTTGGACTGTCATTGGCTGTCATTTATTTCCATTTAAACAGTAAAATTCTGACAGTTTGATAAACTGGATGAGGAAGTTCTTAATGACTACTGAAATGTATGGATTTACAGCCAGGGGCTTTTTGGTTCAATCCACAGTTGAGAGCCACCCCTTTTAATGAAGTCTAGGATAATTTGGCTAATCTAGACACCTTACAGCATTTGTCAGAGACAAATGCAGGGATAGAAATTAAACTTTGTAATCAAGGAGCCATCTGGGCTTGTATGTCAGGATTTTTGGGAGCCCAGTTGCATGTCTGAAAGCCCAGAAACTTGCTCTTCCTATAACATGCTATTTAGAAAAAATTACTATGTAAACATACAATTTTTATGTACATGTAGTTCATATACACTAGCTACATGTAGCAAGGTATGTTCAGTTTACAAGAATATCAGTTGAAATTTGTGAAAATGCAAGATATACTCCCAAATTTTCAGTAGCCACCTCAGCTAACGCACTGTGAAATGTACTTGCACAGCTCAGCTTTTCCTTACCATGGGCTACTGGGCACCTGCTAATTTTTATCCCTGCAAATGACAACAAGTTTGGTTCCACTGTATAACTGTTTTTATATATATATATATATATATATATATATATATATATATATATATATATATATATATATATATATATATATATATATATATATATATATATATATTGAAGTGTTTTTGTAACAAATTTAATTCTTTCACCCCTGAAGACACATTTGGACTTGCCTAAGTCATTGATTTATAGAAGAGTTTATTATTTCTTAGGGGTTTATGAGTTGATATGCTTGTTTCAAAGATGGTTTGACTGTATACATAAGATCCACAACAAAGACAGGTGTTTGACCAAATACGAACTCGTCAACCCCAGAAGTCACATTTGGACCTGCCCATTTCAAAAAATGTTAAGTCCACTGTCAGAATTCAGGGGTGTATGATTTAGAATCAAAATTTTATAATGATTTTACATGCAATAAGAACTTGTTCACCTCTGAATTATGACTGTATACTATACTATTCATTGATTTAGGTGAGTCTAAATGTGACCACAGGGGTAGATGAGTTTCTTATTTAGCAATAGCCCTGGATGCGGTGTGTGGGTTCTTTTGTCCAAGTTTGACTAGATCCATGAGCAAAGCTCTGGGTATAATAGTATAACACATTTTAACAGAATGTCAGGTACATATATACTAGTGCTTAGAAGAATGTCTATAATCTTATGTCCTATTGGTAGTATGAAATCTGCATGTTTACAATAATTTGCTTTACTTTATTCTGTTTCAGTAATAAAACAAGTGCTAGTGTGTTTTATGATATTAGAAAACTATATACCCCCCCAAATTTATTCCTGACAATACAAAAAAACTGTGTTCAAGGCATTTTAAAGGGGGATAACTAGTGTTTGTGTGTGGTACATTTCCAAAGCACCTGCATCAGATTTCAGGGGGGATAAAACATCCCATATGGTTCTTTTATCTTGTCTCACTGATAGGCTATGTAAAATGTTGGCTGGCTCATAGTTTTTTAGGAGTGCAGAGCCGACTTGATCAGATGTTTTCTGCACAGGTGAGATGCTGGAATGGAATGAGGTTATCAGCTGCAGGTGTAATAGTGGACATTAACAAGAGTTTTAATCAAGATAAGAGTTTAAGATGTGAATGTTCAGATTTCTCAGCCACCAGATGGTTCGAATTTTTATATACATGTCTATTGCATTTTTATCATTGGCTCAAATTTCCATTCAAATCGGTTTGGTCTGTGCAAATCTAGTTGGCAAATTGTCTGGGGCAGTGGTTAGTTAATGTGCACATGGAGGATAAGAATGCTTTGAAAATGTGCCAAAATTTACCCCACCCCCTTTCACACTGATGTACAAATAGGCAATATGAATGTGAAGTCTTGTAAATACATATGTATGACTTGAACTTATGGAAGCAAAAATTATTTTTCTGTTTGGTATAAAAAGTAATGAGATGGTGCCTCTGTACTGGACCTCTTGCTTGTAAGGCTATCACTCTAAATGACCAAGCCCATACAGGGATCTGGAACAGAACCCTCTTGGCAATAGCATGTGTCAATAGCATATGTCTTGATGTTACTTCACATTGGCACATTATGAGTGAGATGTCTACCAAAGAATTTTATTATCCTATAGGTCAAAGCAAAAATATAGCTGTGAATTGTTTAAAATGAAACTGTAGTAATAATGTAGTTTGCAGAATAAGTTCATGCAGCGGTTGATCCTGTCTTAAAATAAACCAATAGAAGGATCAGAATTAATTAAAATTAGATCAGTCTGAAAAGAATTGCAAAAAATAGGTCAGATATACAGTGTAAAAAAATGATTTGATGTGCACTTGCTACAGAGAGATAGCACTAAACATTTCAACACTACATCTGGATATAGATGATTTCAGTATCTTGCCTCAAACTATAATGCGATTGTTACCATACTGGTTGTCTTTTAGTATAAAACTGCAACAGAGCTTTCTTGTTATAATCATTCTTCTGTTCAGTGGTTTCAGTTTTGCAGAAATGTGTATAAAACCAAAATGAAATCGGTGGACCAAGTTATTCATACATAATATTTTTTTTACACTGTTAGCTTACCGTAAGTTTATGTCCATTTAAGTTTTTGATCTACCTATCTCCCATTTGATATCATAGTAATAAAGGAATTTTCAAATGGAAGAAAACTAGAGTTTTAATGGTCTTGTTTCCACTTAACTTTAAAATTTTAGTATTTTTAATTTGATTCTCATTTTCGCTGCAGCGTTACTTAAACTATTGAAAGAAGAAATAACTTGGATGATATCAAAGGTCATTAGAATATATTTGGGTTTATGTATGTATTGAAATTGGTTAGTATATCCTTTGAATACCTTGTTAAGGATGGTCTGAAAAAAATTTGCTTATAATTTGTAGTTGCTATGGTTATTACTTTGTTAACAAGATACAGATTTCAGGGATATGACTATAAATAGATTTATGATGTATCCTGTATAATACGGATTTCTGCTTAGTTACAGTTTTTTAAGTCTTGAAGGTCTTAATTAAAAATTATGCTGGCTTAACTAAGTGTGGGTAAACTAATCTTGTTCTTTTGGATGGTGGCAAGTGCTTTTAGATCTAATTTTGAATATTTCTGAATACAGAAAAACCTGTCTTATGGGACTATTGTCATAAGAAATACCTGTCTTGTGAGACAAACATGAAGGCAGAAGGGGTGGTCTTTCAAAACGAGGTCCAATGTATTGAGTATTGAATAATTTCAACTTATATATTTTGTATTTCTTGACATTTTCTAGTTTGATTTTGTTTGAGGATGTGTTTACTGATACATCAGGTTCACTGCCTTTTATTGACTATTTTATGATCATGGTGGAGATGATAGCTACAAAAGGATTGCAGCATAGCCTGGTCTTGTCTGATACATATAACTGTACAAAATGATTCAATTTCCATGAAATTACCTAAGTGTTACAAAAGCAGAAGGGCATTATGAAAATGTATGTAATAAGGATATACACCAGTTTATACAAAAAAGCTTCTCACGATCAATTTTTAAAAACATGATATTGTATCTAATGTTTTGTGTTTCTTTTTTTGTAGTGCTGACAAATTCATATATGAATTATATGGTTCATCTATTAGTAAGGGTGAAATGTATGGCAAACTTTAACAGTATCACATATGGGACAATGTTTCATTGTCTGCAGTCCTCCATGGTGTTCAACTGTTGTCTATGCGAGTTTACTATTACATTGTCTTGTTTGTTATTCTTTGTAAATTCTGATACATTGTAACAGCATCAGAGAGCGACATATCAGCCATAGAAACTAAAGCAAGGGAGGGGAGAGTTTTGTTTCAGTGACTATTAGCCAGTAAAACCAAGGCAGGGGAATGGAGACTTTTATTTAAGGGATTAACCAAGGCAGGGGAGGGGACTAAAGAATTTGTCTGCATCCATCTGTCAGTTTGACCTGTCAACTCATTCACCCCAAAAGACACATTTAGAATGGTCTACGTCATTGATTCACAGAAGAGTCCATTGTTTTTCAGGGGTTGATAACTTATGGTTTTGGTTGAATCATTTATGAAAAGTTTGGGGTAATTCACATAACTTGGTGGGGTGGAGTAGTATTTTAAAATTATCAAACAGAGCATTCTACTCACTTTTCGGTTACGACTAACTTCACAAGAAAAATGTTTTATTCTCTGCTGGATGTCCTTATGTTCGGCCAAAGAAGGAAAGATTTCTATTTTCGGTGTAATTTTAATGTGGTTATGCTGCATTACCAAAAATTTTAACTTGTAAAGCTTAAGGAAGGGTTCATGAGACTCCACCCCATCAAGTTATTTTGATTGTAATATATCACAGGTAGGAGACCTGTATTGATTCGTCAGTGTTCTCAGGATGCTCGAGATTAAACTCTCAATAAGTCACGATCACTACTGGTTCTAGTGTACATGCAAGTAGTTAATATGTATTTATAATAATTTTGTTTTGAACATATAAACATTGTATAAAGTTAATAATATAGAATTGCTGAATAAACAAAGAATGTAAAAAAGCCCTACCTTATTTTTTGAAAATGCATAAATACATCTAGCTAATAATATTATTGTACTAATGTTTAAGATGCAAATAAACAACAAGTTCACATAGGTCACAGTGACCAAATCTCCATGATGTTTTAAACTCCAAGTGTACTCATTTTGAGATCACAAAGAAAACTTAAAGTAAGCTAATTTTAAACATGAATTATTGCTTTACAATATCATCTTGTAAATTTAAGAAACTTATTCAGATTTAAAGATTGATGAAATAGCAACTGCAATACTGTTGCCCCAGTGAAGTCAAGATGTGTGATGAAAAATTAGATTCTTTCATGAATATATCATGTTGAAGCTGATAATGTGCTTACAAAATATGAGCAGGGAAGTAATTTATTGTCAAAATAAGTTTAAAAATAAATTCCTTTGAGAAAATTTGAAAGTGTATGCCCTCCGACTCAGGCTTGATGTAAAATGTATGTAGATGCACTTCATGTTTGATGTAAATAAATACATGCTTGTAGATAGACCTTTTTTCAAACATATATTGGTAATATTGAAACACTGTCAAATTCAGAATATACATTTCTTTTGCGGGATACCATTTTTGTTGAAGAGAAAAGAACCTCTTGTGAGACCACTGTCATAGAACATCACTTGTGTTGTGAAACAACTGTCATAGAAAAACCACCTGTCTTGTGAGACCACTATCATAGAAAACCACTTGTGTTATGAGACCACTGTCATAGAAAAACCACCTGTCTTGTGAGACCACTATAATAGAAAACCACCTGTCTTGTGAGACCACTGTCATAGAAAAACCACCTGTCTTGTGAGACCACTATAATAGAAAACCACCTGTCTCATGAGACCACTATAATATAAAAACCACCTGTCTTGTGAGACCACTATCAGAGAAAACCACCTGTCTTGTGAGACCACTATCAGAGAAAACCACCTGTCTTGTGAGACCACTATCAAAAAACCACCTGTCTTGTGAGACCACTATAATATAAAAACCACCTGTCTTGTGAGACCACTATAAAAGAAAACCACCTGTCTTGTGAGACCACTATAAGAGAAAACCACCTGTCTTGTGAGACCACTATCAAAGAAAACCACCTGTCTTTTGAGACCACTATAATAGAAAACCACCTGTCTTTTGAGACCACTATAATAGAAAACCACCTGTCTTGTGAGACCACTATCAAAGAAAACCACCTGTCTTGTGAGACCACTGTCATAGAAAAACCACCTGTCTTGTGAGACCACTATAATAGAAAACCACCTGTCTTGTGAGACCACTGTCATAGAAGAACCACCTATTTTGTGAGATCACTTTCTGAAAAGCAGTTTTATTATATAATCCTTTTGAGAGACCACCAGTCTTGTAAGTCCACATTTCACTGACAGAATGGGTGGTCTTTCTAGATAGGTTTCACTGTACATATAAATATATATTTGTATATAGTATTGTAATATTATCGCTTATTCCATTTTATCATGGCTGGTACAATTAGTTTCCCGCAAATTCTCAATTTTGCAAAGATTTTCTTTTTAGGTTAAATGTTTCTGTTTTGCTGAAATAAGGTGCAGTATACCAGCCAAAATACTTCTCTATGATGATACTAGTAACTTAGTGATATACGCCAATTAAAGATTAGCTTCCATGATAATATGAACACCAGGAAAAAACTATATACATACATAAACCAATTTTATATATTTGCTGTTATTAACACTTCCTGTCCATATGTAAATGTATGTGTATATTTGCTTGCATGATCAGAAATTTGTAATTCTTACAAGTCCAGCATACCAAGGTTTAGTGGATAGCCTCCTGACATATGGTTTAGGGTTATCTGACAGTGTCTCAAGTTTACTTGTATACAGTAAAGGTTAAAGATTAGCATTACTTCTTTACTGCTTCACAAATTTTTTTCTATTTCACTATTTCAACTTCATGAAGACTTTGATAATGCAGTAGAACTTGCCTTGAATGACCACCCCATCTATCACTTAACTTATCAACCTCCAAAATCAATGGACTCTTCATTAAATGGATTACTTAAACCAGTCCAAATGTTTCTTTAGGGGGTAATACAGGTATTCTCTCAAATAAGGTATTATGTACAGATATTTAACTGTGGTTTTCAAAAAGTGGTCTCAAAAGACAGGTGCTCTTTAATGACAGTGGTTCTTCAGGACAGGTTCTACTGTATTAATTAAGGATTAATATGAATAATCAAATATGTCTCTTTGGTTGAATAATATTGACTTAGTATGAAGCTGAGAGGACTCCACCCATTCAAGCCTGTCATAGATGATGACCTCTCTTCCATACCTCATCACCTAGTTGTCTGATCTAAATCTTGATACATATTGGTATTAAGTTCCAGTTCTGTACAAATTCTACTATTTGTTTGTTGGTAAATAAATTATACTTGTACTTAAATGTTTTTTAAAGTGTTTATCTATAGATCAAATAGTTTTCTGTGCAGTACAACTGCTTCCTGCTCAGTCTGAGTTTTGTATACAGTTTCAATGTACCAATCATAGTCACCTTGTTGGCTGTATCTTAGCTCAAATGAACAGTTACCTTCATACAACCATTTGACTTTGATAAATTGAAAAAGAAACCTCAATATGACTCCTATATGTATGATTATTTTTATGATGCCTATTATTTTCAGCTTGATATTGCATCCATTACTATACAGTGACTCTGTATATTTCTGATTATTGCATTTCCTCAGTGCCTTAAACTTGCTGATTTCTGGAAGTCCTGTGATGGTGTATGTGTAAGATATATATAAACAATATATTTTGTTTGTGTTACCAGATCAAATGCTTATGAATTAGGTTTACATTCCAAGGCTGCACAGATTGTGGCCCTATCTATAACAAAAACACACCTTATTAGTTAAATTCTGATCAAGCAATAAATCTTTTCATCTATTATATTTCTGCAACCCTGAAATGAGTTAGTGAAAATGTGTATTAGACTGAGAGAAAAAAACCCTAGCACAGGTCAGATAGCAGAGATTTAAAGGGTGATTATCCTGGGGAGTTATATCTATGTGGCTTGGCCATAGTCCAAAGTTTGAGTTGAAAATCATAATCGCTGAGTTTGCATTTTAAAAGACATCGGTGCAGATGATTTAGCATAAAAATAGACTTTGATGCTACAGAGCATGTGTTTGGTATCATTTTTTCAGGAGATTATCATAATTATCCATGCCGGGGGATTGGTACTAATCTTGTTTACTGTATCAAATCCGGATAAAAAAAATATTCCACAAATCTGGCTTGTGTTAATCCCAAGATTTTTATCTCGAAACTTGAGACTGAATCATTTGGTAAAAATAAAATAAAAGGGTTAGCGTTACCCTAACCTCACCACAAAAAAGTCACATTAAAGGTCAATAGATTAGATATATAAAATTCAGCAATTCTTGTTTACCCCGAGGATTGCTACTTTACACATCACAGTACATAGAGTTGATAAGCTAAGTGTAAAAATAGTTCATTTTATTTTCTGAGTACCTTCTCATTTTGCCCGAATACAAACAAACACTCTTTTTGATATATTTTTCCCATGATAAAATCACAAAATGCATAGAAATTATTCCTCAAATCATATGAAATATATCACCTTTTAATTGGCTCACCTAAGGTTTAGCCTGGTACCAAGTTAGTTTATCATAGACATGTCAGAAATTCAGGCTTTTTCTCAGGTTTCAAAACTGGATGAATGGATGATTTACTTCATTTGAGCAAGATAAAATATCCTACTATAAACTTAAATTCTCATTGCAGAAATTTGATTTTCTTGGTAATTGCCACTCTCCTTCATATTTTTCACAATTTGTGAGCTGACCAAAGGATAGTTGATTGAAAAGATGAACAATACATGTTTGATCTGAATAATTCATCAAATTGAATGTGGTTCAGTTTGAAAACAGCTTAGAATGAAATGATCACAAAAGACATACAGTATGATTAATGTAATATTATATATAATACCCAAGTGATGAATTAGATGCCAGCTTCAGAACTCTTTCACCTTGGAGTCAGTCTGTTTGACTTAAGTTTCAAACACATTTTTGGGGGTACCTTTCAGATATGATGGTTCGCTGTTGAATTTGAACTGTCCGATCCAGTCTTGATAGAGAGCTTTGCACCGAAATGACTTGAGACTTCACTCTGGTAGTGATTTCAATGATACATGTATGGTATTGTTTATACAACAACCTATGCTATTTTATACAATTCATGAATGGAATGTATAACTAACTAATGGACATGATAGTTGTACACCTACGAATAATCACAGATTTCAATCAGTTTTGGACATGAAAAAATGAACAGAAACTCAGATGAAAGAATATCATCTATCATACTATGAAGATTTAAAAAAAATGTGGTACACATGCACGCTTTGACACTTAAATTTTGGAAATCGTATATGTAGCTGAAATCTATCATACACCCGATTATATAACAATACCTTGTTAACTCTACACTACTTCTTGACAAAGGTAGGCTTTGTTTAGATAAAGTATCTTTAATGATTTATTTAATCTTTGCTATTGACCCGTATAACTTCTGGATATAACATGAAACATTTAATGATACCATATCAGAAAAATTTAGTGACATTTTGATCAGAGAGGATCTATCTAGATTGTCATATAACATCAAAAGATTTCATTTGTTACATGTTGTCTTGTCACCTTCAGTTTTGTTTTTTCCTTCAGAAAAAGAGTATGTAGTCCTGTACACCCACTAAGTCGATTCACAAGTAGTAAAAAGATTTTAAATGGAAGACTTCAGATAAACGAAATTGAATACTTATTTGTGAAATACAGTGAATAGGCAGCCGTGTAATATTTACTGGGCTATACTGATGAAAACTAAAGTGAAGGTTATAAAGTAAATTACCAATCAGTAAAAAGGTCAAACTCTACAGTCTACATTCAAGGCTGACATCCTAGAAAATGAACCTATACACTTATGCTACCCTGAATACAAAGGGGTAAATGTATATAGTAACTTTTTCAGAATGTATGTGTATGCAGGTATGTTAGTTAATATGTGTGTTTATGAATATGTAGATTGTATATATTCTGGACACATCAAACAGAGTTAGACTGTGTACTGGACATTTGATTTCCTCACCTGATACATTGATTGTATATTGACAAATTATGCCTAATGATTTGATGGACAAAGGTCAAGGTCAAACTGCTGTAATAAAAATGTACCATGATGTCATAGTAAAGGTTGCTTCCTCTGATCCTCAGAGAGATGATTTTAATATGTAAGTTGTGAAATATACACATGTTTGTATATATATATAAAAATTATTTGTAACCCATATCAGGAATCAGAAAAACTAGGTTATCAAATTTAAATGTTTTATGGCCCTATTAAAAAGAAAAATATCTACAAAGAACATTTCTGTGTTAACATATCATGTATGAAATAGATCTGTAACCCAAGTAAAACTAGGTTGACAATACAAATTAAAGCCATATAAACCAACTTGAACCCTTTTTTAATTGACCTACGGAATTTTAGACTTTCAGATTGGCGAACCTTCAGAATAGATGACCTTGACCAGTGGTTGTTGTGAACTGGTCAATTTACTGTTAACTTCAAGGAGATAATCAAACTTCATGTAATATTACGATATCTGTATTTTTTTATGTTGCATCAGTAATGACCATTGTTTAGTGTCCTTTATCCTTTTCATATTAAGACCCAAGTTTTCTATAACACTGGTCTTAAGATTGTTGGATAGCCATCGGAATTTCAAATTTTGCTGGTACAAATGAACATGTTCATTGTACTTAAAATTCAGTTCTTAAAATTTTCAAATATTTAAAAAAAAATCTTTTAAAGATTTTACAGAGATTTTTATCTTAAGTAAAAGATCAAGCTTCCAGTTTCTTGCATGTCTGTGTTAGGGCCGACCAGAAATTAACATGTGGTTGTATATGCATGTTGTAATTAACTGCAGATGTAGTGTTTTTATGGTGCATCATACCCAGTAGAAACAACAACACACTTTTACATGTGCAGTTAACACTGTTTTTGTTCTACAGCATCAGGAGAGGTATAATGTTAATTCTCCTGCTATAAAACCGCCACTAGCCTTAGCAGGTGTTTCCTCATGGCTGAAACAGCTATCAGAGTGTCGACTTACTATACAAGTGCAATGTGGTCTCACATAATCCCATGTACATGTGTATATGTGTGTGTGTTGGGGGCTGGGTGTGTTTCTGTGAGGGTGTGTGTCCACAGATGTGTCTCATTTTTAAATTTTAGTGGTCTGATGATGAGAGAGTTTATGGTCAAAATTGTCTACATCAGTAATAAAACAGACTCATCTCCTGCTCTTTAAAACCAGTCATTAGAAGAACATAAACGAAAAAAAAGTTGAATGTCTCACTGAAACCTAACATTATCAAAATATGGTATATAATTAAGTAAACTTATATCTAAAGACACCTTTTTCATGGTACACATGTTGGTTTCTGTTCACCAGACAGAAAGCTTGAGGTAGTTTGTGTGGACATGTACAACTAGAGTAAAAGATGGTGATTTAATACACAATAACGGTCAGCTGCTAGTATTCTGTGTATGATTTAAGATAGATGGAGATGAAACACATGTTGTATACTGCATTTGAGGTTAACCACAATTGTATTATGCTACTGCACACAGAAGTGTGTTAACTCGGTCACCCCTAGAGATACATTATTTGGACTGGTCAAAGTCATTGATTTACAGAAGAGTCCATAGGTTTTTAAGGGGTTGATGAATTAATACCAGGCCCCAAAGTCACCAAATTTACTCAATACTCAAACTTGATTAACTGTTCATGGTTTTAAGGTTAAATACAAACATTATGCTGCAACTGGAAATATAAGGATGAAAAGTGTTGTTCAATTGAAGAAAACTTCAGAAATATTAAAAATTGTTCAATTCCGTACTCAAATTTTGAATACGATAGAGATATTCAAGATATTTATTCATTGTCTACAGGAAAATCATGTGTGATCCTATTTAGTTTACGTAAATGATGGAAAAAATAAAAATGTGATTCCCTGTTCAGTCAGATCCAGCAACTGGCTTTCCCTGTCCTTTGAATGAGGCAGTAAAAAAAAAAACAATATCTTGTGTCACAGTAGGTGTCGTCATGTTAAAGAACCCTCACTGCTCAATGGCCATAAGTGCGGAGCACAGGCCAAAATATGAAGCCCATCACTGGCTTTTGGTGATGTCTCCATATGAGTGAAAGATTCTTTAGTGGGACCTTAAACAACAATACAAAAAGCAGTCAGATCCAAACAACTACATACATACAGTAGTCAAAATGATCATATAAATGTTGAGCTTGAGTATCGAGTATTTGGTGACTTTAGGCCCTGAACGTACAGTTCTGTAAGTCTGAGGTAACTGACTCACAAATTCATATATACAGGTAGCATTTAAAGTGTTGTGAATTCTGCACAAATACTTGGTGTTTATTTTCTTTACTCTCCTGTAAAGAAACAGTGTAGATTAAGATTTAAACTTATGTCAATATGTGTTTTTATTGCTTTGACTTCTGACCGTCCCTTTACCAAACAAAGAACAAATGACAGTCTTCTTTTACAGATTAAAGCACTCCAGTTTAAAGAGCAGCCATTTATTGCAGATTATAGATAAATAAAAAGTGAGAAAGAAAATAAATATATTAGAACTGTACATATTGGTACCAAGATATTATAAATTGAAAGTTCTCTGTGCTCAGGAGTAACTACCACAATAACAAGTGAAATCATTTAAGCTGCAGTAATGAAACCAAAGTACATAATTGTATAGATTTACCCGAGCTGCAACTTGTCATTCTTGTGGTATGACCTCTTGTGTCCTTTTCACTGCAAAACATACTCAGTATTGTAAACAAACTGATATGAAAGCATGTACATATAGGCATATGTGTGGATGTACCTGTAATGACAGGTACACATAGGCATATGTGTGGAACATACCTGTAATGATGAGATTACCTTGACTAATTCAAAAGTAGCGATTCATAGAAATGAAAAGCTGAAGTTCAGGTTATACACATAATAAAATTGTGTGGCAGTTTGATCAGGGTTATAATTATGATAAAGATTAAAGTAAAAGGGCCTGCTCACATTACAAAGATGTGTCTGACATCTGGACCATTTGTGTGGTGTTCTTTTATGGCATAATGTCACATGATCTTTTTATGTTATATTATTCCCCTTGTTTTATTTCTGATTATTTATATGTTTTAGAAAAATCAGTTTTAATTATGAAGTATCACAAACGAACTTGCTAAATCTGTAGTTGCAAAGAATAAAATTTTCTATAAGTCTAGTATTTTTGGTGACCTACTCCCAACTAAGTGCCGATCTAAATGCATGACTTTGTGATTTCAAAGCACACACAAACTGTTCTACTGATAACCCACTCCAGTGCTTTCCTAAGTGTAGGATGTTCAAATTTATGGGAATTTCATAATTCTAAAGAAAGTAAAAATGGGCTGAATTCCCGAAGTACCTTTCATGATTCCCTCAGTGTAAGATGTTCTTTTTAACTCATCACCCCCTGTGGTCACATATAGACTCACTCGAATCAATAATAAGTATGGTCTATTATCATAATTCAGGAGTGAACAAGTTCATCTTGCATGTAAAATTATTGTAAAATTTTAAATCTCAAGCATACGCCCCTTGAATTTCTTTGAAACGGACAGGTCCAAATAGGACTTCAAGAGTTGATGAGTTAATGGGAGATTTGCATATCTTTGAGAGAACTAATAAAGTATTTCCAGAAGCATCATACAATGTTGACGACAACCCATCATACAATGAAGGGATTGATTTATGTGATAGAAAATAGGTACTTATGCTACTTGCAGTTGTCATATCTTTATTTTCAAAGTTTAGATTATAGTTATTACATGCGTTGACTGTTTTTACACCTCAGTTGAGCAGCAAAGGAGCTAAGTGACTAAATGCAAACCTCTCAGTTTAATTTTTTAGACATGAATGGCTTGATCTTGTCAATGTGTTCTCTATGGGGACATACACCCTGTTAACGGGAATGTTCTATAATCTTTGGGAAATGGGACCTGGTCTTTTTGATTTGGGGATTTTAACAACATTTTATTGAAATTGGGGAAATCTAAAAATGCACAAAACTGTTTGAAAATACCAGAATCTCTTCAAATTCATTGTCATTTTACTTCCATAGGGAAATCTCATCTGCAGATTTGCTTTTGTTTTTGTGTTAGGAATTGGGCCTTATTTTGGCCCCCTATGATTGGATAGAAAAAGCTGGTAAATCATTATTACTTCAAAGGACTTAGCAGGCTCTCTGATATATATGTTACAGTGAAACCAGTCAATGTAGGCAACTAGAAAGAACCTTGTGTTACAGTCAAACCAGTCTGTATAGACAACTAGAAAGAACCTTGTGTTACAGTCAAACCAGTCTGTATAGGCAACTAGAAAGAACCTTGTGTTATAGTCAAACCAGTCTGTATAGGGAACTAGAAAGAACCTTGTGTTATAGTCAAACCAGTCTGTATAGGGAACTAGAAAGAGCCTTGTGCTATAGTCAAACCAGTCTGTATAGGCAACTAAAAAGAACCTTGTGTTACAGTGAAACCAATCTTGTATAGGCAACTAGAAAGAATAACTAGTTATAGTCAAAGCAGTCTGTATAGGCAACTAAAAAGAATCTTGTGTTACAGTGAAACCAATCTTGTATAGGCAACTAGAAAGAATAACTAGTTATAGTCAAAGCAAAATCAATGATAAATTGTAACAGGTCACCGTTAACTTGTCTTTTCAGAAAGATGACTATTTAATCCATATTATATAATTTTTGTTCTTTCAGAAAATTATAAACACACAAGAAGGAAAAATGAAGAGGATTCTAGACATTTACAAGAAGAATTTAGTTCTTTTTCAAATTCAAAACCTCATCTTGTACATTCTCAGTCTCATAGAGATCAGAATAGTGTAAATAGTTTCCGTCATCGTATACATAAACGTTCAACATCATATAAACGTCATGTGGAAGTGATGGTAGCAGCCGACAATAAAATGTTACGTTACCATGGATCAGACTTAGAGAGATACATTTTAACATTAATGGCAATAGTAAGTATGCTTCGTTAAACTTTGCATCAAAATTACTGTACTTAGAATGTTGTAACCCTTCCAACACTACAGGCCACAATCGACTGGTCTATGGAAATAGAAAAGATTGTACCATTTAGATACCTAGGGACTAATGGTTAATACCCACAAGGTCAGAGAGCATTTTGTTTTTTTTGGTGTGTATGTGTCTTCAACTTTCAGTTTCCTGTTTTTGCATTTAACTTTAAAACTAGAAGACAGGCATTGGAGAGAATCTGAAAGAAAAGGAAATATTGATCAGAAAATGTGATCCAGAAATGTCATATGGTTCAAACTAAGTGTAAAGTATGCAGTAATGAAGTTTGTTAGCTGGATTGCAAAGCAAAAACAAGTGTATCAATTGGTGATTTTTGTTTGCCTGTCAATCCGTCCATCTGTCTTTCTGTGTCTGACAACAATTTGGTTTCCTGTTGTGAGTTTTGAAATATAGTCAAACTTACATTTAAGACCACCACTTTATAAAGGGCATCTGCCCATAAAAGTCATTCAAACTTAACCTTAATGTTAACTTTTTGTATTGAATAAACCTCTACATAATGGCCACCTCTCTATAACAGCTACTTTTGCCTGTTCCCTTGAGTGACCTTTATAAACAAGTTTGACTGTATAATTCATTATAATGTAGACATACCATCATTAGTCTTTGTTCTTACTTTGATTTCTTATTTAAGAAACATTTGATGATAGAAAGTATAATTATTAAATGATGATTAAAAGTTTCAGAAATTTGGTGAAATAGCCATCTGTGAATATATCATTTAAATGTCTACCTCTCTCATTTCGTAAGTCAGTCTTCCAGCATCTTTATATAATATGTTTTATTTAACAAGGAGTTAAATGAAATGTAAATCTAGCTCAATTTTTGAAAATTTTTTTTAAATGATGGAATTGATATGAGAGCGTCTAATTTCTGTTATGTGCAAAACAGATCTTTTAATTGTTTTGCACACTATTTTAAAAGATCTTCCCACACTTACACCCATTTACAAAGACATTCATTTGAATACACACATTAATTTCTTCTTTCCTCCACTAATCTAATTTAATTTCAATCAGTCTCTTTAAGTCTGGAGCCGGCCTGGCTCAGTCGGTAGCGCGCTCGACTCTGGATCGTGAGGTCGTGAGTTCGAGTCCCGCCGGCAACAGGTTGGTTTCCTGTCTTTCGGATGAGACAGTAAAAGCTGGAGGTCCCGTGTCACAGTAGGTGTTGGCACGTTAAAGAACCCTACTGCTCAATGGCCGTAAGTGCCGAGCATAGGCCAAAATTTGAAGCCCTTCACCGGCATTTGGTGACGTCTCCATATGAGTGAAATATTCTCGTGTGGGACGTTAAACAACAATAAACAAACAAACAAACTTTAAGTCTGGTTGTCTTTGAATATTTCAGAGTCTAACAGAGAGAGAGAGAGAGAGAGAGAGCTTTGTGTGCTCTATATTTATTGCAGATATGCAACTGTTTTAACAGTTGAATTGATTTTTAAGTAATTGTAAACATTAGGTGCAGACTCGGTCTTGAATTAATTTGCTGTTGAAACAGGTAGCATTCTGTTATGTAATTACTGCATAGGAAGTTATCTTTGCCACATAATCGCTCAGACACAGACTTCAGTCATAGAGGCAAAATTACATGTATTTGGCACTATGTACATGATACACTTTCTGTAATCAGCTTAAGAGGAGCAGTTTGTATTTCAATTTGAAAAAAAAATTAGCTAGACTCCAGACTCTTAATATTATTTGTACTTTCATTCTGTTTACATGTCAACTAATAGTTATCATGTATACATAGACTTGATTTAAAAGCAGCCATACTTCATTCTTGTGCCAAAATAATATCAGTGATGAATGAAAATCTCAAATAAAAACTATAAAGTTTGATTTTAATGTCATTATCCTTATTCATAACTCCAATCTGACTAATTCTAATGTATTAGGTGACATCGTTTGGTTGACTCTGGGTTCACCAATCTATACATAGTCTCTGTCTGTTATCTTTCGGACAGAACTTAATAGCTACTTTGAACTTTTTAGTAAGTTTCCTTGGCATAAAACTTATATCATATTCAGTTTTAACCTGAGTTTTGTTACAGAGTTGTGGCTCTTGAAAGTGTAAATTGTAAAAAAAGTTTGGTTTTGATAGTTTTTCTCCATCATCTTAGTCAAATGTATAAAGTTATTATTTACATATAATTGAGTTGTAATCTATCTCGCTGGTGCCATTCCCATAATCAAGACGGATTTCCTGTACTTTATCAGACACAAATTTTAATATTTTACAAAAAATGTATAAAATATTGTCCAAAAATGAAAGCTGTTTTCTGTAAATATTTTGTCAAATGCGCTTTCAGTAATATGTAAGAATTTTATCACAAATGCCTCTGATGTAAAAGAGTCTGGGGTAAGTGATTTATGCTGTCGGTCTTCGTCTGTTGTTGTCTGTAAATGATTGAATGTTTCTAACTTTTTGAAAAATACTGTGCCAATCATCTTAAAATTTTGTAAGAAGCTTCTTTAGGGTAATGGGAACCAACATTTTGAATTTCTTGATTCTTGTCAAAAGCATGTAATTTTACAGCCACTTGCAGCACTATATACTTTACAGCCACTTGTAGCACTATGTACTTTATAGCCACCTGTGGCACTATGTACTTTACAGCCACTTGCAGCACTATGTACTTTACAGCCACTTGTGGCACTATGTTCTTTACAGCCAATTTTAATAGTATGTACTTTACAGCCACTTGCAGCACTATGTACTTTACAGCCACTTGTAATAGTAAGTACTTTACAGCCACTTGCAGCACTATGTACTTTATAGCCACCTGTGGCACTATGTACTTTACAACCACTTGCAGACAGTACTATGTACTTTACAGCCACTTGTGGAACTCTGTACTTTACAGCCACTTTCGGACAGTACTATATACTTTACAGCCTCTTTTGGCACTTTGTACTTCACAGCCACTTGCAGACAGTACTATGTACTTTACAGCCACTTGTGGAACTATGTACTTTACAGCCACTTGTGGACAGTACTATGTACTTCACAGCCACTTGTGGAACTCTGTACTTTACAGCCACTTTCGGCCAGTACTATGTACTTTACAACCACTTGTGGAACTCTGTACTTTACAGCCACTTTTGGACAGTACTATGTACTTTACAACCACTTGTGGAACTCTGTACTTTACAGCCACTTTCGGCCAGTACTATGTACTTTACAACCACTTGTGGAACTCTGTACTTTACAGCCACTTTCGGCCAGTACTATGTACTTTACAGCCACTTGTGGAACTATGTACTTTACAGCCACTTTTGGACAGTACTATGTACTTTACAGCCACTTGTGGAACTCTGTACTTTACAGCCACTTTCGGACAGTACTATGTACTTTACAACCACTTGTGGAACTCTGTACTTTACAGCCACTTTCGGACAGTACTATGTACTTTACAACCACTTGTGGAACTCTATACTTTACAGCCACTTTCGGACAGTACTATGTACTTTACAACCACTTGTGGAACTCTGTACTTTACAGCCACTTTCGGACAGTACTATGTACTTTACAACCACTTGTGGAACTCTATACTTTACAGCCACTTTCGGACAGTACTATGTACTTTACAGCCACTTGTGGAACTCTGTACTTTACAGCCACTTTCGGACAGTACTATGTACTTTACAACCACTTGTGGAACTCTATAATTTACAGCCACTTGCAATACTTCTATTAATCTGGTTTTATTCACGAGAATCTTATTTACGCATTTAGCAAGAGCTCTCACTCAGGAATAACGAAAATAAAGTCTCAAGAACATTTCTGGATTTATAGTATTTATTTTACAGCCACCTGTGGCACCAGTATTTATTTTACAGCCACCTGTGGCACCAGTATTTATTTTACAGCCACCTGTGGCACCATGTACCATGATTTTGTCACAGAGTGATTTTCTTAGGCAGGTTTAACCTTGTAAGAAATTTGTTATAAACTTTTTGTACATTTGGTAATTAACTGAGAAGATTTCCTGTGATCAGGAAACATATATTTTTCCCGTGTAGAATTGAATTACAATTTCATTTTTATTTGATCTTTCTTCACTATTATCTCATGACCTTGATTTTTATCAGTCTCTGTATGTATGCATAAACAATTTCACTCTCACGGTTTTTCTTCCATGTGTGTAACTTCACAATCTTACAGAGAATTCTGGCTAACCGTAAAATACAAATGAGGCAATGTCAACCCTGCTTCTTTTATCCGTATGAACATGTGACATCACATCTTGAACCAGCATGGAAAAAAAAAATAGACATTTCATATTTGATAAACGGTAGTGTTAGTTTACCTGAGAATTACCTGTCACTTTTGTTTTTTTTACCGTTTATTGTTGATACACCCACACATGGATAGACATATAGGACTTGCATTTATATTTGTAACTATTAGCTAAAGACAATCTAACAAACATAAACCTTGACAGAATTTCTTAGTTACGAGGATAATACATGTACAAATGTCAGTTACATCATGTGTACGATATTGTAAACACACCATTTATACCTTTACCAGGTAATATTACATACCTGTATGGCCTACAGGGTCAACAACATTAGAAGATGGTTGCAGATTCTGGAAATGGACTTGCTGTTTTACAATACCTTACATTTAAGTCGATGGACATTCACATCAATGAAAATGTTTTTAAAATTCTATAAACTACAGTTTTTTGCTGTTATTGCTTTTTTTTTTTATTGTTTCATAAAAAAACTCTATATAATAAAAAAGAGAGAGAGATGGTTTAAGGTGAATAAATCAATAAAGGACATTGTGATATATATCTGTTTAATTTGTTTTTGTAGTTCATTTTCTTTGTCGTATTCATTGTGTTTTACATTTTAATTAGGTAAGTACTCCTCACCTATTAATGAATTATGCATCTGTATGTTCACCTAAGTTTACAGTAACTATGAAAAAATATGTTAGGTCATGATTTGTAGTTTCTGTTTTTATTTTTTGAGTTTTTGATGTTTTTATTCTCTCTCTGTCACAATTGATTTCACTTTCCACATGGTATTACCTGCCTCGGAGTAGGTGATACATGTTCTCTTGGTAAATTGGGAAAAAGTGCACCTGGTTAATTTCGCAAAGGAAAAACTCTGATTGAAAAGAAAATTACATCACCAAGTGATAGTTAATTAAGTAATTTGTAAATGTGTACCAAGGAATGAAAGAAAAATTTCACCGTATTTTCATTATATATCCTGTTTCAAATATCGCTTCACACACCTGGATAATGGAGAGATATTTTTAAATTTAAAATTTTTACAGTATGATTGCGATTAGTTTTGGGGAAAAAAGTCACTAAGTAAAAATGAAGTAGCAAAGCCAATTATCCACTCCGAATCTGTGATAAAACAGGTCACAGGATCAATATAAAAATCAAATTTTTGAAAATTAATTGGGACACATGGCTGTAATTAGTACACCTGTATTATCTGCATGTATGAAGATTTCCGTATGTTTACTCTCACTGGCTCTTTATACACAACAATATGCCAAGGTTTTTTTTTTATCTTTCCAATTTATTTGTTAACACAAACAAAAAAGACTTCGTTAACTCACCAGCCCCTTTGGTGACAGCAAAAAATGGTCTTTGTGACCAGGTGGTCTTTATACACATGTGGCCACTAAAGCAGGTTTTAATGTATTTATTTTTTGGCCTCTAGGGATGCTGAATACTGTAGAATCAGAAAATTGTGTTGTAGTTTTAATTTCTTTCATTTTGTTGCTTTCATTTGTCAAATAAATTCAAACCATGATGAAATTTTACCTGAATTTTGCCTAGTAATAGTAATGAGTTCCATTACAAACATATTTTTATACTGCACATAAATTTAATGTCAATCAATTTGGTTTTTTTTTAAACAATGAAATTTTAACCCCATGAAATTTTCTGATTCTACAGTATTATGCATAGTGTAAGGTATATCACAATTTATCACATAGCTGGAGTTTTTCACAATTTTTTTTTTTAATTTGGTTTGATTTATCAAATAATTACAATATTTCTATTTTTTTAGGTGGCCAGTATATATAGAGATCCATCTATAGGGAATTTTATCAACATAGTTGTTGTCAAAATTGTTGTCTTTAGATCTGAACAGGTAAGTGGCTTATGTTCATAGAAATCTTTTTTTTAAGAAACATCATGATTGTCATTATTACCAGGGATTTTTCACTCTTTTGGGAATAGGACCTTGGCCTTTTGAATTTGGAATTTTAGCAACATTTTATTGAAATTGGGAAATCTAAACATACACAAAACTGTTTGAAAATACAAGAATCTTTTCAAAATCGTTGTCATTTGGGAAATTTCCACTGCAAATTGGGGAAAAATGCACAGTTTTTGCATTGGGAATGGGGCCTTATTTCTGACCCCTGCAATTAGGTGGAAAATCCCTGATTACATACCGTTTTGTGCATGTTTTCAGTTTTATACTTTTCTCCCTATTTCATAACACACATAATCACATGTTTGAAATGCATTCTCTCAAGCTGAAAAATAGTTGGTTATATTTTATCCACTATTTTTCACAATTGTGAAAGGAATTTCTTGAATGACATACTCCACAGAGAGTATTGTCATACCATATTTGACCCATTTGCTGCCCAGGACGCTACAAAAATAAGGGAAAAGAGGTGAGCGCTTAATGGGACCATTATTAATAGTCCAATTAATGTAAAATATTAATTTTTATAAGGCACAGTGGTAGAGAACAGTGTCATAATGGTTCTTTATTCTTGTAGAGAGAGCAGTGTCGTAATGGTTCTGTACTTTTGTACAGAGAACAGTGTCATAATGGTTCTTTATTCTTGTAGAGAGTGCAGTGTCATAATGGTTCTTTAGTCTTGTACAAAGAGCAGTGTCATAATGGTTCTTTACTCTTGTAGAGAGAGCAGTGTCATAATGGTTCTTTATTTGTTGTAGAGAGTGCAGTGTTGTAATGGTTCTTTACTTTTGTACAGAGAACAGAGAACAGTGTCATAATGGTTCTTTATTCTTGTACAGAGAGCAATGTCATAATGGTTTTTTATTCTCAAAGAGAGTGCAGTGTCATAATGGTTCTTTACTCTTGTACAGAGAACAGTGTCATAATGGTTCTTTATTCTTGTAGAGATTGCAGTGTCATAATGGTTCTTTATTCTTGTAGAGAGAGCAGTGTTGTAATGGTTCTTTACTCTTGTACAGAGAACAGAGAACAGTGTCATAATGGTTCTTTATTCTTGTAGAGAGTGCAGTGTCATAATGGTTCTTTATTCTTGTAGAGAGAGCAGTGTTGTAATGGTTCTTTACTCTTGTAGAGAGAGCAGTGTTGTAATGGTTCTTTATTCTTGTAGAGAGAGCAGTGTTGTAATGGTTCTTTACTCTTGTACAGAGAACAGTACCTACACAAGAGTATCATTGGTTTTTAATACTGTACTGAGAGCAGTGTCATTGGATTTTACTTCTGCACAAAGAGCAGTGTCATTGGTTTTTACTACTGTCCAAAGCAGAGTGAATGGATTTTACTTCTGCACAAAGAGCAGTGTCATTGGTTTTTACTACTGTCCATAGCATTGTCAATGGTTTTTACTACTGTACATAAAGCAGTGTCATTGGTTTTTACTACTGTCCATAGCATTGTCAATGGTTTTTACTACTGTACATAAAGCAGTGTCATTGGTTTTTACCCCTGCACATAAAGGTGGAGGAAAGAACCTGGTTACAATGTATCTGGAAAGAGACCACCAGCCTTCTGCAAGTGAACTGGTAGACTTTCCTCACAAAATCACGCTCGACTCTTGATCGTGAGTTCAAGTCCAGCCGACGGCAGGTTGGTTTCCTGTCCTTCGGATGAGACAGTAGAAACCGAGGTCCTGTGTCACAGTAGGTGTCGGCACGTTAAAGAACCCTCACTGCTCAATGGCCATTAGTGCCGAGCATACGTTAAAATTTGAAGCCCTTCACCGGCAATTGGTGATGTCTCCATGAATGAAAGATTCTTGAGTGGGACATTAAACAACAATAATTCATCTTATGTAATTTATTTGTAAATATTTTTGTTTTTTCCCTGAATTTGGTTTTGAGATTTTAAACTTTAAAACTTGAAAAATGTTCTCAATTATTCATATGGTAATGAAAACTTATAAAAGTAAGCTAACATTATCTCTTCATAGTTTCAAATCGAAATAAAACCTTTTTGTAGTCTTTTTCAAATGATTGAGACAGAATTTAGTCTGGAAACCATTTTTGAGTCATAATTTGTTTGTGAAGATATTATAAATATAGCACATGTACCACATATGTACAACTTAATTCAAACTTTTTTGTAGTATTTATGACCAGAGTTTGTAGATCAAGAATGATTCATGTTATCATCTTGAAAACGTACAAATATAAAAAAAAAGTGATGTTGAATATTTATGAGATCCTTCTGTAATGTTACAAAGGTGTTTCAGTGGTCCATCAGATTTGTGTCAGTGACCACAGACAGGCCATATCATTTACTTATCCTTGTACTTGACAAGTGGATAACATCAATGGACGAGTTGCAACTACTAAACACAACTGTCCGTCACATTGAAAACTCTGTACAATCTGTAGATTTTACTCATACTACAAGCTTGGTGTGCCATTGTTATACGTGTTATATCATGTGTTAAAATTGATACAAATTTTTAACACAGGATCCAAGACCTTCAGGTTAACCAAGATGTTGTTGCTGTTGTTGTTGTTTTCTCTATCTCTTTCCTGTCTTTGTCACTAGAGGATGAATACTTATGTGACAGAATTCGCAAAAAATTTTAAGATAAGTTTAGTTTTAAAGGGTTCTTTTGGAGATTCTTCATTGTTCTCATCGAATTCTGTCAGATATATTTTATGTCCTAAACAAAGTGGAAAAAAATAGTTCTGAACTTCTTGACTGTTTGTAAGTGTAAAAAAACAGTGCATGTAAGCACCATGATCTTCCTATTTAAAAGTCTGGAATTTTATAAATGTTAGAAAGTTCATTTCGTTTCTTTAGGACAATTTACTATGTCAGTACTGAAAGGGGAAATGCTGGTTGGTCATTGCCTCAAATTTAAAAATTTTCACACAGGATTTCTTCAGAAAACTTGAAAGTTATGATAAGCCTATATACTGTTAGATTTATGATCAGTTCTTTTACAATAAACCTAAGATATGGTGTCTCAAATTGTGTTGTTGCCATTATTGTATAGAAAGTAAATGAACCAAGTAATGGACATTAAAAGCACACCGGTATGATTATAGGATTTGACCTTTCCTTGTTGTCGGCTCTTTAAAGCTATGTGATCATTATGTGTGGATCACCATATAGGAGATTTCTAATGTCTTGAAGTAGCACTTTGAAATATGAGCGCCAAATGCCTCCTATGTCCAAAAAAAAAAAAAAAAAAAAATGTCTAACCCTTAGTTTTGAATATTGATATTATAAGTACATGTACAGTGTAGCAGAAATGTAGATACATGTATATTTTGCTTTCAAGTTTTCAAACAAGGCAATGTTTTTTGTGAAAGTTAGTACATGTACATGCATTTCTTTGAAATGATTAGAAGAGGATGTGAAATTCTAAAACACAACCAACCATTGATCAGTGTTGAATGTACTCAGCTGCCTTTTGCTATTTTGCAAGATGTAGTTTCTACGTACAGAAACTGGAATTTTTTGGAGCAGATATTTTCCCTCAATTACGAAGAAAAAACAACAAAACAAACACCACCACCCCCACCCCCCCAAAGAAAAAAAAAACCAAACAAAAAATAAGAAATCATACAAACAGGAAATCAAATGAAAAAAAAACTCAAAACATCATTAATTCTGGTTCCACCTTAGTGGTTGTATTTGTACTTTAAATACTATAATATCAGAGAATTTAGCAGCAGGAGCTTTCCCATGATTAATGTGAGGAAATCGTATGTCTGTAGTGACATACAAGAGAGTTTCATGTTCTGGCACATCTCTTGGCTCTTGAATCAGGGTAGCATATTTGGATGGCTGGGAATATTTGTTGCTTCTCTAGCAAGCTGTTGCAGTGATGCATCTATAATGCTGTTCAAAATGGCATTAATTGAGGTACAAGCAAAAGAAATCTGATAAGCAGTGTATTCATTTCTGCAAAGTTTATAATCATCATCATTATGCAGATAATGGCAACCCTCTAGTTTTAATGGAATTATCAGCGTATTTTCTGACATAAAAACAAGGCATGCAGTAAAGCCTGGGTTTTTAGTGGCTGATCAGTTGTATTTTATTTTATTCAATTTATATATATATATATATATATATATATATATATATATATATATATATATATATATATATACATACACATATACATATACATATACATATACATATACATACATATATAAACAGTTGTAAATGATGTTAAGTGTCCAGTTTATTTGTGATAGGTCTGTACCACTTAGCTGTGAGAGATTTACTAGCTCTCCTGTGTTCACATGTGGAAAATGAATGGCTTGACCTGAATGGACACACTATACCTGATGACTCAGACCAGGTAAACAGTGTCATTTTGTCTGAGTGGTAAAACACTTTCCCATTCATTCATACTCATTCATACCTTCTCCAATGCTGTAAATCCACAACCTGTTCGACTGAGCTACACTATGTTTGTGCATGCATGTATTTTTGGCTTGAGTTTTAAAACATGTTTCCGGCTTCAGTTGTTTTCATTTTCAACTCTTTCTTAGATAGAAGTATTTAAAAATCAAGCAGCACTTAATTACATGTTTTTACAATTACTCCGGCTTTCTGAATGACCAGCAAGTCGTGTTACTTAAGCTATGATCTTCTTGAATGAACCGAATGTAAATGGGTTACATGTCCCCGAGAGTTGAAATTGTCTCAATATTTTTTACTATGACAGGTTAGTATTACATGCTACATCAGACCTATGACCTACTTGTACATTTACTGATCCCATCATTCTGTCCTCTCAACACTATTAACCATATTTGAATAGTCCAAATTACTGAAACAGATCGTACCATGTGAATATTAGGGGACAAAGAGATTAAAGCTTGAAACTACTAACTGCTGATTATATGGCCATGGACTTGGTGAATGTTGGTGATGTCGCCATCTTCCCCACACATTAATTTCTATCCCATAATCGGCTCAACTAGATATAAAAAATAAAGCTATTCTATTAAAGTATTATTAAAATGTTATTTGGAAGAAATTTGACGCTTTAAGACAATGGACGGTGATATATCAAGCTTCTAGGATAAACTGTTAGAACTTATAAACAAGAAAAGAAAAATGACGAATCATTTTTTTTTTTTTTTGGTGACAGGTTTATATATAGCTAGCCCACTTACATCACTTAAATCCGAGTTCCTTTTGAATGTAAAAAATAAGCAATGTAGAACAAAAAGGTAAATACTAAAAGATACTGACAAATTTTAATACCATTGGATAGCATGTCACCGGTGACCCCTAGCTTCAAATTGATCAATTAAATCATTCACCGTTTATACTACTGGAATGAATCTACCCCATCAAACTGATCAGATTATAAAAAGCATGTTTGAAATTTTGTTTTACTTTGAAGCATAAAATCCGTCTTGATCAGAGTTTAAATCAGAGTGTCCAATTTCAAAGCAAACTTGCCATAGGTATCCACAATTACAGAGAGAATTCCGTGTCTGAAGTCGAGGGGTCTAAACTGTT
Organism: Atrina japonica; assembly: GCA_030159075.1. Classification (NCBI taxonomy): domain Eukaryota; kingdom Metazoa; phylum Mollusca; class Bivalvia; order Pterioida; family Pinnidae; genus Atrina; species Atrina japonica. The sequence continues at coordinate 362,861 of BROG01000076.1, read as the reverse complement.
CAAATGTTCTCAAGTTAAATACATGAACATGCTTCAGTTACAAAATTTAGCATTTAAATTGGTTAAGTTGCATATAAAAATGCCTGACCACAGGTAAAAATTAAAGGTGTTCAAATCGGATTTAATGCTATCCATTTCACAGTAGGTAAATTTGGTAACGTTTCTATGGGCTTCTCTGGTCGGCTTTGATGTTGCACAGATGCTCAGTGCAATCACACCTTTTCAAAGTATTAAACCTCTGTTGATTCATTCCTAGTTTATTGTGAGGTTATTTTTGTTCGTATCTGTGGTAGGTGCAGAGAAACCAAATCTATCATGTAGTACATATAATGAATATATTGTGATACTGGCGAAGGCTGGATACTGATATCAAGCATTTGGTGCTGACATTTGAATGCTAAAGATTATGAATTTGATCTCTCTCCCTTCTCCCTATCTCTCTCTACCTCCCCCTCCCTCTCTCTCTCTCTCTCTGACTCTCTCTGTCTCCATCTCTCTCTCTCTCTGTCTCTGTTTGACTCTCTCTCTGTTTGTCTCTCTGACACTCACTCACTCACTCTCTCTGTCTTTCTCTCTTTCTTTCTGTCTCTCTCTCTCTCTCTCTGTCTCTGTTTGACTCTCTTTCTGTTTGTCTCTCTGACACTCTCTCTGTCTTTTTCTCTCTCTCTCTCTCTCTCTCTCTCTCTCTCTCTCTCTCTCTCTCTCTCTCTCTCTCTCTCTCTCGCTCTCTCTCTCTCTCTCTCTCTCTCTCTCTCTCTCTCTCTCTCTCTCTCTCTCTCTCTCTCTCTCTCTGTATTTTCTTTCTAAGGGATTTTGCTGAAAGTATGTTTGTTATGTGTTGGACACATTGAAATATTCAGCTTTCTAAATCTTAATTTATAAATTAATTTTTTCATCTGTATAATTCTGAGTATGTAAATGTCTTTTATTGCTTGTCGGCTTGAGCATTATAATGTGTACAGGTATATATGTTTTGTTAGACATTACTTACACTAGCAGTGTACTCCTCTTGGCCAGAGAGCTAAAACCTGTTTATGTATTAAGTAAGTCCAGCTGTGAGGTTTTCAAATGATTTATAAATCTTCTTGATTATTTTTTATCTATTCCTCTGTAAATTTCTTATAATGCCCCATTACTGGTATAAGTTTCCCTTCTTCAGTTCTAGGCAAAAGATCTTTATACAATATAGTTTTGATATTTTCTATTGATGCGAGTCTCGTATGCTTTTCAGTCGTAATTTGAAATTACATACTACCTAAGTTACAAAGCATCTGATCTTGACTGTACTCCTGTCCCAATACAAAACATCATACTAAGACCTGATATCATTCATCTTGTTACTCTTCTACCCAATGTTTTTAAAGTAATTGAATATCAGATTACGATTCCATCCAGATTACCTTACTTGGTCTTTGTAATGTCAATTCTGTTGGTACATAATGATTTCTATCTCTTGAGCAGTGACACTTAATGAATAAAAGCCATTCAAGTTGTTAGTAAACTTGACATTTATGCTGTCACTTTTAAAGAACTGTCAAAGAGTTGGACAATTATTTTTACCACGACGCCCCTTTTGTTGTGAACCGATCATTGTCATTTTGTCACAGCCCTCTGAGACAACACAAATTGTTTTGTGAGTATATATGTATATACCAATAAAAAATTTACCAGGACTTGAGTCACAATAGCCTGCTTTGGAACCAAAGGTGACTGATGTCAAAAAGTATAAAGAAGAAGTACAAAGGACCTGGGGTTATTTTTGATGACTTTAACGATAATAGTACAAAGCAAAGCAAACTGAATTAGTTTGAATAATAACAAATTTTAAAGAGATTGATACCCTAGTGCCCTCAAATAACTCAATTGGTCCTTCATTTCAAGAGCAATATTTGCTGGTGATTTTGAGAAAGTTGTAGCTATAAAGCTGAGAACCGTTCATTTTTTTTGACATGCCAGCAAATGTTTGTCACGGTACATGCTGACAAAGTTTGACATTTCCTGATAAAAAATAAAACAAAACATAGTTCCCACAATCCTAACTACTGTTTGAGACTTTTGTTAAACTGAATGTACCCATAAACATGACAAGGTTAAGCTCAAACTTGAGCATCAAAGAGAAAATCTTCACCGTTGATGCAGTGTGACCACAAAAAAGAAAGAAAGCATTTCTACAGGATGGTCGTTCAACAATAAGATTAGTACTTTGTCAAGTGTATTGATAAAACATACCATACCTTGAATATAAACTCCCAGGTGTGAAATGTTCACCTTCTAATAATTATGTCTTGTCCATGTATTTGCATTTTTAGAATGGCCCAATATCGGCCTCATCCCTTGTCATCTGTCCATCAACAAATTCTTCTAAAGAATCACTGGACAGATTTCAACCTAATTTAGCAGGAAGCTTGCTCCAAGGAATAGGCTTCAAGTTTGTAAACAAAAGGGGATAGTACCCATAGGGGCTGCAAAAGGTTCAAAACTTGGTACATCTTCTCTTCATGATCAGTTAATGTTATACATTTATTTCAAATTAGCTTTACATAATTGTCAAGTCAAAGTTTCAAGGTCATGTGTCAAGGTCACAGACATAAATCAACAGTAAATATCAGTTGCATATTTGACCAAAATTTGCCAGGTGAATGCCTGAAAGGCCCCTTAAGCCTCTAGCTGAAATTATTTTCACATAATATACAATTTATCATATTTATACAAACTTGATAAGAGAATAGAAAATAGGTAGTTATGTTCATTGATTATTACATATTTACTTGTGGAAGGGTGGTGATTTTTTCTCAAGTTCTTAGTAACAAGTTCTCTCTTCCACCTTTAAAAATTGGCCACCTACATGTATCTGAAATTGTTATATGTGGTGTAAAAGCATCATTCAAACAAACAAACACATAATGAAGTACAGTTGTTTTACAGTTGTAGTCATGGAATACAATCATTTCTGACAGAGGTATTAATTGAGGAAAATGTTAGGCCAACTGGTAGTATTGTACTTCAGAACAGAGGCCAGTAACTGCCATTTAAATATTTCATATCTTTATTTATCTCTAGATAGAACGGTTTAATCTTTTTTCATTTTGCTATTTGTTGTTGAAGTGAATGAACCAAGATTTGATAATGTAAATGCAGTTTTAACATCACATTTAAAAGGTTTTCATCACAGATCTATAACAATCTCCGTTATGCCAAACAATGTTAAAAGTTGATTGACAGAGAGACCTTTGCTTGAAGAGTATATTGACTTCCTGTTGTCTAATCAGTCTATTCCTCATCTTCTTGTATCACAATAGCAGTTTGTTAAACCTTGGTAACATCTTTTGTGCTATTGAGTTCTTTAATAGCTAATCGTGTCATATAAAAGGATATCTGATAGCATAAAAAATTAAAAACGCCTAAATACAGCGCCTTGATCTCTCGGGAATAGTTCATTGCCTGACCATAAAATGATTGTTGTTTTTTATGCAGAAGAGAGCATGTATTTAACACCTTTGATTTATGATTAATAAACATACATTTGTTTCTCACATTTGCATAATGTTATATGCAGAATACATTGTTATTCCTTTGTCCAGACACTTTAAAGTCCAGTGTTATTTCCTGGTACTTCCATGTGCCAAATTTCACAATCTGTTTAAATTCATTTGAGAATCTTCACACTTAAAGTGAACTTCAGGTAGATTGTATTATGTATAGTTGTATTCAGTATATGTTACAGACTTTCCGGGACAGTGCAGTGACCGGTACTATCTACATGTATGTAGTCTTGTATAGGTGGGGGTTGGTTTTAATACCCGATAATGTTTGGCAACTTGTGTTAGGTCCTTGGCCTTTTCCAAGATACACTTCACCTAGGTACACTGTGTATTGGCCTTTACCTAGATACACTGTGACTTGGCCTTTACCTAGGTATACTATGACTTGGCCTTTACCTAGGTATACTGTGACTTGACCTTTACCTAGGTATACTGTGACTTGTCCTTTACCTAGGTATACTGTGACTTGACCTTTACCTAGGTATACTGTGACTTGTCCTTTACCTAGGTATACTGTGACTTGGCCTTTACCTAGGTATACTGTGACTTGGCCTGTACCTAGGTATACTGTGACTTGGCCTTTACCTAGGTACACTGTGACCTGGCCTTTACCTAGGTACACTGTGACTTGGCCTTTACCTAGGTATACTGTGACTTGGCCTTTACCTAGGTATACTGTGACTGGACTAACAGTTGCTGTACTAGGCCATTATCTAGGTACACTTACTGGGCTGACAGTTGGTCTACTTGGCCATTACCAAGGTACAGGGTAAATGGGCTCACAATTGCTGTATTTTAACTTTACCTCGGCACACTGTGACTGGGCCTTTACCTAGGTACACTTTGATTTGGCCTTTATCTAGGTACACTGTGACTGGGCCTTTACCTAGGTACACTTTGATGTCTGTTTGGCCTTACGTAGGCTCATTATGACTGGGCTCACAGTTATCTATTTGGCCTTATTTAGGTACATTGTGATTGGTTCTTTTCCTAGGTACACACTGACTTTGCCTTTTCTGAAGTACACTATGACTTGGCTTGCAGTTGCTCTACGATTATATGGTCATCAATACAAATGTGCAGTCACATTCAGATACTCTTGTCAATGATTCCCTTATTTGGAATGCTTTGAAATATCATTTTAGTTCCCTGTCCCCTCTTCATCCATTTCTTGAGTTGCTTTAGTGGTGACAAAATGTTTTTAAGATAATATGTCATACTTGATGATGGTTGGTATGTCTCAGATTTGTGATACTGATAATTTAAAGAAAAGAAACTGTACATAAAACTGCAGAGTGAGAAGAGAAAATTGTAGTAACTGTTTTTCAGGCGATAGTTTGCTGGTTTTAATGAGGCAAATATCTTTTTTTCCCTTTGCTTATTGTTACTGAGAACTGAGTAAGGTCACCAAGAGACACTGTCAAATTATATCACTTTTACTCTGTAGGAGATGTTATGTAACCATGTATTTTTTTCCTCCATCCTTCTTCTTGTTATTACATAAAGTGTCACTTGCCATCTCTGAACTTCCTGTGACCCTTTCGATACAAGGTCATTTATAAAAGGGAGAAATTGGAAAGACGATTTTAAGTCCCCTTAAATAACTGTAGTGTTCAGAGACTACTGAATAATTTTCATGTTCAGTACTTTTGCTATATCCCACTGGATGCAGCAAATTTGACTCTTAACATGAACGATTTGTTTACTGAATATAACCACACTTCAATGAGAAGTCTGTAGAAGGGACTTTCTGTGTAACGTCAGGTCTATATTTGTCAAGCTGACACTCGTGGATATGGTCTGTTATTGACCAGTAGTGTCAAAGCTTGGTAGGAGACGTGTGAAGATGCCCAAGATGGAAACGCGTCAGTGGACAATACCTGCAGGTAGTGATACTCATCAGGTGTATTCAGGTGATAAAACTCTTCATCACATATTGATTTACCCACTCATGTATTTGCTTTATTTGTGCTCATATCACAACAAATTTTTACCCAATTAAACAGAACAATTGGGACACAAGTGTCTCGATTGGAAGCCTTCAAATTTCTCACCAATCAATGAATGTGTCTTTGTGTACTGGAGTGCTTTGTTTTCATTGAAATGCTTCGGCAGAATTTACTATTATATCAAATGTTACGATTTCCTTGGTATTAGATGTTGATTAAGGTGGCGAAGAATTTGTTTTGGTTTTCAATTTCGGCAACTATGAAACATAATTAAGCAACTTCTGGTATGTAAGCAAACAACATGAAGAAAAAGAATTAATGAACATTTCTGTAGTCAAAAAAACCATGGTGAAAATTTTAAAGTGATGAATTTAATTATGTTTCAGTGATTACTTTCTAATAAATTTGTTTTAATCCCCTTTGTTATTTGTAAATGAGTCAATACAGATTTTGTGAAACATTTTATCCCAAGTTTAAGCTGAAGGGTGTTATAATGTTTGGTGTCAGGTACAAGATAGCACTTTAAAAACGATTCAGGATAATTTAGTGAATTCAATGGATAACCAATTTCCTTTTTTAGGGAGGGTTTAATCTTGAGAAACATTTTGTCAATAATGCCTCCAACAATGACAATAATTTAAACATAATATTTGCTTTTGAAAAAAAAAGCAACTTCACTTTTTTTTTTACTTATTCAATACCTGAAAACGTTATCTTGATCCCCTAAATGGAAAAATGCTATAGTAAATGGATTGTTGCAAATTCTTTTTTCACAAGTCATTAGAATTCTTTCACATCAAAGTCTAAAGAGAATGTGTAAATTGTAAAAAAAAAAAAAAATCAAGATTGAGATCTACAGGTGTGAAATTTGTTTCAGAGCACATATCTTTGTGGTTTTTTTTTTTTTAACCACAATCATGAAATATGACAAGTATTAAAGTAATGAGTAATCTTCTATATGTATTTACTGGTATATATTTCCTTTTCACATTACCCAACACATGCATATATATATTTTATATTAACCCCCAGAAGGCAGAAGAAAAGAGTACATTTCATCATATCTGAAGACAATATAGATGTTTATCGTCATAAAAGTTTTAAAATCATATATAGATACATGTACATTTGTGTATATATTCTTTCATCCTTCCTGTGTCTTTAGTGTGTTTTTATGTATTCCTATTTCTTCTATTAATGTATAATGTAAAGGTATGTAAAAATAAACCCATCACATAAACACTGTCAAATTTCCACATTTAGCTTTCAGTGATTCTCTTTGATTTCTCACCTATTTCATTTTAGTAAAATGTGTAAGTGTTGTAAAGAATATCACACATTTGATAAAAATGCCCAAATTTGCATAATTTTACAAGATATTGCAGAAGCAAAAATTTGTAAAATATCAAAGGTATGATTCTATTGTGAAAGAAAAATGTTAAGATGTTAGGTAGCTAATACCAGCCGGTGCTTCATACAAAATTCAACATGTTGTCAGTCATGTTGACATTTTTGCTAATGAAGAAGATAGCTTATGGTAATAGTGTGTATGGTTGAGCGTCTGTATGCAAACTTTCTGACTTCAGCAAAATCAGCACTGAAATAAAGCAGACTCAAATATTCACTGATTTATAGTGAGAAATGTTTAGATTAAATTTGTGACACTTCCAACTACTTGGCCTTGGAAATATGTGAACACTAGCATACTACATCTGGGTCCGAAGTCACCAATTTTACTCTGTACTCAAGCTCAACTTTATTCTGTTATTTTGACTATATAGTTGTTTGTAAAATTCCTGAATCTGACTGAACAGGAAATAAATTATTACATTTTTCATCATTCACATAAAAAAAAATTTGGTTACGCTTATGATTTTCCTGTGAAAACAAATAGATCCGTAGAGTAAGGTAATCAAACAATTTTCAAATATTGGTTTTGTTCAAATGATCAATACAGTACGTGATTTTAGCATTAGTTATGGCTGTATGCCATTAATATACAAACATGTCCAGTTATGCCATAAATTTTGCAGAGAAACCATAATTTGTTATTACATAAGTGCATACAAACAATTCTTTACTTAGATGAAAATGTCGGAATTCAATCATACAATGTAGATTATTACAATACATGTAATACTTAAAAGCCTAACTTGCTACTCAGCTAGGATAACAATGGCAAAGACATTAACTGGTTTAAAAAAAAAAAAAAAAAAAAATGTGGCATTTTATCTTTGCCTTACTTATGCATGGATAGATATTAAGAGGGCTTCAGACACGGAGATAAACTGAAATCCTCCGATTGCTTAAGTAGAATTACAAAATAGAAAGGGACCCTTTTCGGTTTGTTACATTTTAGAGTTGAAAATTAACCTTTGTTGAACACTGCCTTTATATAGTCGAGGTCTTGCTAACATTTCTGACGACTCTGGTTTTACATATTTTTTAACACCAACTCTGATAATCTCTGCCACAGGTAGTAAAGTACTAATTTAACTACTGTGTATTTAAGTGTCATCTTTGTTGATAAGATTACTTCAATTAACCCTCTCCATGTTCATATAGATAACAGATTAAAAATGCACTTACATTCTGTACACACAAGAACATGTCTGAAATAGAGAATCACTGTATCACTTATAGAGGCCTGCCTGTATAGAGTGAATTCTGTATCACTTATAGAGGCCTGCCTGTATAGAGAGAATTCTGTATAGCCTATAGAGGCCTGCCTGTATAGAGTGAATTATGTATCACCTATAGAGTGAATTATGTATCACCTATAGAGACCTGCCTGTATAGAGTGAATTCTGTATCACCTATAGAAGCCTGTCTGTATAGAATGAATTCTGTATCACTTATAGAGGCCTGCCTGTATAGAGTGAATTCTATATCACCTATAGAGGCCTGTCTGTATAGAGTGAATTCTGTATCACTTATAGAGGCCTGCCTGTATAGAGTGAATTCTGTATCACCTATAGAAACCTGTCTGTATAGAATGAATTCTGTATCACTTATAGAACCCTGTCTTTATAGAGTGAATTCTGTATCACTTATAAAGGCCTGCCTGTATAGAGTGAATATCTGTATCACTTATAGAGGCCTGCCTGTATAGAGTTACATTTGCTTCTCTAACCCATTGGCCCCTGTAGCCTCATTCGCCCATTTCAAAGATTGGTCAAGTCCACTGGAAGAATTCCACTGAAAGAGTTTTTGATTTAGCCACCAAATTTTACAATAATTGATTAAGTATTATGAACTTGTTCATTCCTGATTTAAGGCAGTATTGCTGTCTGAAATGGTTGGAATCTTAATCTGAAAGACAAATTCAGCTTTCGTTTGAAAAAAATGTAATCTGAATATCTATTGAATCTTGTTTTTTTTCAGCAGTTTACGTTGTGAGTGAAATGGTTTTACATTCTCATATTAAAGTTTTATTGCTGATAATTTATATGGAAAATTCATTAGTTTCTAAATCTAGTATATCTTCAGTTGTTAGCTTTATTCCCAAATGAATGTATTTTTTGAATATTTAACATCTGGTAAAACTATAGAAATTTATTTCTAACTTTGATTGTTTACAAAGAGAGAATTTTCCTTTGGAAGTTGATATTGGTGTAGTTATAGGAGAATAAAAGACAAACATTAGATAAACATAGTTTTTCTCAGTGTGTTCTGTTCCCACGAACAAAAGAAAAACAAAATTACTCCTTGGTGTTGATGAAGAAAATGTAGGTAATGTTACCGGTAGTTGAAATGTAGGGGGGGCCTCCATAGCTGAGCGGTCAGAGCACCGTGCTTTAAATCATGAAGTCACACGCGTTAAGTCCATGCATATTCAAAATCCACTAGAACCTAAGCTGATTTTGTGAGAAAGTTTGTCACATTACTTATGGAAGGCCAATGGTCTCTTCCCCAATATATTGTAACCAGGTTCTCTCTTCCACCATGAAAAAATAGCTGCCATAATGTAACCGAAAAAAAAAAATGGTTGAGTTTGATGTATAACACCTTCGGAGAAAAACAAGTTGTAATGGAATTTTAATTGATAGAAAATTGTAGTGAAGTTAAAGAACTTTTAAATCCAAAAGTAACAGCTACTCTATAATTATAGTTAGCTGCAAAAGGAAATATGCTATGACATTAAGGTAGTCCTTTGGAATATTAAATATCAAATGATTTCCCAATCATGTTTGTAACAAGTCAAATTAACTACATCATGATTTTTTATGCTTATCAGATGATTTGCTAGTTAATAGGTAATACCAAACAGGATGTGGATTTAATGTTAGAATTGAAATTCAATAATGATAAATTCTTTAATTGAATGGATGAATATGTTTAATCACTATATCGTAGTTCATTTGATGCCTTTGTGATTTTGGACCACCTATGTGTTTCTAGATATGTCAAGATTAACAGGATCTAGAGTTAAAGTGTGTTAGTGACCATGGAGACTAAAGACTCAGTGGGGGACTTGTAATCTTGGGTGTCAATGTGGCTCTCTGCTTGTGGCATAGACCTCACTTTCCTTCAAACTGAACCATAAACGATAGTGCTTTGAAATTTCAAGTGTGTTTTACAAGATCTTTTATTTGATTCTAAAGTAACCATGTGACCTTTAACCTTTAATATACTTTTCAAAAGTTGTCACTTTTTCAACTCTGCTGTTGTCTGGGCACCTCCAGTGTTACTTTGATACTTCATAGCTACAACACAGAGTAATAAATATAAACATGTACATGTAAAATCTTATATGTGTGTAGTGGTCCTCTGTATTCATTCAGTTTTTCTTGACAGAACCTACGTTGGTTGATGAAACATTTTTACATACCATAAATATCTTACCAGTTTACTATACAGGTGGAAAAACACTGTGTTTTTATTTGTTTGTTGTTGTTTAACATCCCACTCAAGAATCTTTCACTCATATGGAGACGTCACCAAATGCCGGTGAAGGGCTTCAAATTTTGGCCTATGCTTGGCACTTAGGGCCATTGAGCAGTGAGGGTTCTTTAACGTGCGACACCTTTTGTGACACGGGACCTCGGTTTTTACTATCTCATCCGCAGGACAGGAACCTTGTGTTTTTAATATTCATGGTATACATACACTCGATAAATCTCTGAATTTAAGAAATGGTGGGTAAGTTTGTAATAAAATTATACAAATATAAACAATATATTATGGACTGTCTTTGAAGGGTATGATTTTAAGCTTGCCTTAATCACAGAATTAAACATTTCTGTGATTGTTTCAGAAGAGAGAAAAACATGAAAATTACAATGCATGGATATAAATCCCTGTACAGTACTGTAATTAATATTATATTACCTTGATGATTATAAGGTACACAAAACTAATTTTAGTATTATAGCATTTTGTTTATGTTTCATTCATCAAAATGTTCATTGAATTCTGGTATTAATCTAACATAATCTGTAGTGATAAGAGGTTTGAAATCCGGAGTTAAACATTTTGATTGTACTTTTGACAATACTAATTGATAAATCATGTACCGTAATAACAACTCTCAATAGGCCCACTCACTGAAGTAGCCACACTTATGAATGAAGTAGCCACTTTCAGGCTCTGTATGTAATTATGTCATATTTATTACTGAGTTATACCACAGTAATTTTGGCATAGATATGAATCCATCAAATTGGTACAGTTCATTGAAGCAGTGTCCAATAATTTGCATATTTCTTTCTTTTTTTATTTAGTAAATCTAGATGTTAGTGCTATCAGTATAAACAGGATTTTGTCTTTCTCATTGCAGGATGGACCTAGAATCACCTCCAATGCTGCTGCTTCATTAACCGACTTTTGTAAATGGCAGCATATTAACAACATGGCAGACGACCTTGATCCCCACCATTACGACACAGCAGTTTTATTGACAAGGTCAGTTCAGTTATATTTTTTAACAAAATAAGTTGGAATAACCGCTTAGATACATTGTGTTCCCACTACCTTGAGACAGTGTGGTTCCCTCTAGCTCGATCTGTTGAACACAAAATATGTATACACCAGATACCCAGATTACATATTTTCATGGAGACCCAGAATTTATCATAATGTCATTTTATACCAACATTGGACACACACAATGTTTTTCCCTCGAAATGTGATTATCCATTCAGAGGGCTCTAAATGTGATGGCAACCTAAAATAAGCGGCAGGATACTTCTTTAAGTGGAGTCGGAGAAAATGGTTGCATTGATATATTTTTACCCTACCAGTTCATACCAATGGGGTTTTGCAATACAGCATCCATTGTACAGTATTTATAAGGGTGCCTTATAATGTCACTGTCACAGTAACTGTGTGTATCAGTCAGGTAGTATAAACCTCTGTATTTTAAAGGTCAACTGTATACCTGGAAATTTTTGCCCCCCCTTTAATTTTGGCCCTTTTCGCTCTTAGTTTAGAGGGCACAATTAAAATGAAAGTGCAATTTTCAAGCTAATAATTTGTAGCAGGGACATACAAACCATCCATGACACATAAGTAATTTAGGATGATTTTTTTAATAGATGGAGCGAATATTTTCTGACGTAAAACGGTGAAAATAAAGAGGTACACAGTATATGTCACAATGAGGTAACATTAACCTCTGTGTTTGTAAGATGTGATGAGATCAGGAAAATTAGAAAGGTTACGAAAAGATGCTTCTACTTGTTGTATTACATTTATACCCATTCCTCCTTTGTCGGAATATATATGTATTTGCTTTCATCAAATAGTTCTGTATGATGTTACAATACAATAGAAAAATCTCATTTGCATAAGTTCTTCTCCCCAATGTTCAACAGTAGAAGCAGTTTACTTTTCATTCTGTAAAAGTACACATTATTTTGACATGGAGAAGATATAACATATACGATAGTAGCAACATTTCCTATCAAGACAGTCATTTTTTATCTCCCCCACTTAAGATCACCGAGATCAGAGATGTATCAGATGATACTGAAGGGTAAGGAGGTTACACAAATCAAGTGTATCATATTATTAGCATTGAGCTCATCTTGTTCCACTGACTCAGGCATAACAATCAGGTAAAGCAGTGTTGAAATAACTACAAAAATATACCATTACCCATTTTGTGTTAAGTGATATGACTTAATTCTCATTTACGCTGTGTCAAAAGTAAGATATTTTCTTATATAATCATTGATTTCAAGAGGAGTTTCTTTGACATAGTCATAGGTGATTTCAAAGGCTTTAGATGACTGAGGCAGAACCACGGTATATTCTTTAACCAGGGAATCGTTTTCTATTTAAATATGCACACCCTGTTGTTAGGATTTGATATAAGATCAAATAGGATTTTGCTCCTGGTGCGGGTTTCTTTTTTTTTTCTTTGAACAAAACCTGTAATTTATATTTGTGTTTTTATGCTCCATATACTTACAAGCATGCAATTACTTTGATGCTTAAAGAATAATACAGCATACATGATATAGACATTTGATGTCTATTTCAAGGTACTCTAGATGTGGAAATTTACGTGTGGGGGTAATTAACACTAAATGCGTAATGAATAGTTTTTCGTGTAAATTACCCCAACCCCCCCACCCAGTGTTTCAGTCCCAGTGGTACTAGAATTATTGCTTAATACAGAACAGCTCTCAGTAAGTTGTGACATTGCGTAAAAATCCCCATGGGTATGGGAGCAAAATATCCATGTTTACTGTAAAACATGATTGGCAATTACTGATTTAACAAAATAAGAATGAACTCCCCAGCACCTGGTCCATATAATTTCATGGACAACTTCCTTGATAGTATGAAGTTCAATTCAAATTTGTTTATAATCAATAAAAAATCTGTTCAAACATATATCATGTTGCTAATCAGAATAAAGATCTTCATCGATTTTGATCCAAAATGAATGAAATTGCTTTATCAAGTCTTAAGGCTCTTCTTTCTATTGAAACTCTTGGGGCACTCTAATTTTTCAGACACAGTGTGTTAGAAAAACAACATTAGCGGATTATATGATCTAGTCGTTACACTGACCATTTCTCTGCTTCACCAGAGGTCAAGATTATGATTTGTATTTTTAGCCTAGTTGTAAGATTATATATTTGGATCTGTGCAATCTGTCTGACCCATGTGTGCTGAATAAAAAAAAAGGTCAGTAGTTAAGTGAAATTATTTTTAGGGATAAGATATGATTTGCTATATCCAGACTAATGTACCTGAAGTCTCTTTACATGGGTCACCAGTTCGAAGTCTTTTTTTTCTTCGATGTTTTTTTTTCTGGTAAAGATTGAATGCCTTTCAACTTTTATCTGGATACCGGTAATTTTCTACCTCAGACGTAAAAATCTTTGATGATCCTGCAAAATATCAGAAATCTAAAAAAGAATATTGCTGTTACTTTAATTTTTATTCTCCGCTAAATTGAAAGTTCACCTGTTGAATCAAGATCTGATGTATTAACAGACATTTTGTATTTTTTATTTCCATTGCATTTCTATGGGTTACAAGACCTCTGTGAAATTTTGCATGAAATGCAGATTTAAATCGGATACCTTCAGCCCAAGAGATTCTTTTTGATGATTATGGTAATCCAATTAAATTCTCGTTATCGTTCTGTTGTGCCTGCGCAGATTTATAAGATTACAGTAATCAAATTTGCCATGACATCTATATGTACATACCATCAAGTACTTTAACCGAATTCTACACTTCCTAACTGGATTTGCCTCTTTTTTATAGCGCCCTTCTCTTCAAATAAAAATTATAGGCACTGTTAACATTACAATCATATTTTTTATCAATGTGCTTTGTTGTGAAGCAGCAATAGGTTATTTGTATACAAGATTCTTAAAACATAAAAAACTGAATCATGGCTACAGCATCCAGAGGCAGCCTGGTAATGAGTTAGAAATTTTGTGTTTTAGCTGTGCCTTATATAGGAAAGGTTGAATGTTTGAAATGCATTTGTTTATAAGGGCAATTTGACATATGGTCACAGTACATTGTAAAGATAAAGTGCATTTGAACTGCTCAGTCTATCATGGTTCATGGTTCATTATCTTTTAAATGCACTGTTTAATTTTAAACTATGGGTGGCCCTGAAAATATATTCTGACAATTTTAATTTTTTTTTATCTAAATGTTTTGGGGATCATTAATTTAATATTGATTGTCAAAGGAATTGAAATGTTTATCATTGTTAAAGTAATAGTGACACCTTTGAAAGTGAACTGAAGCAATATCACAAGTTAAAAGTAAATTTATCAGACACTTCATTGCTCAGCCTTTTAAGGACTAGTACATACCTGCTGATTGCTTTATTACAGGTGCAATTTGCCTTTCATCAGTACATTATCTAGGACTCGCTATCTCAGTATCTTGATAAAATTGTTATATTACCCAAAGATTTCCATCTTGGGATAATTGGCATATTTAGTTGCATAGCTTTATAAGGGAGTTGATTTTCTATGTATGTATAGAGCATAAGAGTAAATTTATACCTGAAGGTTAAAGAGATAAGAAGAGCTATGGTCACGATTATCACAAATCGTGGCGTAATGTTACATTTGATTCTGAACCATTGTGTTCAAATTGATCATATTTTTTTCAACAGGTGTATTTGACAGCATGTTATTTTGAATGTCTCTAAAATGGTCATTCTAGCATTGATTTTTTGACATTATTTGTCTTGTGAGAAGGATTCTATTCAATACCATTGGGTAATAAACGTTAAACAACGAGGTAATTTTTGTAGTGACAAGAAGATGTGACTATTGTTTTCCGATATTTCTGTAGCCCTCAAATCAGTGAACAGTTTTCCACCAAAAGTTGTTTTTTATTTTATTAAGTAAAATCAGTCTGAGTGACACTGATACCTGCAAGATGGGGTTCTATGAAATTGTCTAAGCATTCAGGAATTTTCCCTCCTATTGTAGGGATTGAAATAAGGTCCCATTCTCATTGAAAAAAAAATGCATTTTTTTCCCAACTGAAGTTGATGACAATAAAATTGAAAAGATCTAGGGGACCAAATGGTTTTGTGAATTTTTAAGTTTCTCAATTTCTGTAAAATGTTGCTAAAATTCCCAAAAGTCCCAGGTCCCCCTGTTCCCTAAAGAGTGGCATTACCCTTGCATTGTTAAGCGCATTAAACACCCTCCATCCTATTTGAGCCTCTCAAGCAGGGCAGTTTTATACTGGGTTTGTGTATTTTACAGTCGGTCTGAAATCATTGACTTGTTAGAGTGGTTATAGTAGAGGAAGTTACCATTGATAAATGGGCATTACAACAATAAGCAGTAAGATTTATGACATCTGGTTTTAATTCACATCTGTTACTGATCTCTGCTGACCAGAACACTTTCTGTTAGGAAATCAAGAATAGTTCTTGTGGTATAGTATTGTAACACTAAAAAGAGAATTAATATAGTCAAGTTCATTTTTAAAGACCAAAAAGATACAAAAGTCAGAGTCCTTAGGAACCAGTGGCCCTTTTATGAGGGGTCATAAGTCTAAGGCTTGGTCTTAAGATCACACTTACAACTTGCAGTTGTTTTACAAAGAATTGCGACTTGTGACTTTTGACCAAATCAGGTCCTGTCTTAATGACTGACAAGAGGTAGTGCATAGACCCAAGTTATTGTTGATTTTGAAAACGTGCAAATATGCCTCAAAACTTGAGTTAAGGCAGTGTAAATAAAATGATACTAAGTTTTGTCTTAAGGTCAGTTAACTTATGGTAAAACTTATGACTTATAACTTCTTGATAAATTCCCTGTCTTTCAGAAAAAAACCCTCTGTAGAGCGAACTTGTACAATGGGGCTGAAAGGTTACCCTCTATGCTCTTGATCTCACTATAGATGTGAGCTAGATACATTTGTATGTTAGTAATGTGAGTAATTTAAAATCAAGTTTTGAGGAGGAAATGAAATAGTTTAGTATATTGAAAAGGACAGATATATGAATTTCAGAATAAAAGTTTGAAATTACTGTCAAACCTGTATTTATTTAGTGGTCACTCGAACTAGATACATTCACAGTGTCAAGCATACAAAATCATTGATGATGGAACCAGTTGTGAAAGACTGGTTTTCTTGAAAGATCACAGGCAAAGTACAAATGAGTTGATGAGTACCATTAATCTCCAATGAGAGACCACCGGCTGTGGAAAGACCACATCTTCCTTGATGATTATGTAGGTTTTCATGACAGGTTTCACTACATTACTGTTTTGAATTAACAAATAAAACAACTAAAACTGTCTTAAAAGATGGCTAGTGCCGCCTCAGCCTTCAGTGGCTGCCTGTAAACAATTTTTAACTTTGTGTTAAAATAGTTTTCCTATTTTCTGTTGAAACATTTAGAAACGGTAAAAAATGCAATGCAGTATGTGTTCATATATTGTACTTAGTTAAGTTCTTTTTTTTTACGTTTAGGCACAGCACACACAAAAACTTAAGTTGTTTTTAATCTGATAAACACTTGTCTAATCATTTCTGATGATCATCTGACATAGAATCTTTGATTTAAACCTTGCATAACCGATTTCCACAGTTGAATTGCTTGAACAACAAAACAGCTAAAACAACAGACCACATTGGAAAACCTTTAGTTGATTCTAATGACCAGAACCAACAGGAAAACCCTGAAATCAAATGTAAATGTGTAACCCTTAGAATTTTCTGTACAAGTAGTTGTTGCTCCTGAACAGAAAACCAGTGTTCAGCAAAAAAAAATGACAGCAGTGTGCACAGATCAAATAATTAACAGATGTGTTGCTTAAATGAGTGATTTGTTTTTCATGGAAATGCTTGATTAAATCTTTGATATACTCCAACACAATTTGGTCTTCCACAGCCATTGTAGCTTCTCAAACTTGATCCTTTCTATCATGTTGTGCACAATTGTCTGTAGTTGTTTATGCTTCATTAATTACTGCTAATTACTATAACAAGAGCTTGGGTAGGGGGTTTGTTATTTCACCTGATTTTACACAAACACATGGAGCCGCAGAACAGGGTTTTCTTTGCAAGTTTTTGTGCATAATGAATAAAATAATGACAGACATACTGTACTCACTTCTCTTAATAAGAGCACCACTGTGAAATCATTAATACTCGGTGATTTTTTATAATTTCTTGTATTAACAAAATTATACGGCAGACTCAGAACTGGAGGTCAATTTGTTGCATTTCTGTATCTGATTATTAATCTCCGCGAATTTTAATGATAATCTGTCAGATACGGCTAAATCCAATGGAACTTACCATGTCTTACGGAAAGCATTAAAGTGTGGTGTCAGCATTATGCAAATTATTTACGTATTTCCGTTGAAACTAAGTTAATACAAAGATTTTACAATGATTTGTTGATTTTATAAGTTGTAGAGGAACTGAATCTTATCTCATCTTATCTCATTGGGCTCTGATAACTTGTGCATATGAATTAGAAGAAAAGTAGAGGAATTTCATAGTTAAAGATTCAGTTAGGATTTCATTCTCTCTCTCTCTCTCTCTCTCTCTCTCTCTCTCTCTCTCTCTCTCTCTCTCTCTCTCTCTCTCTCTCCCTCTCTCTCTCCCTCTCACACACACACACACACACACACATATATACACACACACACACACTACAATACTGTATGTTATATAGTGTTACACTCTACTTGGTCAGCAGGTATGTGGACTTTAAGGAAATTCCTAGTTCTGATTAGAATCCAGTTGTAATCTCAATATGAAACTGTTTATCAGCGTGTTTTACATTTTATTGGCCAGATTTTTAAATCTATGTAAATGCATTAATGAGATTCACTTCACTTAGAACATATGATTAGAAATTCTTTTGATTGTCAATGTAAAAATGTCAAAACAGACATGATAATGTTGTTAAATAATTATTAAAGTTACACTTTCATTTTACATTAATTGCACAAACTAATATCTTCTTTGAAGAAGTTTGATCTTTAAATGACCTGGGTTAGCGTACATCTGGTTGTCTAACATGGGATCATCGTCACCTGATCAACATGACTTTATTAGTATTTCTGTCACAAAATTTAAAGTGGTGGAGTGCTGGCCAATAAATTCCATTACACATAACCTTATCTGAACTCGGAGACCATGTGACCTACACTAGCATTCATTATGTATGCCTTAGGAGTTAGGTACCATTGATTTCAAGTTCACAAAGGTTATGAATATATTTTATAGTGAAACCATGGCTAGGAACCCCTCACTTTTGAGGTCCATACTGCTACCATGCTTGTTAAGTTCATTGCATTTTTACAATACATTGGAACAGGTGACTTACGAAAGAATACCTATTTTGGAAATCACATTTTGAACATTTGTAATTTTAATATTTCTCATTCTGACACCATACATAAGGATCCACCTGTCTTATGTCTGATTGGGGTTCTATCAGGGCAGATTCCATTGTTTGTGGAAGTGTGACAAAAAGAGCACTTGTCTTATGTCTAATCAGACCAGTAAGGCAGTTATGAACAATTGAATAGCTTTCTCCTATACATTTTAATGAATCGTTGTTAAATCCACATAACCTGGCGGGATGGAGTCTTGTGAACCCTTTCTTTACCTGGATGAGTTTAAATTTTAGGCAATAAAGCATAACATTAAAATTACACTGACTAGAGTAATTGTTCCTACTTGTCACCAAACATAAGAGAGTATCCAGTGAGGAATAAAACATTTTTCTTGTGTGGCTTGTTGTTATGATGAAAAGTGATTAGAATCATCCGTATGATAACCAAAAGGTTACTCTGCCTTGTCATCTTATGTGAATTGGACACTAACTTCTGGTATCATGAAGATTTTGTCACCTGAATTGTTGTAGCCTTTTAGATAAATACAGGTCATTGTACGGCATTCCTGTTTTGCTGTCCTCAAGAGGAATATCATCACTGTCCTTTGCTGTTCTAATAAATGGATAAACCTCACATACGTATATAGTAAAGCCTCTTTATTATGCCCTATTTCATCGGCCACCTCGCTTAATGCCACAATTTTTGAAAGTCCACTTTTCCAATCTCCCCCATAATTTCAATTATGGTTTCCATCAGCCTATGGCCAAACCCATTTTAATGCCAAATGTGGGCTAACAAATGGTGGCATTGTAATAAGATTTTACTGTACATTCAATTGAGAAATTCAGCTCATTGGAGTTTGACTCATTGAAGTTCTACTGTAGTTGTTAAGTGGCAAAGTGGGTGGTACTTTTAAAGCCATCATACAGAACCTGAAGGACAGAAGTTTAAGATATATATGTGACATTCAATTATAAGAAAAATTATTCCGAATCATAGATTGATGTCACCCCAACCAGCAGTGACTCAGTTGACCCCCGACCTTCACCATCATTTAAATGTTATACCTCACAAAGTTTATAGTTGTACTGTTTGTAAATATGGTAATATATAAACAATTGTACAGGTAAAAAAAAAAAAAAAACAGAAGAAAAATTTAAGAGTCAATGAACTTTATTACCTCAGAAATTAAAATGAGAGTAATCATTTCCTTGATATGAACATTTAGAATAATGATCAGCCTAAAGTATGGTTCAGAATGTCTATTAACAACAGTAGAACCAATTCTGATTTTCTTTGAAATGGATTTATCAAATTAACCCTTTCATCCTTTCAGACCATAATAGACTGGTCTAAACAATAGAAAAGAACATACCATTTAAATATTTAGGGATGAAAGGGTTAGGACAACATTGTACTCTAACAATACTTTAGATTGGGTGAAAGATGAGAAATTAGGAAATTGCTTAAAACTATTGCTTCCTCCGAGATACATGATACTAGTGCAAGTGTCTCCTTGTAACAGATGGTGTTGTAGATCTCGGATTAAGTTGTGATTATACAGATCCACTTGTTGATGAGCTAGTCATTTATACAGCATCGATATTTGGTGACATAATTGTGAGTGAAAGTAAATTGGAATACAATTGACATACCCAGGAATTTTCCACACTCTTTTGGGAATGGGCAAATTCTTATTGTCATCTGACTTCAGTTGGGAAATTCTGACTTTATATTGGGGAAAATGCATTTTTTGTTTTTGCATTGGTAATGGGGCTTTATTTTGGCCCCCTATGATAGGGTGTAAAATCACTGATACCACTTGTGAAAAACACTTCCTGATTACTGTGTCTCTTATCTGTCTTTCCTGTCTCTCTGTCTGTCCCTCTGCTTGGAGTCAAACTTTCACTGATTTTTTCACTTTTTATTTCATTATGGATAATTCCATCACTGTAGGTAGTCGTCTAAGTAAAATCTGCAAGTTCAAGGTCACAGCAGCCAAGGCTATTATGTCCCTTGATAAACTTGAGCTGTTTATTTTTGTAATGATGTCATGTCTAAAATAAGGTTTCGATGTTTTCATGTATTAGTTTTGTAAAACAGATCATAGAAGTGAAAGGCACAAATGCGGACAAATAAGACAAAACTAAGGTTCAAGTACATGATTGGCATTAGATATTACAGACCCCACTCTCTTCATAGGTCAAATGGTGTAGCTATTCACCACAGTATAATACCGAGTATAGACATATGTTTATAGGCATTATAATCACAAGTGTAGTTCACTGTTCTATAAAAATCAATTGTTTGTGAACATTGACACATTATTCTTTGTATGAAATCACTTTATGATCCTTTTACAGACAGATTTTTAATTATTGATGATAAAAATGATTTTTAATGTAAAATTATGCCTAATATGTACAGCGTCGTTCACTAATAAGTCAACAGCCCTGTCTCACGTTAGGTAGAGGTCGGTGACGTTCTTCATCTAGAGTCTTGTTTGGTTCATACATTTATGTACATGTACTTCTAGATATTATATATAGTGAGTTTTGTTGCTGTTTTGTTTGGCAAACCGACACATTTATTCTTTTCTAATTAACTGCTGAAAGTTGATCCTTTTATTCCTTGTTCTGTAGAAAGTAGCTCTATTTCATCTCTATAAATTCCCACTTCCTTCACACTGTTGCATGATGAAGTTATTTTGTTTTTCGCACTTTTTCACCAACTTATTCATAATTTGCATTTTATGAGAGTCAAAATTACTCTCATAGGACAAATAAAGCAGAAAGGTGAATAGCTGTAGAAAGTGATTAGTTGTAAGCATTCTGAGAGGGTGACAACCTCGGGGACCCCTATGCCCTTCATATAATTTACCTTTTTGAGTGATTCAGAGCTTCAACATTCATAAGTGTGACATGACCAAGGAGATTAAAAACCTGCACAGGAATGACAAGATATGTCGTAAATTTTCCCCAGAGAATCTTTCATACACTGTGTGTATTTAATAAATTTGGAATTTTATATCAAGTTCATAACAACAAAACTTGGGCTGTTATGAGCTACCAGTGTTAGGCTGTGATTGTTTTTCCATACGTCTTTTCATTGTTGTTTGTTTGCAGGGTTGTTTTTACAATGAATCTTCTGACGTAAACACTTTACTTTGTTATGCGCTTAAAGTATGTTGCAAATGTATAAAGGCGAATTGTTTTTAGATTAGGTGTTGAGGCATTGAGTGAATGGAGGTGTGGGGAGTCACTTGGCAATTTAATTTCTTGCAGTTGACTTCTATGTAACCATATAGATTCCTGAATTGCAAAAAACTGTTAAAGATTAGAGTTATCACAGCTGAAATCTTATTAAATGTCCACAGTGATTCCCTGAATGCTCACTATTCATCATTTAAATGTGTTTTAGTGAAGTTTGTAGTCTAAAATAGCAGAACAATATTTCTACACATTTAAAAGAGTTTTGAAATTAAATGGAGGATGAAACATTGGAATTCTTGAATTTTTGGGTTTAAATTTTTGTTTCCATACACTTGTTTCACTAGCAATTTTGAGACTTTGATGCAAAAGGATATTTGAAAAATGTTTAATCAGTTTTAAAATTGTAAAGTTGAATGAATTATTGATTTTTCTCTTTTGCAAATTTTTTCAGTTAAATTATTTCTCAGAGAATGAGACTGTTTTTATTATTTCTGAAAAGATGTAATTTCTGGTAGCACATTTGTAAACTTTTTCTGTTACAGCAATTGAATCTCAAATCATCATAGATATCCTCCACAATTAGAATACAGTAAAACCTTGTTATATTTCCACCATTTGTTTAGCCCAATATTTGGCATTTTAAAGGGGTTTGGCAATATATTGAGGGAAACCGTAAATGAAATTATAGGGAAAATTGGAAAAATAGACTTTTGAAAAAATTGTGGTGTAAAGTACATGTAAGGTGGCAATTGAAACAAGGGGCATTATAAATTTACTATAATATAATTATATTGTACAGTAGTAAAATGTGTTATGAAGTTTTTAAATCATATACATGTAAGATTCCAATGAGAAATTATGCAAAATAAATACATGTATGATTCTATTTTAATTCAATTTCAGTTTGGTTCATTATCCTTTGGGCTGGCAATTATATTGTTAATTAACTGCAGGTGAAAATTTTCATGACTTAGGAAATACTAAAAAAAATTTCTTCAGCTACTGAAAAGAGTTTAAATTCCAAATAAACTGATAATATTTGTTAAATTCAATCAAGAATGAACTCCAAATTCCACAAGAATTTGAAGTGGCATTTGTTGATTGAAGTGTAGGGGTAAAATGTCAACTTGATTTTGTCAAAATTTGTTGTTCTTTAACCCATCTTTCCCTGAAAATAATGGAATCTACTAAAAATCAGTGACACAAACCAGTCCAAATGCATTTTTAGGGTTGTGTGAGTTGAGTCACATTTGAGTTGTTTACTTCTTAAGAATTACATATAGCAGGGGTTCATTCAAGTCATACAAGTGATCAAGTTGAATTTCAATTCAACAAAAATATTTGAAAAATGGTCACTTTAAGTCAAGAGTAAATATACAAGTGGTTAGCGTTACCATATGTAAGAAGGATACTGATTCCCCAAACTACAAGAAGGACCAATTGTTAGCATGTCAGTATCAATAATTGATAATACTTTCATTGGTTAACGTTATACTTTTAAATGATTCAAATTTTAAATTGTCTCTATTCCTATGTCAACATAAACTATTTACTCAATCATTTTAATGCTTTAAAAATCCAATATTGGTGTAGTCAGTAATTATATAAGTACTACGGGATCTAGCTTTTAGAAGTGATTTAATTTGTTTAATTTAAAATATATATATATAAAAAAAAAAACATTTAGTTAATCAGAGCTATGCGATCTGTATTCTCATTAGTGATGGCAATTATTTAAAAAAAATGATATAAATGTAATCACTCGAGACCATATATATGTTCCTGTTGAGAGTACCTGGTACAGTTTACTCAAGATGCAATTGATCCTCTTTAAAATTCCAGCGCCTTCTCAGAGTGATTTCTATTTCAGATATTGATATGGTAGGTTTAAGTGTAAATCTATTTGCTATCAAATTTAAGTTTCCAAAATGATATATTTATCATTAAATTTTAATGAAAATTATCCTTGTAATTGATGATGGCTATTGTAAACATTACATCATTCTCTTTAATAAAATATTTTTGTAATTTGTATACAAAGAGTTTCTGAGATTGTAATCATGGCACTCTGCTACAGGTAATAATATAGATTCTGTCCGTGTTGCAATTTATGATATAAGACGCTAAAGTAAGCCTTGAATTACGATGATTCTTCATTAGTTTTCTCATGTAACACATGAACTAAGTAATGGTTATCAATACCAGATTCCTAGCTATCTTGTTAAAAAAATGACATCAGAAATCCAAGCTGAGATGAGGGGTAGTTCAGACACAACTGAGTCACACAAATAAAAATAAATGGCAACTTTGAAGATCAAGTACATCATCAATTTTGGAGAATGATAAACTATTTTTTTTTCTTTTTGAAAAATGTGGTCAGTAATTTAATGTTATTACTCATTCTCTATGACAACCACAAATTTTATGCTTTAATCTGGTTGGATGAGACCAGCCAGTTGTTAATGCTTGCATGAGTAATTTGCATAATTTTGCATACCACAAAAATTTACCGTACTTGAATCACCTGATAATCGTGTACAATAATCTTGTAGTTTAAAACATCATATTTGAACATTTGCGATGATAAACTATAAATGTCTGCCAGTTGTGTGAAACATTTCACACTGATCACATCTGTATAAAAATAGCGTAAAGGACACACACTGACTTTTTTGTTGTAAATATGGGTGTTGATTTGAGATTTGGCTCTGTAAATATTGAACCCAAGTGTTGAGTGAATTTTAGTGTTGCAAATGCAGATCCGAAATGCATGTAAATACAGGCTAAGATGTTAAGTTCATTCTAGTGATGTAGATACACTAGGGCAATGTTGTGTGAGTTTATAGAGACAGGCTGAGATGTTGAGTTCATTCACGGTTGATTCAGTAAAGAATTAACTTAAAAATCTGGGCAGAATTTCTGCCTAGTAGCCTCAAGACTCTAAATTATGACCTCTTTATCCTTAAGAAATATTTTATTTTTTTTGTGCTCCCGGGATACATTTTGGAAATATTAAATTTGTAAGCCTGATGAGGTATTCTCTTGATTCCAGACACAAAACCATGGCCTCCCCTCTGGTCAAGGATATGCTCCCGTTAGAACTTTTCAATTCATACCTCGCTGCTCCAATGGTGGCAAAACCCTTTGAGTGAAAAAATTGTAATACCAGATTGCGATTTAAATTCATATTTTAGATGTATTTTTTTTTTTGCAAAATTATTGCCACCCTTGCTCCAATGCCATTTTTTGTATATAGAGACGTTTCATTATGCATTTTGATTTTGAATTTTCTGAATTACAAATTAATAGAAAAAATTAATTTTGTGATGAAAACCCCCTATATAGGTATATAGAATTGTGACATCTAATTTTAACTTCCTGTTTATATTGTCAAATTTTTGAAATGACATATATGTATTAGAAAATTATAACCAAAATATTAATGTCCAGATACTTTTTGCACATTTCTGTAGCACAGAAATATAGTGCAAGGTTATAGTGTTGTGTGAGTGTGACTGAAAGTATATGATATTTGTGGTCTATTCATTTCACAAGTATGAAATACAGTTGAACCTGTCTAGAAAGTCTGGTCCTTCGGCCGCTGAAATGTGGCCTCACAAGACAGATGGTCACTCATTAGAGCCAGAGGTTTTATTTAAAGGATTATTTAACTAAGTGGTTTTCAGAATGTGGTCTCACAAGACAGGTGGTCTCAAATGACAGTGGTCTCCCCAGACAGGCTCCACAATATAAAAGTGAAGTGTGTACAATGGGTTCCAAATGTTTGATCTTATGAATAGTACAATCAGGCAATACAGAATATACATGGTGTTTGAAACCTGTCTTGAAAGACCTCTCTCATGAAAGACCACCTGTCTTTTGAGACCACATTCTGAGAACTAAGTGGTTAAAAAACCCTTTAGATTATACCTCTTTTGAGAGACCCTTACTTGAAAGACCACATTTCTATGGCTGATTTGGTGGTCACTCAAGACAGGTTCAAATGTACAAACCAAGTTCCACAGAATTTAGAGATATTATGATATCAATGCTGCATAACCACATTTTTTTTTTTTATCAACGATTTGGTTGATGTATATTATATAAAGTCCTACCTATATAAAGAGTGTAACGTAGGCTGAAGCTACGGAATGTGAGAAATACATTATGTTAAAATATCTCATCCTTTTTACCAATGTAAATATAATGCCCCTCAAAATATCGTAAGCTCCCATTTTGAATTGCACCACAAAACTGCAGTGAACACAAATTAAATAATGAGAAAATGCTTGAAATTCTAATAACCATAATGATACAGAGTGGATCCTTGTTAAAAGTTGAAGGTTTAAAGTATATGACATATCAGTTTTTGTGAGATAATCATATACACTCAAGTTAGGTATTTGTTTCCTAAAATATTTCGTTATTTTTATAAATAAGTCTTTTTATATCTTAAAAGATAAACTTTTTAATTTTTTCAAATGTTTAAAAATATAAGATACCATAATTTCATTTTTCAGTTTTTCAGTCATGATGCACCAAATTTCTTAATTATTAATGAATTTATTACTGAATTTTTTAAACAAATTTTGAATTAATTTTTAAACTTAATTTCTGTATTAGCAGTAACATTCTTGTCTTGGAAAATGTATTTGTTTATTAAAACATCAAGGGATTTTTTATGAAATAAAGTGTACAATAACGTGATATTTAACATTTGACTTCGTCATATTTTCCACTGTAAATGCCAGGCTAATTTGAACCAGTTGAACTACACATGCCCATTGTGTCTCAGCTATCACATGCACACTGCAAAAATCATACACTGTACATTTTCAGACCACCTGACTAACTGACACTTAGTGGTCCGGCTTTTTTGTTACAGTATCTATTAGGTAATTTTCAAGAGGTTTACGGTCTTAAATAGGAAGTGGTCTCCAGGTGAGGCAGTTCCACTCTACAAAGTGAATGTTATTTAAATAAATCTCACTACAGAGATAATCTCATCAACGACTTTTGTTTCAGATATTGTCTCACTGATCTCACTAAAGATATCATCTCTCTTGATCTCACTGAAGATTCCATTTCACATACTGATCTCACTAACTACATAATTTCATTCACTGATCTCACTAAAAATATAATCTCACATACTGATGTCACTGAAGAGATCTTATTTACTGGTCTCACTAAAGATACCATCTCACATACTGATCTCACTAGAGGTAGTCAGGTCACTATTGAGAGTCAGTCAGGTGCCCTTTTCAGCCATGTTCCATTGTTCTATTGGTAAAGATTTACCAAATGATGCTTGCATAACATTCAACCTTAGGTATACATCTGTATGTATGTGAATAAAGAAACAAATTTTAACATGCATAAGCCGTCCAGATAAAACAATTTCAAAGTTAGCATATTCACATTACTGTCAGCTTAAGTGTATTTTTGAGGTTTTTCGAGATTTCTGATACTATGATAAAAGTCGGTTTTGGGGGGAAGTACGGGATGAACGTATTAATATGTGTACATGCTTTAGACATATCTATTTTATGTATTTGAGTCTAAGATCAAGGTAATATATTATGTTATAAGGTGTGAACACGTACCCATTATATATATCGTTTTCAGCCCCCTTGAGGTGACTGAGAGTGCAAACGCATGCTTTTGACCCAACTTTTATCTATAATTTGTTGATGTAGCACTTTTGCTTTGGTTTTGAAGGCTTTGAATAGCAGCTATAATCTGTTTTGTCACTTGATTTCAAAAGTTACAAGTAGCTTTACAAGGGATACGTGACCATAATTGGCACATTTATCAAGTTCAAATTTTTTTCTACCATTGTAGAAATTATTTATCTATCAATGTGTTCTATATTCCTGGTGAAGTATTCATCACTTGGCAGTTTCAAAGTGGTCTGGTTGAGGAAGAATCTGGAATTTAAATCACTGTCAAACATTAAAAATGGTCTTACACTTTAGGAACAGATAGCAAAATTTCCCTTGTTCATCATGGCCTATCACAAGTGTTTCCAAATCAAACAGACTGATAATACCTTTGGCACATATATCTTATTTCAGTTTTCTGTAATTTTGTTTTTGTTGTGAATGAAGCTTTTTGGGGTTTTGTTTTGTAAGTTTTTTTTTTTTTAATATGACGTACAAATTAGTTCTGTGCCAAAACTTTCTTTCCACGAACTTTAATAATACGAAAGAACCGCAAAAGTTCAGTTTATTAAACTGCTGATGGAGACTTCCTCTTGGTTACAAATGATTTTAGGGTCTCAACTTACTTCTTACAATGAAATTTGATTTTAATTGTATTCGACAATTGACAATCGGTGTCAATTTTGTTTTCATTACAAATATTTCTACATTACATTCATTTTCATCACTTTAATTTGACATGTGATAGGTAAGAAAAACTACATCCTCCCACAAATCTAATTAATTATTCATCACTTCTACAATTTCACTAGTTAAATCAGTCATTCAGAGAAGTTGTTTATGATTCAAATTTGATTCTGCAAAATAAATATTTTAAACCAGTTAAAATAGGCAGTTGTGTCCAGTGCTCATGCCACAGTAAAACCTGTCCTGAGAGACTCCTCTTATAAATGACCACCTGCCTTTTGTCTTCCAAAAACCACTTAATATAAAACTTATTTCAGGAAACAGTGTGTGCAAAGGAAGGACATTTCAAAGTACAGTAAAACTTTATAATGCCCCTCATTTCATTTACCACCTCGCTTTACACAACAACTTTTGAAAGTCCACTTTCCCATATTTCCCTATAATTTCATTTAAGGTTCCCCCAACCTATCACCAGACTCCTTTATAATGCAAAATTTGGGCTGAAAAAATGGTGGCAGTATAAAGAGATTTTACTGCACTTGCTTTCGGAGAATAAAGTATGGTAGTTATATTGCAAGGGGAAGCTACTCTTATTTACTGGTTATGTCAAGATACTTTTACGTAGGGGATGTAACTCTTACATATGTAAACTTTAACTCATCAGTCCCTAAAAAAAACAATGGACTCTTCTGTAAATCAGTAACTTAGATCAGTCCAATGTGTATCTAGGGGTAAATGAGTTAAACTTGAACTTTGATTCCAGTAAGGAGTTGACCAGATAGAGTGCATTTTTCTTTGGCCAGGTGCTTGTGTGGAGGATTTCTGATATGAATTTACAAAAGATTAAGAATTAAATATTCATATTCATTTATCCTAATAGTTAAAAGAATTAATTATCATTCTGCTGTACAGATTTAGATAATGATCTCTGTGGACTATTGGAGGGCAATCGTCTCATTTATCTTGTCTATAATAGAAGGGTGATGTGTGTCAAAGTGACACAGTCTGAAGATTAATGCTACATATGCTTGGTGTTGTGAAACACTTAATGTAGACTCTCATTCTCAATGGTACATGTAATTCTTTGTGTTCAAGATGATGGTCTGATCTAATGACCAGGATCAAAGAAATTTACATCTTGTGTATTTGGCTTAGTAACTAGTGCATGGTTTTGACCTGAGACTGTTGTTAATTTGGCAGAATTTTCCCCAGGCTAAGGATAAAGAGAGACAATTATCATCATTTTTTGTGTGTTTTGGGGGTCAGTTAATGTGTGTTGGTATTGTTTGAGCTTTTGTATTTATTTGTTCATTTATCTCTGTGAAATAATGTGTAATTGTTTATATTGTAAACTTTTTCTTTGGATGTGTTTTTTTTTTTCATGGATGTTGTGTTCCTTGATCCTTTAGAGAAATCTCAGTTTGATGTCGAGCTGCAGGCATAATCTGTACTTCATCATTAACCCATCTACCCTTGAAAATAATGGACTGTATTGAAAATCAACAGACACAGACCAGGTCAAATGTGTCTGTATGAGTGTATGAGTTAAGGAATTTTCTAATGTGGGGACAGAGGTGGGGTTGTATATAAATTGCTGGTACATAAATGTAAAATACCTAAATGGTGACAACGATTAACCCATGAAAGTTTTATACTTTTAGCATGAGGGAAAATGTTAAATGATCAGATTGCATTTCAACATAAGTTTCCTGCTTTGCATACTGATATCAACAGAGCCTCTTGATCTGAGATATTCTAGTAGTAGTTCATAGTTCTTGGTACATTGTAAACATAATGAATGAATAAATAAATAAATATTCACTGCAAAATGTATAAGCTTCAGTGATTTTCCACCCTATCGTAGAGCGCTGAAACAAGGCCTCATTCCCAATGCAATAAAAAAACCGAAAAAAAAACCAAAGCTTTCTCCCCCTTAATCTGAGTCAAAATTTCCCAATTGAAGTCAAATGACAATGAATTTGAAGAGATTCTTGTATTTTCAAACAGTTTTGTGTATCTTAAGTTTTTACTAATGTATTCAAGATTTATTTCATTTTGTTCAGTATTGACATGGCCACTGTATTTGCCATGTATCTTATTTGCGGAAGGCCGGTGGTCTCTTCCTGGGTACGTTGTAACTGAGTTCTCTCCTCCAACATTAAAAACTGGCCGCCACTGTATAATTGACAAATTGTTGAGTGTGGCATAAAACACTACTCAAAATTCAAATGACACATATTACTATACAAACTATACAGACCTTGCACAGTGATTATTGCATTGATTTGTGTAGTATGTGTGCACTGTCTGTTTTATAGTGAGAGAAGTTAGACATTTTGTGGCGAGGCATTGTTTTTCTCTGATGCTTCATCATGTTGTTGATGGTCAGTGCTGGCTGTTATGATTAATGCAATCATTTGTTTTGGGCTCATTCCAGCGAGCAGTTCTCACTACCAAGTGCTATTGATAACCGACATGTTTCCTTTGGCAGACTTAAAAAGCATTCGTGTTGCTTCCACTACAACCACAGGTTTTAGTGCTCATGTTCAATTACGAGGCGCAAGCCGTGCAGTCTTTGTGGAGGCCCATTCATGCAAGCTATACACCTGTAATTAGTTGTTGTGGTGGAAAACAGCCACCTTCATTCTGATTGCATAGTCTGTACTTGGTGATTGATGGACAATGCTACTGAGAATACCAATACAAAACCATAAAATTGTTATGTATAAGTTCATGATTAATTATTCGCAAGTACTTTCAAGAACATAATTCCAGGTAGATATTATGTCCGGTGAATGCATGGTAGTGATTGGTGAAATTGATAACTGATAATCTAATCGCTAAATTAACTACTATTACAATGTTTTAAATTAGCATTCCTCTTTATAAAAAGTTTTAAGACTTTCATTTTTTAAGTTTATCATTGTGGGTCATTTTATTTGTTCTTAATAAAACAAATATAAAGTTTAAAACATTAAAAAAAAAACTATATGGGTAAAGCAGCTTTTATGATTAATTTTAAGGAAAGGATAAATGGAATGTCATTTATAGAAAACACTTTAGAAAAGGAAAATAATTATTGGGATGTTTGAGTAATTTCACACTAATTTCATGTATTGTAGTGGTGTAACAATACATTGATACAATGATATGTTGCGATTCTATTTCTGATGATACCATATTGATATGAAAAGAAAATGCTGATATTTTTTTGGAAAAATAATATATGGAATCATTTTGGTTCTTTTATTAATATGTCAGTGTCTGTCAGTGTCACCTAAGTGCTATATTAACAAATTATCTTTTTGAAGTCACCAATGTGCAAGAAGTAATCATATGATTAATTAGTAGTTCTATATTCTCTGTTTCACACTACCATTTCCCATGTTACTCTGAGTATTCCTAACAATTTGATATATCATTATACACAATGAGAAATATCACGATGTATGGAGATGATATATTGTGTTATATGGAAATGAGATAGAGTGATATATGGAGATGATATATTGTAATATATGAAGATGATATATTGTGATATATGGAGATGATATATTGTAATATATGAAGATGATATATTGTGATACATGGAGATGATATATTGTGATACATGGAGATGATATATTGTGATATATGGAGATGAGATAGTGATATATGGAGATGATGTATTTTGATACATGGACATGATATATTGTGATACATGGACATGATATATTGTGATATATTGAGATGAGATAGTGATATATGGAGATGATGTATTTTGATACATGGACATGATATATTGTGATACATGGAGATGATATATTGTGATATATGGTGATATATCATGATGTATGAATATGATATATCTTGATATATGGAGATGCTATATTATGATATATGGAGATTATATATCATGATACATGGTGATGATATATCCTGATATATGGAGATTGATATATCATGATATATGGAGATGATATATTGTGATTTATAGTAATGATATATCATGATATATGGTGATGATATATTGTGACACACTTTTTGAGTCATAATACAGAGCCCTAGTGCTAAGTTGCTGTTAGTGTAACTGAACAAAACTTGTAATACTCTATTCACCCCTAAAGACACATTTGGGTTAGTCTAATTCATTGATGTACAGGAGAGTCCATTGTTTTTCAGGGGTTGATGGGTTAGACTAAGTGTTACAAAGTTATTTACCATTTACATGTACTACATGATAATCTTACTTTATTCCATGTCTGTTTTTCACGGATATCCTCTAGATATTAAGAGGGCATGTTGAAGTATCTGGAGTATTTTCAATTAAACGCTCACGATTATTTCAAAGTATTAATTAAAGAATAACAGGAAACACCTTATGATAAAATTTCATGTTTGTAAAGTTAAATTTACCAAATGAGCAAAACAATACAATGTTGATTTGAATTAGTGGCATATTTTGTTTCATGTTAGATCATACTTCTCGTTGAAAATGAACTGAAATGCTTTCTCCAGATGCAAAATGGGATATGTAAATTAACCATTTCATTAATTGGTTAACACTATCTTAAATTACTTTGCAGAAAAAAGGAAAAACTTTACAATACATTTAGCGAGAAATCCCAAATGCTGTGTTTCAAAGTTTGGAATCTGCTGAACTATATTAATTTCTGGCAACCATGTAGCGTTTAGCTTCTCGGTGCAGGTGTCAGATTAATTTTCTTTTGTAGAGAATATTATTGAAGCAATTGTTACTAGATGTTAAGTGTATATTCAGTTATGACAGGAAGAACACAGTGGTTTTATACAGTGTGACAGAAAAATTATGTTGTTTCAGTTTCTGCCAGTTTAAAAGAGAGAGTTTGCTGGCCACTTTTGTAGAGTGTGATTGTATAGTTTTATGTATAACTTTGTGTTATAAATGTTGCCACTGTTGTATTTCAGTTACCGGTAACTTTATAATTGTTTCCACTGTTGTAGTTTAGTTGCCTTTAGATTTATGTTACAATAATTGCCACCGTGTTGTATTTCAGTTGTCTGATTATTTCCACTGTGTTGTATCTCAGTTGCCTATAGCGTTATGATTATTGCCACTGTGTTGTATTATTGCCTATAGCGTTATGATTATTGTTGTATTTTAGTTGCCTGTAGCGGTATGATTATTGCCACTGTGTTGTATCTCAGTTGCCTATAGAGTTACGATTATTGCCACTGTGTTGTATTTTAGTTGCCTGTAGCGGTATGATTATTGCCACTGTGTTGTATTTCAGTTGCCTATAGCGTTACGATTATTGCCACTTTGTTGTATTTTAGTTGCTTGTAGCAGTATGATTATTGCCACTGTGTTGTATCTCAGTTGTCTATAGTGTTATGTTGTAATTATTGCTACTGTGTTGTACTTCAGTTTCCTGTAATTCTATGATTATTGCCACTGTGTTGTATTTCAGTTGCAGGTGGTATACGGACACTATTTGACATGACAGAAGTTTTATCGTTTTCATTACTGTCCCCTCTACAATCAGCTGTATGAATTCATTAGTTATATCTCTGTTACATAGTTACTGGTGCTAGAAGTAGTTTTGATATGGTCTTTACTGTGATCTGATTCTGATAGTTGAAGCAGATTGTGGAGCTTTGTTATCAAGTCATTATATAATGCTATTGACTCCTGAGTAAGGACTATCTGTCAGGTCATAATACCAAAAATGCCAACATCTTGTACTTGTATAGCACGCAAGATATAAACTTTCAACTTGACATATTTCTGTCTAAGTAAAGAACTATGTAGCAAATGTCCTAGAATTTTTCAAGGTATTTTGTTTGATCGGAATACAAGTTTCTTAGTTCAGGTAACCAGGTATCTGCTTCCAATCACAAATATTTCATGTCTGTAATTTAGAATGTAGCACGGAACTGCAGGGTTATCCCCATAACAAACTGTTTATTAATTCCTCATCTATTGGTACTCAAATTCTGTAATGCCTAACTCTCTCTACTCTTGATGAACACCTGTACTAAAAGTAAAGGTAGGACAAATTAAACAGGTGACAGACACAGTGGTAGATCACAGATGACGCAAACACTTCGGTATTTTAAAGAAGAAATGATTAGGTATATTAAAGGTGTCACAGAAAGTTTGCTATTTCGTAAGTTGAGAATTCTGTACTTCACAGATGTCAGATACACTTGAATATTTCATGGGAGTAGTGATTTGGTATTTTGTAGATATTTCTGACATTTCTCAATTTTGTAGATGTGAAAGCTTTAACAATGTAAATGTTTTGATAGCTTTTGATGGTTTGGAACAGTGGAACCTGTCTTGAGAGACCACTCATAAAATACCGATACCACCTGTCTTATAAAACCTCATTCTGAAAAACTTGGTTAAACAATTTTTAGATAAAACTTCTTCTGAGAGACCACCTGTCTTAAGAGGCCACATTTCAGTGGCAGAAGGGGTGGTATCTCAATACAGTATCAAGTGTACTTCATAGATTCTTAGAAACTTCTGTTGAAATAAGAATCTGCCCATTACCTGGTGCATCTGAATTTAGAAGATGCCATTAACACTGAATTATGTAGAAATAATGATTGAGTGAAATTGACATTTACTTTGATGTCTTTTTGTTCCATTGTTGGTGTCATAAATTTAATATTTTTTATGTAGCAATTGTTTTGATTAAAAAATCTTACTACTCTTTTTTGGGAGATAGGGGTGGGGGACTTAAATTGCCAAAGTATAAGAGGATATTTCATTTCCGCACTTTTGTGCCCCCCAGACGCTGTCATGTTATTCTCTTAATTCTAATTATGAAAAGTAGGTATGTTCTGTCTGAAATGAAATATAAAAACCATGTATACCAAAGATTTAATCATTAGGAGGTAAAAGAGACAACATACAAATCTGGTGAACATTGGACAAACATGGACCTCTGAAAATCCAGAAGTGGGATCAGGTACCATTTAAGAGTAATCATTCCTGTTGACTGGTCACACCCGCTGTGAGTCCACAGTCAAATCCAAATGAAATAAGTGAGGAATGAATCCTTATTACAATCGGTAAAGACGATTCAACAACCGCTATCAAACAGGCAACTCAACATTTCACTCAGTGACGGAATTTGCCATATTCTTAGAACATTGACCTTCATGGTTCTCTGTTGGAAATTGTACTAATTGTACATGTATAATGGGCTTTTCTGTTACATGTTGTAATCTATTGGTCATTGACAAGTAATAAGAATGAGAAAATATTTGAGTCATGGAGTAACATCAGATAGTTCATTGTTCTAAAGATCGGAAATTGAGCAAGTAAATTATATCTGTACACAATATAACATTATCGTCTTCTTCCATAACTCTATAATCGCCTGATTGGTCAATGCCCAGTGTACAATCTCTTGATCTTACTTAAATATTACAGCAAATGATATTTTTAGTATTGATAAAAGTCTCATCTAATAGACTTATATTAATATTACACCTTGGGAACTATTTTCTCATCATTTCTATATGGGTCCTGTGGAGTTTACCAAGAGCATCTGTCATGTTTTGTAAACAAACCACCAGGGAGGTACTGGTTGTTGATGGTTACCCCATTCACACCTATAGACACATTTGGACTGGTCTAAGTCATTGATTTACAGAAGAGTTTATTGTTTTTCGGAGATAGATGAGTTAATATGATTTTTATTTTTATCTTATGATATTGTTAGACATATCTTATTGACAGATGTTTGTGTCCATGTTTTAGCTCCAACAGCAACATCAACAAAGTAAATAAAAAAGGAGAAAGCCTGCACACAAATGAATGAATGAATGAATAAATATATATATAAAAAATACCGGTACAAAAAAAAACGTTGTAAACTTACCACATGGACAAGTCGCAAATACCAGCTTTTTTGATACACTGATTTACTGATAATTACAGCTGTAACTAAGAACAAATTAAATTCTTTAACAGACATCTGTATTGGAGTATTGTATATCAGTTATAACGTGGCCTATCAGTAAATACTGTGGTATTGGAAATCCTTTGTTATCATAACACTGTCATTACATGTCGGTGTATGGAGTGTTGCACGTAGTGAGGTTTGGGGTATGATACAGGTGCTTTTAAACATCTTATAAATCTGTATTATTGCCATTTTGTAGTCCTCAGTGATGTTATTGTTATTTGCAGTATCAAAAGAAATCCGCCTCAGTGATGTTATTATTGCTGTTGGCAGTATTCAGAAAAATAAAGAAATTATAAGTATTTCTAGTTTCATTGATAAATGGAAACAACAAAATAGGCAGAATTAAAAACATAACATAATTTTCTGACTCTGCAGTATATATGTTGAGCCATCTTTAGTTAGAGGCCTAGTTCAGAAATTTTTATCTACGTTTACTGGTTTTGACCAATAATATTTCATATTAAAGTTGGCTGTTTCAGACCAATGTCATTTACATGTGGTGTGTGTGTGTGTGTGTATATATATATATATATATATATATATATATATATATATATATATATATATATATATATATATATATATTACTAAGGTTCCAGAAATTTATAAGGACTTTCCATTTCTGCAAAGCATGATTAAACATTGTTGGTATATTTATTAGAATGTAAATCTATTTTTCTGTTATCTGTAAGCCGTTGTTGTAGTCCTGGTGATTGCTTTCTCTATATACTCTACAGGTTTCCTACAGTCTCTTACAGCTTTGTATTTTCAAAATTGTGGCTCCAGTTGTCTTGCTTATGATTGTTATTTACTCCCAGTATACCCTCAAGCTTTGGTAAAAACGACAGGTAACCCCTGTATATATGTAACAAGGGTCTTTTTCTCTAAATGTAGGCCATTGATTCCTGTGTCAGTTACAATGCGATGCCTTTCAGTTTTATTTGTATTTGTAAAAACGAAAATAAAAATAAAAAGATCCGGTGAAAACTAAGACATTCAATGATTTCAGACAGGTAACTTAATCTGAATATTCTATGGTGTTTATGTTTGTTTTAGATTTGTAACAAATGCTGTGTAGCAAGGCTCAGTATCACTTCTTCGGAGGATTATCCGTCTGTACATGGTATCACCCAATACTGTGTAAATATTGGTTTGTGAGATGTCTTAAGGGCTCGCGTCTATGACTTTTACAATCCGTAAATATTGAGGTGTTGCTTTAACCAAAGTAATATGATTTCAGAATCACCTCGTTTTTTGATAAGCTTTTGTATCACACACAAAACATTTCCTTTGTGAAATCTGATTTAATATTCCATCCGTACTTTCTATAAAGATTATTTTACAAGTTTCTTCAATTTTAAGTAGTTCTGCCTTTAAGGAACGATTGCATTGGAGACAGTGATATTATCAGTCGAAGGTTTGCGCACAAAGAAATTTACGATATCTTAATGAAATAATAGATTTTTCACTGTGGCACAGTCTCAGAGATTTTGGGGTCAATAAAATCAAATATAAACATATTTTATGACTCACAAATGATTGATTCCATTTCTCCAATATGAACTATATATATTCCTCATAGGGAATGGGGTTATTGGATTTAAGGGCTAGGGTAAAATGGACTTCATTTGATGAAATGATAGGTAGGTTAGTGATAATTTTTGTGGAGGCATCTGACCATAACTTGTCAACCTATGAAAAACAATGGACGCTTCTGTAAATCAATGACTTAGACCAGTCCATATGTGTTTTTAGGGGTGAATTAGTTAATCAGACACGGGTTAGTGGTGCCCTGTTTGGTTTGA
Organism: Atrina japonica; assembly: GCA_030159075.1. Classification (NCBI taxonomy): domain Eukaryota; kingdom Metazoa; phylum Mollusca; class Bivalvia; order Pterioida; family Pinnidae; genus Atrina; species Atrina japonica. The sequence goes on along the minus strand of BROG01000076.1, from coordinate 324,753 downwards.
CCACTTTTGTCCTCTTTTAGCCTCTAAGTGTACTTGGGCTAATATCCTAAATAACTAGTACATCATTATGTATTTTTTCCCTAATCTTCACATGAAGTCATGTTCTGATGTCTAGATATCCAAGTTCCCTGCAACTCCGCTTTGCACCTCCACCCCCAATGAAAACAAATTTGTCTTACATTAGGTTCACCTGTTTACTTCCTGTTTTCATTCCTCTTTCTTGGTTTGTTTTTGTTCACAAATTACGATGAAAAAATAAGCTTAAGGTCATTGTTCTTTCAATGTAAGCGGGGTGTCAGGTCGTTGACCAAGTGAATCTCTCTACGAGCTAGATCTTTAAACAAGTTATGTACAATGTACTGCATAAAGTCTGCATGTTTTATGAAGCAACTGTATGTAGTCAGAGAGTAGTGATATATATATACACAAGAAAAACATTTCTAGTTCTAACGTTATAGCCTTGATTCACACAAACCTGTTATTTGTAGTGGAAAATCTTTAACTGCTCATAAACCGTGTCAAAGAAAATTTACGACATTTTGTGGTTTGATATCATGACTTCATAGATCAATTTCTGTGGATAGTTTTTCAGATTGCTTACAACTATGTAGGTCATCTGAGTCCATATAGGTCCTCTGAGTCTGTGTAGGTCATCCAAGTCTGTGTTCATCATCTGTGTCTGTGTAGGTCATCTGAGTCTGTGTAGGTCATCCGAGGCTGTGTAGGTCATTCAAGTCTGTGTAGGTCAACCGAGGCTGTGTAGGTCATCTGAGTGTGTAGATCATCTGAGTCTGTGCAGGTAATCTGAGTCTGTGTAGGTCATCCAAAGCTGTGTAGGTCATCCGAGGCTGTGTAGGTCATCTGAGGCTGTGTAGGTCATCCGGGGGTGTAGGTTATTTCAGTCTGTGTAGGTAATCTGAGTCTGTGTAGGTCATCTGTGTAAGCCATGTGAGTCTGTGTAGGTCATCTGAGTCTGTAGATCAGATGACCTATTACAATCTGTCTTCCTCCATCTGTGTCTGTCATGTGTCATGCATACATTTTTATGATAAGCCAAAGAAAAAAGTGATTTACATGAAACTTCACAGGAAAGTTACCCTGACCAAATATTGGTATTTTTCAGGTTGTTCTGAAATCCAAGATGACAGCATGGTTCCCTTTTTGTAGAGGCATATAAATTTTTTTTTTTTTATTTTCTAACCTATTAAAATGTTTTGAAATCTTCTTGGATATCTTGGTCCATGTTCCAAGGCCAGTGGGTTAAAGGTCATGGACACAGTTATGAACTGAGAATGCTGATTAACTAAAATATCAATTGACTTTTACTGTAACATTAGAAAATTGTAGCCAAGGGAATTACTTGTAGATTATTTTGGTCCATATTCCAATGTCATAGGAACAAAGGTCGTGGTCATATCAGAAGACTAAAAATGTCAAATTTGGTTATCAAAACTTTTCTTCCTAACACTTCTTTTGTTAACTTCAGTTTATGACTTGAGTTGAGAATTTATACTTTTAGCATCATAATTTTTTAGACTTTATGTTTTCTCTTGATTTATTGAATGTTTAAAAAGTTAGAAATATGATGGATTCTGGAATTTGGAAAGACTTTAAGAGTAAGATGATAGTTTTAACTCTAAGGACAAGGGTAGAAACATAAAATACTACAGAGATCTGAGGAGATTTTGTCTGCAATTTCTGTGTAAGACATGATCTTATCTAAATGAAATAAATCTAATATATAGGTGAGAAATACAAGTCCAGAATTACAAGACGGAAATAAAACTATCAGCATGCATTCAAACATAAATATATGCCACTGGCCATTTAGACAAAAATCACAAATGTATAAACTTAAGGTCGGCAATGGATTACATTGGCTTGAATGGTTAATATATCAGTATTTGATAGTTTACTTGGCTGGTAGTTCTCACAGGGTGAATATAGCACTTGTTGATACAGTGCACTGAAATGTAAGGCAGATCTCATTATCATTTTTTTTTTTAGTTGCTGTGTTTTGGTGTATACCATTGATTAACTGTTATTTACTTTCTCATTAGAGAATCGTATATGTAACAAGTTCTCATCATCAACCACACTACAAAACAAAAAATCAGCTTACACAATTGGAAGAACAAAAAAAATTTATGTACATACTGGATAATGGGACAAGATACACTTAAACTGGGAGATCATGTGATAGGGCAGCACGTAACATATTCATGTAATGATGTATATGTATTTTGTGGAAACTGACAACACATGTAAGTGTTTTCTGTCACAATGGAAACTGACTTATGTCACCATGGAAACTGACAACACATGTAGGTGTTTTCTGTCACCATGGAAACTGACAGCACATATCTATGTGTTTCATGTCATCATGGAAACTGACAGCACAGGTATATATTTTATGTCACCATGGAAACTGACAGCACTGGTACATGGAAACTGATATCGCATGTTTGTTTTATATTACCACAGAAACCAATGACACACATTTTCTGTCACCATAGAAACTGATTGATGTGTGTGTATGTATATATATATATATATATATATATATATATATATATATATATATATATATATATATATATATATATATATATATATATATATATATATATACATGTATATATAATTGTGTGTATGTGTGTGTGTATGTGTAGACCTTTTATTTGTTCAGATACATGCATCAAACTCTTGTTATCACATTTGCTGATTTATCAAATTTGAGCCAGAGGTTTTGTTAGAGTAGGTCATTTCATTAAAAATAATTGACATTGTGAAGTTTGTTTAATTTGATCTACTTTATTTGAAATTCTCTACAGAAATGACCCATTTAAATGAAATCATATCAGTCTTTGTTAGATTGTGTAATGTTGGTATCTGTGCAATGAAGAATTGGATAATGAAATAGAAATGATATAATCTAGAACTGGTCTAATCACTCTATGTATTTAAGATATTGTTTACCTTACAGTAATCAATACACAGTTATGAAAGTAAAAGTTTATTTTATACAAAATTACGTTGTTTTTTTTTATATTTTGTGTTTTAACTGATTCAGTGTTATACTGCTTAAGAGTTGTGCTTGGTTTTCTGTGTGTTTTCATCTCCATGCAGATAAAATTTTATTGCTGTATTTCACCAAACTTGACAGAATCTAGTGAACTCAATGATCTTTTAGAGGTTGTTTACCGTCCTAGTGCAGTTGTGAAAAAGTCTTCATTTTTTATACTACCAATCTAGAGATTTTGGACGCAGACGAAGTGAAAACTACCTTGTTTGTGATTGACATGAAACAGACCACTTTTTATATGTTTGATTCATATCAGATTTTATACTTGTAATTTGCTGAACAAAAATATTTACAGTTTTAGCTGTTTTCCCTCTGTGTGACTTATTTTATGTCTATCACTTTATGCAAAAACTTGTGATTACTCTGAGAGTATCAAAGTATACCCTGATAAGAATCTATCCAAAATTACAGTTTGTTTTGGGAAAAGATGGTATGATTGTGATGTAACTAGGGCAAAATTCACAACTCAGAAATTTTAATTATTTTTGCACCTGTGATTCCTGGCTATTTATAATTTAAATCCTCATATATATATATATATATATATATATATATATATATATATATATATATATATATATATATATATATATATATATATAATCATGTTAATAGGGTGATCATATTGCAAGTAAATTGCACTTGGTTTTAATTCCTGTTACTAATCAAATTTCTGGACCAGGAACTAAGTTTCTGATACTCTGAAAGGATTTTAATGAGAGTGTTTATGGGGAATTCATCTTAATTTTATGCATCCTTTCTAAACTTTTATTAATGAGTGAATATAGAGTGTTCATCTTTGTTCATAACACCAAATTTTACTTTTTACAGTGTAAAGGGGATGATAGAACTATTCCCACTTGTGTTCTTTGGTTGCAGGTCTCTATTATATATTGATATACTGTACGTCTACTTATTTTAGCGGTATTCTAATATTTGCGTCTTTTACGCTCAACTGAATGCGCTTATTCAAGAGCAGTGTTAAAATTTCTCCATCCTGTCATTCTATATACATGACAAAGCTAATGAAATTAATTATGCGAATTTAAGATTGCGCTAATAAGCCTATTTCCCCCGAGAGCGCTAAATATGAGTGCGCTAATTTAAATACACATACAGTATTGGATCTCGACTACATTGAAACCTGTCTTAAAAGACCACTGTCATGAAAGACCATCTGTCTTTTGAGACCACATTTAGAAAACCAATTAGTTAAATAACTACTAGTACATAGATAAGACCTCTTTGGAGAAACTACCTGTCTTGAGAGACCACCCAGGGAGTAATATCAACAGAACCCTATCCCAAAAAGGATCTATCAACCCCTGCCACCATTTGAAAACCAATTAGTTAAGTAACTGTAAATAATACCTCTTTTGAGAAACCATCTGTCTTGATAGACCACATTTCAGTGACAGAAAGGGTGATCTCTAAAGACAGGTTCCACTGTATTGAGTTTTTCCAAGAAATTTGGAAGGTCACAAGAATGATAAATTGCCCTCTTAAATGTGTGAAGCACCCAGAAGTACAGTATTATTTTGTATATAAATAACACTTCACAGTGGCTAAATATACATAATACAAAGACAATTAAGGAGATGTTCAACCATCATCTTCTGCAGCTAAAAACAAAACAGTGTTTGTTTAAAGTACATGTGATGTTGAGATTTTTTTTTTTTTTTTTGAGAAATTGGAAAATATCTCCAAGGTGGTCATTTTGCTTCATAGTTCCCATTGGTGTTTAGATCAGGTAGTTCATGACCTGACCTTATATAAGAACTTCAAATACCGACATATCTTGGGAGATTCTTATTTCCTGTATATAATGTGTTGTATGTCAACATATCAATGTCCAGACAAATTCTCCTGGTATGTTAACCTATTTAATAATTTGGTCAGTGGCTATACATGTAGGCCATGTTGTGGGTTTTAGGGATAAGAACTCTCAGGGCAGCTGAATAATGTTTAACACTTCTTGTCAGTACATGTTTGAGTCCTACTAGAACCCTAACTGATTATGTGGGAACGTTCGTCATTTTACTTGCATAGGATGTGTGTATATTGAATATATTGTGGCCAGGTTCTCTCCTCCACCATTAAAAACTTGCCACCACGTCCCATATAACTGAAAAATTGTTGAGTGTGGTGTAAAACAACATTTAATTTCATAAGAAATTATGTTTAAACCAATACAACAATGTATCTATATCTATTTCTGGGACACCTGCTTCCTTTGCCACTGTGTCTTTCCATTTATTAGCTTTGGTCAGTTTTGTTTCATGTGAATCTTTGTTCTTTACTTTGCATTGTACAGGGTAAGAAAAAAGTGATGGATCAAAAAGAACCCATTTTGATTTTTAAAAAAGTCTTGTCATCCAATGTTTTCCATGCTGACAGTTGTTTTCTCTTTTCTTTTTCAGACAAGACATATGCAGGGCCCCACAGAAATGTGATACACTCGGTAAGTGTGAAATACTTTTACAAATTAAAAATTTATACAATTGAAATATTACCAAAATTAAAAAAATATATATCTAACATTAGTAATACTTGTGTGTGTGTTTGTGCATACATGTGTATTGGATATATAATCTAGACAAAAAAATGTCACAGGTATTACCATGATTTGTCATAAAAAAAGCTCCTGGTACCTGTAATTAAGAATCAGGTGTTTGCCTTTTTTTTTTTTTTTTGCTATCTGTAATTTTCCTCCATTCAGAATAAATGAGGAAATAAAGATAGAAGTATGTCTACAAGTAAGATTAAAGTTTGTATTTAAATAGTTTTGATTGAAATTCTACCTCCTAAGTACAGATTTAGAAATATTGTTCTTGTGCTTCATAAATGTGCCAGGCAGATATAGATTTACAAGTTTATAATGAAAGTTTTGTTAGAATTTCCCTGAGGTATGTTTGATATGTTTTTCACTTTAATACCCCACAGTTATGACTCAACGATAGGTCTAGTTATTAAATGTTTTATCAATGTTTTGTTAATTTGCTCTGTTATCAAAACTTCTTTTCGGAATTTAGATAAGAATTATAATAATGACACATCATGACATTTTGCGATTTTTTTGTCCCAACCGGGAATGTAACCCTAACAGTTTGATGTTACCAATAAATTTGTTAATATCCTTGATCTGTAGGTATGTGTCTGGTTCTATTCAAAATCTCAACAATAAACCCGAAAAATGTATAGATATTAGACAAATTAAGTATTGTGATTCTAAAGGGCAAGCTCATTCTCATTTGAAATATGACCTGTGAGCTCGAGAAATTCAAATTTTATTTTAATAAAAAATGTCGCATTTCTCTGGAGTGTGTCATTCGGCCTGAAGCAAATCACCTACAGATTGGTCTCATAATAAATGAAAGTTGAAATTTATAAGTTTGATAATAGATTGCAAAACATTTTTATCTGTGATTTATCAGTGTTTAGTCATTTTATTTATCATACCTTTTTACCTATATTTTTAAGCAAAATTATTGTCATTTACAAAGTCAGTTTATAATGAATATTTAAATTGTCAATAAAAAATGAAAAAAAACTCAGCCATATATCAATAGCGAGGGAGAAATTCAGCTTTAATCATGAATAGAGTGTTAATTTTTTCCAACAGATGTTAAGATCATTCTGTTACTGAAATATGGTTAACAGAGAATATAGACTACCGGTATTTGATTTTGTTGAACACGGGAGGAAAAATGTAGATTATTGCAATATAACAATGCCTCATGTATTGTCCATGGTAGCCATAAGACGTTACATGTTGTAGTTTCTCATGACCAGTGACATTTATTTCCAAAGAAGCGGCAGTTACTGGACAGGTGCACTGAACTTCAAAGTGCACGACAATGTTTCGGTATCGGCAAAGTAACATTGTTTTCAGAGATTTTACACTGTAAATGTCAGAAAGGTTGTGAAGCGGTTACCCATGGAACATGAAATGTCCGAATCGTCTTTTGTCACAAATGACCACATTCTCATCAAGTTCCTAACCACCATTGATGTTCATTGTCATATGGAAGGGATTATCCTTTAGTACTGGCATGTACAAACTGTCGCACAAAAACCCCGGGAAGAATAGAGAATATCATCCCTCCATTATGTTATATGTTCTCCTTGCCATGTACATTCAATGCCATCTATATAGGCCATTTTATAAATTGAATTACAAGGAGATTGAAGTGTATTATAAGAAATAATTATGGAACTTCTCGGATTGTATTGTATCTATCCTTTACCAATAAAAATACCACCCAGATCATAATATAGAGCCTTTAAAACATATTGGTTTACTCTTCATTCTGTTAAATGTGACTCGGTTTTGGTTTTCGGTATGATTAGGGATCGTTATGACATATACCCTGTGGAAATTTTGGTCTTTATAAAGGGACTGTCAATTGATCAAAAATGAACAAAAAACGAAAGGCTGTTATTAACACAGCTGGAAATTGCTATGTTCATTTCTTACTGATTTTCTTTTGAATTGATCAGTAGGTACTTGATTGCTAATGGCAAAATTTCTCATTTCCTATGTAATAACGATTAATTACAAAATTCACTAAATACACACATGGCTGATAAACTCGTCAAAACCTTTTTGTTCAGGGAGGCGTTTCTGGATAATATCAGAAATAGTTGACTTTTCTTTAAGGTTGATGGGTGGGAATGACTTTTATTTTAAAAACTGTGTCTCTTCCCAACGGGGTAATTTGACATGGACAAGTGCCACGAGTGTGTGGCGAGTGCCACATGACCTGTAATTGATCACTTTAACAATTCCCGACTCATCAGATTGAATTAGCCTGGAAGCATGTAGCTTTTATGTACTCAATTTTTTTTCAGGTTTAGCAGAACTAGGGACCATGTGTGATTCACTCAGAACTTGTTCCATCATCGAGGACAATGGAATAAGTGCAGCGTACACCATTGCCCACGAGCTTGGCCATGTGTAGGTTTTTTATTCTCTCTCTCAAGTATTAACCTCAATGTTTTGGTTAAAGTTTTTTAATAGTTCACTATTCCCTTAACTTGTCAACCCCTGAAAAAAATGGACTCTTCTGTAAATCAATGAATTAAACCAGTCCATATGTGTCTTTAAGGGTGAATGGGTTAATAAAGGTTTCACAGGATGGCGACATTTAGTTTACTGATTCATCAATACCCTCAGAATGCTTGTTTAAATATGCTACATATGTTATGACTGTCTAGTCGTGACTTAAAGCCATTAAAATGATATCATTTAATTACATGTACTACAAACCAAAGATAAGAGCATCATCATTGTCATCACATTCAAGCACTTTTTGTGTGATGTTCTTGATGTTTTTTTTTTTTTTTTTTTTTTTTTTTACCAACTGTGGACCTTATGTATTTTCACTGACAAAACATCCTATACCTTTTTTTCGACTGACATTATATTTTTATAAAGGCATGACCAACTTTATTGATATATTTTTTTTTTTTTTTTTTTTTTTTTTGTGGAGGGTCAAAACTGGTCACTGCCACATTGTACGACTTGGTGCAAACTACAGACACTTGCTGCTGGGTGGGCTTCGATATTTATCTGATGAATTAGTTCAGAGCCATAACTATAATATTTACAATTTGTCGGGGTAGCACCAATTGTTTTTCGTCTGGATAGCCAGGGACAATAATAAAATACATGTCATTGCCCTGTCAGAGGCATAGCTCTGTATTACACAAAAGTTGAAGTATTGAAAATTTGTGTTTTTTAATCAAGAGAAATATGCTGTGTAGTGTCAAGATGGATTACCATCGTGTAAGTGGACACTGGTGATTTATGTTAAATGTCACGTGTCCATGTTTTCATCCAGGTATCACAGTTTACGGAAGTCCATCGAATTTCTCCTTCTGCCGTCTTTCTGTCACTTTATATTCATTGGTTTTAGAACGAGCCTGATACCATGGCAATTTACACAAAGTTGATGTTGGTCTGGAGTCTAATCAGTCCCGACACCTAGACATGATACATGTAATGGTAATTGACGGTAAATCTCTACAGCAACCATATACTGTACAGTGATTAATTAAATCAATAGATCATCTGTATGGTTTGTTTTGGGATCAGATTTCTTGTTGAGCTCTAGGACACAGGGGCTTCAGTAGTTGAGATTCACAAAATATATTTCCTAAATTATGAAGCAGTTTGCTTATTCCAGTGAAGTAACTGCTGACCCAGTGACCTTCATTCTACTGCTTAGATCTATCATTTGGTCTGCAGCCAAAACTCAACTGATTAAAGGGGTGGTAGTACTACACTGTTTAATACAAGAGTTACAAGACGTCTCCAGCACTTACAAATCTCCTCTACTGCAGTTAGAGAATACAACTGTGTATTAAAACTGTTAAACAAGATGTTACCTTAGATCATGTACACATTTAGCTGAACTCCCATCAAAAGACCAACTCTATCAGTTACACAGAGCTGGCTCTTTCAACTTGATTGTTTTTGCAAATCTTGTATCAATATAAGTAAGGATATAATACATGTTTGTTTACCACATCTACATAACTGCAAGGTAAATGGAACCAAGATTAAGTTTGTGTAAAAGGAACGAGGTTATGTATTCTCTGTTTGTATTCTGTATTCATGTTCTATTATGTGTATTGTTGATCATCACACTGTAGTAGATGAATTTACAGTGTCATTAGTGGTAACATCAATAGGTTACCACACTCTTAATCACTACCTGGTTATTCTTGCCCTTAGGTCATTTAACCCTTTAAACCATACAGGCCATTATAGACTGGTCTAAACAATAGAAAAGATCATACCAACTAAATAATTAGGGTTGAAAGGGTTAAAAGTACTATAACAAAACCAGAGATACTGGTTCAGAATTGGGTACATTAAATTTCTGATCCTGAATAGAATGTCCAACCCTTCCTCCTGCACTTTAAACATTTTATCACCCTTTGAACCAAAAAACAATTTTCCAGGGGATATCACAGGTAACTGTATCATTGCTGGTAATTATTTAAGTGTTACCTTACTAAATTTCAAAACTGTTTGAGGCATTCAAGGTGGTTTTTTTTTTAGATTCATTACAGTTAAGCTGTTATCAGTCCCCCAGTAACTGTTATATCAGCAATAATAAGCCAGCTGCAGGTATCTGTAGTATAGCTGCTAGGATATTAAACCTTAGAACACCCACCAAACCCCTGATACCATATGATTTGATCTGACCACACCCATGTACATATAACCTATATAAGGATATTTCGCATGAACCTGACTTTCATATTTAACTCACCAACCCCCTGAAAAACAATTGACTTTTCTGTCAATCATAGACATGGACTAGTCCAAATGTGTCTTTAGGGGTGAAGGGTTCAAATTTGTACACAGTGTTAGAAACAGTTGCACTGAAGTGTAAGTGTGTTGGTCCCTGGATATATATTGTAATTACCTTCCTCAAGGCCATTATAGCTTTAACATTCTTGTCTTATCTAGCTTTTTACCCTCCTTATCTTCCACCTTCATTTTCATTGAATTCATATTCTGACTCGTGCACTAACGCTAATTGTTACCATCATTATAAACAGCAGGGGTACAAGATAAATTGCAAGGTATGAGTTTACGGGGAAGATGATATCATCGAGTGGTAAGAGGGTTATAGGTTTTGTTAGTAAATACTCTACAAGTTGACCCATCACTATAACATTAGTAAGGAATTTCAACTCTTGTTTTATAAACATCCAGGAACTAATTTATTGTTTTTCTCATATCCTAGGAGAAACATTTTCTTTCTGTCTTTGAAATACTGGTAATGTTTGCAATAGAATACTACTTACATATACACTATATCTACTTCTTTTGCAATTATTTTTCATAACCTGACATTATGCATCATGCTATGTTTACTTTACCTGTAGAAAATGTGATTGATATTCTGTTAATGCTGCTTTGGATTTCGATTTTCGAGAGTAACTGAATACTCACTGAAAATAAAATCCAATTATTCAATTTTTAAATAAGGATTCTGTTGGCAGATTTTAATCAACGGCATTGTGTTACCTGACAAGGTCATGCATTGAGTATTTAAAGACAAGGTACTTGTTCAAAATTAATTAATCTTGTTGAATTTTATGTCAAACTTCACTGACAAAACTTGCCCCCCAAATTCAGTATACTTTTTGTATTAAGTTCACAGTTAGGATGCTCAAATTTGTGTATAAAGATGTAGTCACAACTCTTAGCATGGAGCTGAACCACGATTTTCATTCATTATTTTACTAGCATTATGTATGCGATAAATCTGTTATGATTTATTATATTCATTAGTTTTGTTAGTTTTTGGCAACCAGTACTGAACTCATTCATAAAAACTTGTATTGTGTGGTTTTAAGAAAATTCCCACAAGCTTATAACAAAGTGAATAAAAAACCCTGGGGTCATTTTTTTAAATACCTTATGTTTGACATGAAGAGAATCATGTGATTCATAAGCATTGACCCCCAGGTAGATAAAAAGGAAAGAAATAATATTAATTGTCAAAGACAGCTGTTGAAAAAAATTCTAGGTAGGGTACATTGCGTACCTAAACAAAGGCTTTAGATTAAGTACTGCTATTTGTCTACACGGTATATAGTGGTTAAGCCATGGTATTAATAGTTTCAATGAAAATAGAACAGTAGACCTGTCTCCCAGTGTTTTTTGCCATTAGAGATGTGTTTCTATTTTTTGTATGATCTTTGTGTTTTTAATACTGTAATTACTGTTGAAGATAGGTCTATGGGTTAGAGTTTCAAACATTTCCAAATTTCTAATCTAATGCAATACATTAATTTATTATCATTTGATTACTGAGGTATTAAATTTTGAATGGAAGATTTTTTTTGTACTCTTACCTTTTCTTTCTTTCTTTTTTAAGGTGGGGGTGGTGCAAAAACATCCTTTAGATTGAATTTGACTGAAGGTATTGAGGGGTACATGTATTATCTTCAAATCTGCTATAGGGACATAAACTGTAAAAACTAGATGAGAATATAACATGTATGAGTGACACCGAAGGCCAGTTACATCCTTTCTGATGTTACATCCCCTAGAGACATTACATTCCCCTGCTAACGTTACACTCCTGCCAACATTAAATCCTCAGCAAATTTTACATCCCATGCCAATGTTACCTCCCATGTTGATGTTACTTCCCATGTTGATGTTACCTCCCTTGTTGACATTACCTCCCCTGCCAATGTTACATCCCCGGCCAACCTTAAATCCCTTGTTGATGTTACGTTCCCTGTTGATGTCATCTTCCCTGCCAACGTTACATTCCCTGCCAATGTTACATCCCCTGCCAGTGTTACCTACCCTGTTGACGTTACAATCTCTGCCGATGTTACATCCCCTGTTGACATAACATCCCCTGCCAATGTTACGTTCCCTGTCAACATTACATCCCCTGCTGATGTTATATCCCCTGTCTATCCCTTGTTATGTCCCCTGTTGATGTTACATTCCCTGCCAACATTACATTTCTTGCCAATATTAAATTGAGATCTATCACAGAAAGCTTTGATATAAAATCCTATGTCCCTATTTACAGGTCTCTGTGTTTTTGTGCAATTGATCCGAGAGATAAAGATCAAAATCACACTCTGGATATTAAAAAAGCATATTGAGTGAATATACTCAACATTAAATCTGTACTACTGTTTTATACCTGTATTAATTTTATGACACTAATTACTATCTATAGATATTTATAGATAAATCCATGTTTAATTGATGTATAGCATGTCAGACGATCAATCTCATTTATAGCAAGATTTAGCCGTTTACTTTGAACTTTAATTAATTTACCTTTGGAATTAATTTTGACATTCATACACATCAGTTAATTTAACTGTGAATGAAAAGGGAGATACATATATACAATTGTAAATGTTATCCCTTTGATCTCAGAACAAAAAAAAAAAAAACCGGGTAACTTCTAAACAAAAGATTCTTGATAATGCTGGGCCAAAGTGAACAGGTGGTTTATGTTTAGTCTGTGTGTATTGATCTGCCATTTCTATACAAGTACATCATGATGTCACAGAGATTATCTATATTTATCTGTGTTAGTGTATCAGTGGTGTTATGTTGGACTCCATTCCTCCCATTGAAGACTTAGTTGATCAAGATATAACACACAAGCTGTAATCTTCAGATTTAATATGCAACATTTCGTGATGTCAGGCAACTAGGACACTTACCAGTAGTCTCTTTTACTGTGATTTACATAGCGGACGACTGTATCACCTCACAAGATGAAAACAAACTGGTGCTAGTTGTTTCGATTCAGTTTCCAACGATCAGTGCCCATGTTGAATATCACAAACGAATCTATCTAATTCATCCAACTTGTCAAACAGCAAATTGTTGTAATAGCTTTCCTTTGTTTAAGTTAAATAAAGCTTGACCAAGATTTATCAATTTAAATCGGTGGCATATATTTATTAAGTTATGATTGTCAGGCATCAGAATTTAGCTTGGAAGGTAAATATAGTCCAGAACACAGGGTGAACAACCTGGCATAGTGTACAGTTTCTTATATAAACAAATTACCATCACATTCTGATTATTTTTTATGGAGAGATCTCCCAACAGAATTATCATTTTTGTTTTTGATCGTTGATATACAACAGGTGGGTGGGCAAGGAAAATGTTAGGTTTACGTAAAAACGTTGTCTCTGCATCTGTTGAACATATCTACATGAAATTTGTAGGTCATTTGATGTGTTATGAAGTGATTTGATTTCCTACCTTTTAGAAATTCCACCTCAGACCACCAGTTTTGGAGTAAAAAGGTGTTCTTTGATGAAATGCATCAAGATTATTTATCTCTCAATCTTTTCTATTACAGTTTAATATCTAAATGTTGGTCTTGGCAGTTCTTTATATTTATTTTCAATTAATAGAAAAAAACAAAACAAAAACCAACAAAATGCGGATGACAACTTTTGGCAGATGCATCACTTTATATAATGTTAACTTGTGCTTTTAACAGAGTAACAGTTCATTGTGATTTTATTCTGACAGTTTCAACTTGCCACACGATGATGATAAAAGATGTGCTGATTACTTGTCTGGAGAGGTAACTGACCATGTAATGTCACCTACCCTGGATCATAACACCAGTCCTTGGACATGGTCAAAATGTAGTTCTATACTTATGACCAAGTTTATCGAGTAAGTGAAATGTGTCGTGGAAGAATTGTCATTACTCTCTCTTTCTCCCCTCTCCCTCCCTCCCTCACCTCCCCTCTCTTCCTTCCTATATATATATATATATATATATATATATATATATATATATATATATATATATATATATATATATATATATATATATCAGATCTATTTTTCTATGATTTCAGACACCTGTATTGACTATGATGAAAAGATAGGAAGTCTAGGCTGAAAGCTTATTTCTCACCCATCAGAATTATTTAGCTATTTATTTTTTTAAATCTAGTCCAGTGCAATACAGTCTACAGAAATGAAATGTTATTTAATGATGCAGGTTCTTTTATGATGTGATTTATGATTGGCAGCTAAAGTTTTTGAAAATGTGCAGCTATTAAAGTTGAATTTGAAATAAATTTATATTAAGATTAACTGTATTGCTGTCACTGGCCTACTCCTTGTAGCAAAGTCGTGTAAGTAAAAATAAAAGTGAAATCAAGTATAGGATATGTGTGTTTTATGTATTTGGTATATTTGCATGCTGTAAAATTGTTACCTACTAAATATGCAACTTAAGTCAAAACACAATAATTCTAGTTGTACAGCTGATATCTTTAATGTGTGACAAACTGAATATATTCATCTTTCGTTCCTTTTGTGCAGTGCAGGTTCGACTGAATGTTTACTGGATAGGCCCAGTATGAGAAAGTTCAGTCGCAGAACCTCTAGAGCCCAGACCCGTGCCCCCGGAGAAGTCTATGATGTTAATAAACAGTGTGCCCTCATGTTTGGACCTGGGTTTCGAGTCTGTCCATATATGGCAAGTAATCCTACGTTGTTTAAATAGACTTGTATTGTTTTCCTTTCCCAAATGATCTAAGGCACTCTCTCTTTATGAGATAGGCATTTTGTGTACTTAATATAAGATGATACTTATATTAAATCTGTGTTAGTATACTTATCTTGTTAACATACCTGTAAAAAAAAAAAGGTGCAATATTGCACACCTGTGTACATATGACAAAGCATATCACAATATACAAGTTAAGAGATGTTTAAAGGAGGTCATGACATACATCTGCTAGTATTACATGGGTGGTGATACCCTATCATATGATCTACTTCTGAATCTTTATTACAGCTGGATTGCAAGCGACTCTGGTGTACAGATAGTAAAAATAAAGCCAAAGGTTGTCGTACTTTACACATGCCGTGGACAGATGGAACTCACTGTGGTACAAACAAGGTAACCATGGATATTCTTTAACTGGGCATACATTATATTTCTCTTCCCCTGTTTCATCTCTCTCTGTCTTTCTCTCAAAATTATTAAATAATGTTTGACATAGATGTATTTGTCTTCAAGTACACTTGACATATATCTTCAATCCTTTTGTATCATCTTGTAATGTTTTACCTATTCAAGGTGTAAATATTTTAAACAGAATTTTATTTATATTAGCAATATTTACATATCTGGCATTTTTCATGTATTACTGTGCAGTTATTTTTGAAAACACATCTGTCAACCTCTCAATTTATCAGTTTTATAGAAAGACATGAGATTTTCTAATGCATGTCCATACAAACTTACTTTACCACCTGCTGACATGTTTTCAATTTTTGTGCCTTCTCTGGCATTTAAAGGAATAAACTTTCATCTTTTAGAGGTGTTGAAAATCCATTCAGATAGATCATAAATAGTTTTAAACACTTAACATCCATTTTTCACTCGGTGAGAGTGGGTCGTTTGATTAATAACACATTGAGACCACTAGCCAATCAATTGTTTGTTCTTTTGTTTATTTGCTATATACATGATTAGGAATTACAAATATGTTGTTTGTTTTCACGTCTATTACTTGCACATTTAAATTTTGTAGTCCTGAGATCATCAAACTTGACATATTTTCTCTCTTTTGTTTCATTATGGTTTGATTGTATACATTCAAACTTGTCCATAACATCACCCAAGGGAACAGGCAAAAGAAGACAGTTGGACTTTATCGAGAAATTTATTCATTATAAAAAGTTAATAAAAAATTTTGTTTGAATGGCCTTTAAAGCAGGTGCCCTTTATACAGGCACAGGTACATGTAGCCTTTGAGCAAGTTTTGACTGTATATATTGTAATGAAAGAAATTATGAACACAATTCAGGGAACTTGTTAGGACATTCATGATTTGGTATGAACTGTGCAAAGTTTGAAATAAAAATTTATCCACAGAAACATCAGACTTCAAACTCAAGTTCTGAATTGTTCTCAGTTCAGTTTATTTATATTTCTAGTGGTGTAGAAGAGGAATTTGCATATCAAAAATCAGTCTTGAACCTGTGGATGGCCAGTGGGGAAAGTGGGAGGATTATGGACAGTGTACTCGCACCTGTGGCGGTGGCGTCAAAAAGGGAATCAGGAAATGCAATAATCCTGTGTATGTGAAATATCTAAATCACTTCCTGTGTGTGTATATTTTATGATTCGTATTGTTGACACTGATTGATTCAGGTCAACGAGCCGAGGAAAATGATGTATACATTCTGTGATGTATTCTAGAATTGTTCTTGGTCAGAGTTAAACTAGGCCCCAGAATTATGAAAAAATGTAAAGATTTAAGTCAAAATTAAGTTCAGTGAAAACTGTCGTGAGAGACCATTCTTTTAGGAGACCACCTGTCTTGTGAGATCACATTCTAAGAACCACTCAGTTAAATGACCCTTTGAACAAAACTGTTCTGAAAGGTCAGCCTGTCTTGAGAGACCACATCTGAGTGGCATATGGGATGGTCTCTCAAAACATATGTTTGACTGTACTTCACTGTTAGATATTTTTAGGATCCATACTTCATTTGTCCACAATTTAATTAAAACAAATGTAAAGAGCATATTATTTCCTATATACAGTGAAACTTTTATATAAAAACCTCTTTGGGGACACAAGAAAACTGGTCTTTATAGGGAGGAGGTCTTTATATAGAGGTTTGATTTGTACACAAATGGTACTATTGAGGACAGCAAAAAATGGTCTTTGTGACCAGGTGGTCTTTATACACAGGTGGTCGCTAAAGCAGGTTTTACTGTGATCATTCCATGACAGTTCCGGTATGATAACTTTATGCACCACATGATAAACAGTGAAATCTTGTTATGCCGAAATCATATTAGTCAAAATTACAGTTGTGTCAAAGTTAAACGGCCCAATTTTTATGGATAGAAAAAATGTATTAATCAAAATTTTGGTTATTTCAAAATCAGGATATCTCGAAGTAATAGTAATGGTCATGTGAATTTTGAGATAACGGGATTCCAATGTATATATTTGATTTGTCTTGATCAGAGAAATGCCGTACATGATAAACAATTCACACTATGAATTGATTTTCTATTTTAAAAAGTCTAATCTTAGCGTAATATTGCTGTTGCAGACCTGCTAATGGTGGGAGATACTGTATAGGTAGGCGTACACGCTACCGATCCTGTAATACAAAGGTACGTCAATTTCCATTGATTATTTAAAGATTGGAATAATTATGCAACAGCATAGTCATTTTGGACAATTATAGAAACAGTTAGGTATGGTTAATATACATTGATTGATTGTGTGCTTAAAATAGAAGCTCTTCTTAAGATGGATAATTAGGAATGATGTACTTGATTGGTGATTCATTGAAGAAGAAAGGTTTTCTGTCGTTTCATTAGGTATATACATCTACACCATACTGTTTTCAATCATCTTGCAACCGAATCGGGATTTTTTATAAATGCAAAAATCAAATAATTTTAAACGGTTAATTATTGGATTAATATGCTTTTTCTGTTGTTCAGGAAGTTGTTACCATCACTTATGAAAGTGACAAATTTTCAAACTTAAGCTTACTTGAGAAAATTTTCCAATTTTTGTTTGAAATTTTGTACTCCACACACTGTTTTGTTTAGGACTTTGTTAAAATAGCTTATTTTTTTTTCCAGTCCTGTCCTCCAGGAACTAAGGACTTCCGAGAGGTGCAGTGTTCGGCTTTCAACAACAATCTCAAACTACAAGGTCTTTCCTCCAATGTCCGTTGGGTTCCAAAATACGCAGGAAGTATGTATCAAACATCTACAATTAGGCATTTGAGTTTAAATGCAAATCATTTAGTTTTCAGGGTTAAAAACAGTTTTCAATGTTTCATATCTAATAATATCCAGTAAAACTAAGATATGATTGATATGTGTTTCTTCTTTAACGATACAGTGGAACCTGTCTTTAGATACTGCACTCATGTGCCACTGAACTGTGGTCTCTCTAAAGAAGTTTTATTTAAAGGATTATTTTACTAAGAGGTTTCTAGAAAGTGGTCTCAGAAGACAGTGGTCTTTCATGAGAGTGGTCTTTCAAGACAGGTACCATTTTACCATACATTTATTTTGTTCGCTGTATTATGAAAGTCAGATGGTCTATTAGATATAGTGATGATAAATTTTTGGCATTCAGTTTTCAGTATTGTTTAGCCAAGGTTTGTACAAACCTCGAAAAGTACTTGAATATAGCGTTAGTCCTTGAAAACTACCTTTGAAAAGTGCTTGAATTTAATGCAAAATGCTTAATTTATTTCATTAGAGTGCTTGCTTGAATTCTACTTATTGCATGCTACACATCAATAAAGAAAGATTTTTAAATAAAAAAAAAAAATAGCCATACAGTCCCTTCACCTAGTATAATACAATTTGAGTAAAGCATTTTTGTGATGCTGTACTGCTGGATCTCTTTAGTATGTAGGGAAACTCTTAAGCAGTGTTTTGAGGACTGCCATTGAAATATGAGAGAACTTTGCTGTCAGTGTTTCTTTTTCACTTTGTTTTGGCTTACAAGGTCGTGATAGCCTAAACATACCCATTGAAAGTGCTTGAAAAGTGCTTGAAAAATACTATAAAAAGTCCTGGAAAAGTGCTTGAAAAATACTACGAAAAATCCTGGAAAAGTGCTTGAAAAATCCTTTACATTGACTTTATGAACCATGGTAGCTGTGTGTCTCGTATCAAGACTTAATCAAAGTTTGAGTATCGTTATTGTCTTTTCATGTCAATCAGATTTATTGTAATGTTTGAGTTTGTGTTAATTTTGTTGTTGTTGTATTTTTTCAGTTCGCCTAAAGGATGCCTGTAAACTGTACTGTCGAGTGTCCACCAGCACCGCCTACTATTTGTTGAAAGACAAGGTTGTAGATGGTACTAAGTGTGGCCCAGATACTTTTGATGTTTGCGTAAATGGAAAATGTAGAGTAAGCACTTTTGTGTTATTCAGATGCAACACGCATAGTTAGCCATACATTTTAATATTATACACAAATAATAATGCATACAAATAGTCACACACATATATCATACACATACAAATAGTTACAGACATATATCATACACATACAAATAGTCACACACATATGTCATACAAATACACACACATGTCATACACATACAAATTGTCACACACATATATCATACAAATAGTCACACACATGTCATACACATACAAATAGTCACACATATATCATACACATACAAATAGTCACACACATATGTCATACACATACAAATAGTCACACACATGTCATACACATACAAATAGTCACACACATATGTCATACACATACAAATTGTCACACACATATGTCATACACATACAAATAGTCACACACATATATCATACACATACAAATAGTCACACACATATATCATACACATACAAATAGTCACACACATATGTCATACACATACAAATAGTCACACATATGTCATACACATACAAATCATCACACACATGTCATACACATACAAATAGTCTTACACATATGTCATACACATACAAATAGTCACACACACATATCATACACATACAAATAGTCACACACATGTCATACACATACAAATAGTCACACACATACAGTCACACATGTCATATACATACAAATAGTCATACACATACAAATAGTCATACACATACAAATAGTCATACACATACAAACATACAACTAGTCATACACATACAGTCACACATGTCATACACATACAAAAAATCATACCCATACAAATAATCACACATATGTCATACACACAAATGATAATACATACAAATAGTCACACACATATAAATATTCATACACATACAAATAGTCATAAACATAGAAGTGGTCACACACATACAAATAGTCAAACACATGTCATACACACACAAATAGTTATACACATACAAATAGTTACACACATTCAAATATTCACACATACAAATTGTCACACACATACAAATAGTCATACACATACAAATAGTCACACACAAATGTCATACACATACAAATAGCCAAACATTCAAATGTCATATACACTTAAATAATCATACATATATGTCATACACATACAAATGATAATACTTACAAATAGTCATACACTTAAACAGCCATACATTCAAATTTCATATACAAATAATCATACTCACAAATAGTCATACATACAAATGTTATACATAAAAAATAATCATAAATTCAAATACATAAAGTCAGTCACAGTCAATTACCATTGTTTGATAATGTTTCAATGGTTTGTAAAATGGTTTACATTAATCACTTTCAGACATTATTACACATAGTGGATAGATGAATATTGGTACATGAATATGCATTTAGTATATGTTTTCTCTTGCGCTTTATTTTGACAGAGAGCTGGCTGCGACAATCGTTTAGGATCTGGAATGCGACTAGATAAGTGTGGCATCTGTGGTGGTGATAATTCAACGTGCCACACAAAGCGAGTCTCCAACAAGTTTAATCTACCCAATTTAACCTATGGTAAGTACATCGTGAGTATCAAACTTGACCAGAGGTTGAAGAGTCTTCACATTTTTATTAGCTCATTCACCCCTAAATACACATTTGGACTGGTCTAAGTCATTGATTTACAGAAGAGTCCATTGTTTTTCAGGGATTGGTGAGTTTACAGTATGTGATTTTTTAAAATATCTATATACATTGTCTTTGTTTACTTGCCAAAGGTCGACGATCAAGGTGTATATGGTGACCAGGTCTCAGTTTTGTAACAAAATAAAATGTTCTTCAGTGTATGAATGAAAAAAAAATTGAATGTTACATAAAACACTGGTGAAATAACTAACCCCTTTTATCCCTAGAGACCATAATGGACTAGTCCTAAAGAATAGAAAAGAACATTCCACCCAGATACTGAGGGGGTGAAAGGGTTCAAATTAGATGTCGCGTTGGACATTTCATTTTATAAAGATGATTTAATACAAATGTATTTCATTTCAGAATTGAAAAAAGGTACTTGGTCATCTCCTAAAGTTATGTCATTATAATTTCAGGTTACAACTATGTTCATCACATACCAGAGGGGGCTCGGGATCTCATCATCAAGCAGCGAGGAATATCCATGTTACAAGATGATGGAAATTATCTAGGTAATTCCAGTTCATGTGAAACGTTACACTAACAGTGGTAGATTATGCACCTTGTAAGTGGGACGTATGGTTACAAATATTCCGAAGTCATAGCTAAACATTATACTACAGTACTGTTAGGGTCGCAACATGGCTGAGTGGTTCGAGTATCCTGCTTTAAACAATGGAGTCTCTCACCTTTAGTCAGCGTCAGTTGCAATCCTAGCTGATTTTGTTACAAAGTTTGCCAGTTTACTTGCAGAAGACCAGTGGTCTCTTACCGTGTACTTTGTACAGGTTCTCTTCTCCCCCATTAAAAACTAGTGATCAACATACAACTGAAAAATAGTTGAGTGTTGTAAAACAACATTGAAACAAACATTGATTATAATCACTTTCAGTGCAAAAACTGAAAGCCATATGACAACCAGTAGAAATCTTAATTCAGGTCCTGAGTCACTGTGGGTCTATCGCATTTGTTAGAACCCAGACTGTAGGACAGTAAAACCTGTCTTGATAGACCACTTCTTCTGCCACCAAATGCAGTATCCCAAGACAGGTGGTTTCTCAAATGTTTTATTTATAGGATTATTTTACAAAATTGTGTTTTGATTGTGGTCTCACAAGACAGGTGGTTGTTAACAACAGAGTGGTGCCTCAAGACAGGTGGTTGTTGATAAGAGTGGTCTCAAGAAAAGTTTAACTGTAGTGTTACAAGTCCATGATATTGGTCAGTAATTCTGGCACTTAATCTGAGATGCTTGTCCATCTGTAATTATAATGAAGACATATCTCACTCAAAAAGACAAGAAACTGAAGCATGTAGAGTGGAATCTTGTTATTAAGACCTCCTTACTGATTGACTCAAAGTGCTCTGATTAATGAGGTGATTTCTTGACTGAGGTTTTAGACTCTATTTTATCAAGAGAATGAAAATTTGTGGTCTGAAATATGAGGTTCCACTGTAAACCCTTTTAGACCCACTCAAAATATTTGTACTAAACTTAGAC
This sequence comes from Atrina japonica, assembly GCA_030159075.1. Taxonomy (NCBI): domain Eukaryota; kingdom Metazoa; phylum Mollusca; class Bivalvia; order Pterioida; family Pinnidae; genus Atrina; species Atrina japonica. The sequence goes on along the minus strand of BROG01000076.1, from coordinate 302,035 downwards.
TAAATTTCGAAAGCATTTATATTTTCATGAATTTTGTCAACCAATTACAGCTTTGAAAAATGCATCTGGGTTTATTCTGAATGGAAACAGGACAATTAATGTTGCCAAAACTAAGATCAAAGTAAAAGGAGCATGGATAGAATACAGCGGCTCAGGTAAAAGGATTGAACAGATCAATGCCACTGGACCAATCGGTGAAAATATTACAGTATGGGTAAGTTGACATAGACAGAATTAGATGTTAAAATTTAGTGGACTACAGAATTTCTTACTTTTATACATATATTAGTGTTACATTGTCAGCCATTCAAGAAAGTCTACATATATCTTAATCGTATGATTGTATGAGCTATATCTTGTACTATTCAGACATGTCGGTGAAGTCTCTCTCTAAATCTAGAATAGAAACAGTGATTATTTTTTAAGTCATTCATGCAGACACATTTACGCTGAAGTGCTACATTTATGTAGATCATTTTTTTGGTTAAATAACCAGAATGATAATACACAGTATCCATAAATCAAAAAGTAGGGGGTGTGGTTGTTTTATTAGGTCAGTTGTGTGTTTGTTGAGATCTGTAACACTGATTTGTCCTATTTACTTAGTTTGCCAACAAAATAACCTTGTGTTTGATGTAGAAAATATAAGTACAGATTGCAGATACTGTGGTGTATGGTCTTAGATACACTTCTCAGTACCAAAGATATAGCCAATCTGCTTACATCAAACACACATCAATCTAGATAGTTAAAAACAATACATAGTACAACTATCTCACTGCCTGTCAGTCTCCATGCTGTGTGTGTGTTTGTTTGCCTGTGCATGTGTGAGTCTGTCTGCATATGTGTATGTCTGCATGTGTGAGTCTGTCTGTGCATGTGTGAGTTTGCATGTGTGAGTCTGTCTGCATATATGTATGTCTGCATGTGTGAGTCTGTCTGTGCATGTGTGAGTTTGCATGTGTGAGTCTGTCTGCATATGTGTATGTCTACATGTGTGAGTCTGTCTGTGCATATGTGTCTGTCTGCCTGACTGAATGTGTGGATCTGTCTGTGCATATGAGTGACTGTTCATATGTGTGTGTATCTGTGCATGTGTAAATTTGTACATGATAATTCTGTTTGTGAGTATGTGTCTGTGCATAATTCTGTTTGTGAGTATGTGTGTGTGTCTGTGAATCTGTAAGTCTGTACATGATAATTCTGTTTGTGAGTATGTGCGTGTCTGTGCATCTGTAAGTCTGTCTGTACATCGTGTATGACTGTTAGTCTGTGCATATGTATGAGTGTTGGTGTGTAAGTCTGTCTGAATGTACATCGTGGTGTAAGTGTCTGCATATGTGCGAGTTTGTGTGTATGTGTATGTGCATGTGTGTGTCTGTCTGCATGTGCAAGTCTGTCTGTGCGTGTACATTGTATGTAAATGTCAGTGCATGTATGTGAATGTCTGTCTATGTGTGTGTGGGTGTATGTGTTGTATGATTACTTTCATAAACAAAATGGCAGCAGATTTTCACCACTTGTACTGGTCATTTTGGTTCTTCATGTAATTAGTGGACAAGTACTTTGTATAAAACATAGATATAGAAAATGTTACAGGTTTTGTATTATGTGTAGGTTTCTAAATGTTCATAGCCATGTCATACACAGCCAACTATAAACAATTTAGTCTAAGAATCCCAGACCAGTTAACTAGGTTTACAGATGAAATTCTATAAATGTAAATGGAATTTGATGTTTTTATTTCTCTCTTTTTTTGCTTGATGGGAAATTGTAAAAGTAAAGATGTATTAACTCATCAACCCCCCTGTGGTCACATTTAGACTCACCCAAATCAATAAATGGTACAGTCTGCTGTCATAATTCAGCAATGAACAAGTTAATTTTGCATGTAAAATTTTTGTAAATGTTTTATGCTATATCATACACACCTGAATTCTGACAGTGGATTTTAGAATTCTCTGAAATGGGTTAGTCCAAATTTGACTGCAGGGTTGGATGTGTTAACCCATGTCTATGACAGCATGTTTAATGATTCTACTGCTGAATGTCAAAGTATCTTTGAAGTGAAACTTGACAATATACCAGGAAAGAAATTTATTTTATTCTTATCTGGTAAAATCTGTTTCCTTTCTCTCACAAGAGAAGCTTTGTAAGTGTAGCATTTTACAAAACATAGCAGTCTGTGTTAGCAATGTTTGTGAGAAAATTGAAACCTTTGCAATTGCTTCCGGAGACAGTTCTAATGCTGGGAATCGTCTTAATTAACAAATCCATTGACAGTAGTGTTTTAAATGAGACACCATTAATCTGCAACATGAAAGTAAACATAAATAACCCACATTTCTGCTGATGTAAAACAAGCAATTGAAGTTACTCTAATACAACCAAATGTAAACTCACAGACCTGTTATACAGTTGCAGATACTTGGGTATTTAGTAGAGAGCGCAGCTCAAATGCATAAAGGCCATTCATGGATTGAACGCATAGATAACACATGAACACAATATATAGAAAAGTGACAGAACTGTTTCAGAAGCTGTACACTGTAGAACCTAAAAAAAATCTCCGGACAGGACCATGTCAACCTGACTCTTCACTGTTACTTTTCACAATATCGTATTCAAATTAAACATTTTGGAGACCTTTTCTGGTCATATTTTTGCTGGAATGCTTATGTTCTAAATGTTTGACGTAACAATTAAACTGTGATGTAACTTGGTAGGACAGGTGTTGCCCTTGTGAGACCAAATAGACTTCTGATGAATGCAATTACCCGCAATTGTAAAACATGGAGCTGCGCTCTTTTTCAAGGCATCGCTTTAATTCATATATGTGTTAGTAAGGTAGTTCAGTTTTGGGATAAAGTTACGGAATTGAAATTTGTAGTGTAAAGGTAGTTAGGTAGTTCAATTTTTGAGATACAGTTTTAGATACTAAGGTAGAGTAATCCTGGATTTGGCACCATAAAACCAGAGAGTTTACTTAAGTCTGAGAATATTCTCATTTTTGACAGCTCAGCCAATCAGATTTCAGGATTAGCCAAAGTAGAGTAAAAATTTTAGACTTAAATAATTCTTGTCCCTCAGTCTAAATGTTGGGATAGTATACTTCTGTAAAATATAATGGTTTTACGGTTATTGATATGAGAAATAAATGACAGTTTTGATAAATATGACAATATTGTTATAATTCTGTTTCCATTTTCATTTTTATATTATTTTTGGTTTTCGTTTTGTCAAGTTCAACACTGTCTTATTCTGTTATTGTATATTAGACATTTTTTGTTTATATCCCTGCACATTTGTATTTTCATGCCTATGTAATTTTGGGTAATTTGTTGAAATTTTAGGTACTGTCAGTGGGGGAGTTGTACCCGCCTAACATAGAATATACCTATTACCTGAACATTGACTCGACATTTACATGGAGTCATGGACCGTGGAGCACGTGTGACAGACTCTGTGATGGTAAATATCTTTTTCTTTCTAAATATGAGGTACTATTTACAGATTCAATTACACAAAGAATAATTTTTCAACTTTTGGGACATATACTCTGGTGCATGTTAAACTTATTTACTTATATTCGTCTTGTGAAAAACAATTGACTCTTCTGTTTATCAGTGATTAGACCAGTCTAAATGTGTCTTTAGGGGTAAATGGCTTAGGAGTATTATTTGTTTCAATTAATGTGGATATCGCTTCACTAACGCAAATGATATTGACATCTAATTCTCATATTTACATTTTCACTAAAGAGAATTATTTAATAATGAATAAATATAAATGTAACTGAAATATAAGGTATAGCTTTGTATTTATTATAATAATTGGCAGATGGAAGGATCACATGACAGTCATGTGATGAATAAAGCATATGGAAAAATTGAAATATTAAAGAATTATTCTTGACCAGACATTTATGATGTAAAAATATCTCTTTTTTTGTATAAATGATCTCAGCAGCAGAATCTAAGAAACAAATATCAAAATTTGGTCAATATCTTTCTTTTACCATTATCTAAGAAAGAACAAAAATTCTGATTATTCTCTCTGAAATGCAGAAGATAAAGAAAAACGTGTTCATTCTGGTATATGTAGTGTTAAATGTTTTGTTATGGGAACACTTGTCAGAAGGCAAATATTCACCGTTGATTATGATAAAACGTACAGTGATTCCTTTATATCCGGATGTAATTACAAGCCCAATATTCTGATAATCAGATATGTATAGGTGGGTAACCTTGTTAACCCCTGCTTTTGTTTTAGTTTATTTTTTCTGTACAAATGCTCCCCTATGTGTGGTTCTGGATCAGTAAGCATTGACTGCAGGTCGTTAACCTGTAGTGGTAATCAGTTATGACCTTATAGCACTAATTTTTTTGTCAGTTTAACTGCATCCATCGCCATAAACATCTAAGTTCAATTTGCAATGGGGTTCACACATGTTGACCTCCATCTAATAAATAGGTATTACATTAAACAAGCTAAAATGTTGCTAATGCAGTTTTTTTATTTTACTTTGATTTCAGGAAAGAGATATCGCCATGTTGTGTGTGTAAGTGATGATAAAGATAGAATTACAGTATCTGACAGGAAGTGTGAACGCCTTCGACTAAAAAAGCCAGCGCCAGTATCTGAACGGTGCAACACTGGCTGTTCACTCAGGTGAGAAAATATTGTGATATGCATATACATCATCATGTATCAATATTACATACTATAGGTAAAAAAGAAATTTGTGGTCTGCATTTCCATTTCGTGCGTACATGTAATTTATGTTGTACCAGTACATGTGTAAACATCCATGGAGTTAGTGATCTGATCAATTTATAGTCAAGTTTTTATCTGGGAATACCTCACTAGGATGGAAATATCACTAGGTGAAGGTCACAAATAAATATTTATGCCACAGACTTACTGCACTACAGTAGGAGCTCTCAAAGTGTCACCCCTATTCTTATATGATATTTAAAGTCTGTGATATGTTTAGTGAAAAGCCTCTTGGAGAAACTTCTGTACATTCGCATCATATGCCAAAGGATTAATGAAGAAGTGATCCAATTTAATGTGATGGAAATTATGGCAAATTGATATGATATTGAATTTGCTAAACTAGACCCAGAGTTTATGGTGTTACTACTGTTAAACAAGTCCTGCTCTAAAGAAAATCTATGGTTGTGTAATAGTTAAACCAATCATTTATATTACATTTTATTGTTGCTGTTTTGTGCCAACCTTAACTTTTCACTTTTTCAGAAACTGCAAGGCCGCCCTCTCCAACTTTTGTTTGTACTGTCTCCCAAGTTAGGGTAACAAAAACTGATTTTCCTTATCCTAAGATATCACCTCTAGAGTTGAGGCTACAAAAATTAATTTTTCTGACCCGTAGATATCATCTCTAGAGTTAAGGTAACAAAAACAGATTTTTCTGGATCCTGGATACTATCTCTAGAGTTAGGGTAACAAAAATGGATTGTTCTGACTCCTAGATATCGTCTCTAGAGTTTGGGTTACAAAAATGGATTTTTCTGAACTCTGGGTACCATTTCTAGTAAGGGTAACAAAAACTGCAAATAGTTAATCAAGTAATAAAATAAAATGTTTTATAAGGGTGTATAGTGAACAGTCAGTCTTGTTTTTTGAGGTAGCATGAAGGATCCCAGAAAGTGATTCCCTTCCTCATGAAACAGTTCCTGAAGCCTTTTTCTCTTTTCTACCTCAGGACTGTTTCCTTTATACTCAGTTGTATACTATATTTTTGGTGACAATATACATGTATGTTATAATTTTTTTTTATCAGATGGTCAGTAGAGCAACAGGAGTGTTCATCTAGATGTGGGGAAGGTGTGGCGATACAGAAGGTTTTCTGTGTAAAGCAAACATCATGGAAAAAAGAGACAATCAAGGAAACATACTGTGATGTGTTAGGCCCACGTCCAGGTGATGTCGTCACTTGTATCGGAGACTGTAAACCCACGAGATGGGACTATGCTGAGTGGTCCAAGGTAAGGCAGTACAGTGAAATCTGGGTTTTAGAGACCACCAAATCTGCCACTGAAATGTGGTCTCCCATGTCAGCTGCTCTCTCATAAGGGGTTTTATTTACAGTATTAACTAACCAAGTGGTTTTCAGAAAGTGGTCTCTAAAGACAGGTGTTCTTTCATGGCAGTGGTCTCTCAAGACAGGTTCCACTTAAGTGTGTGATCTACAGGCTATGAAGATACACAAACTCTTGTTGAAGTCTGTAGCTAACAATCTGTTCTTTGATCATGTATCATGCACGTACCACTGTACCACATTTTATGAATGGTTGTTGTACTTATTGACAATTCTTCAGGAAATCCAGTAATAACTTGTTGTTTTTATCAAAATAAGTTTCTTACTTCCTCAAATGTTTGACTGACAGTTGCTATGGTTACTCCTCAATGTTTAATAATCTAGTACAAATTTATCATACCCCAGAATCCTCATCACTTTTATTTTTCCACGTGAGCAGTCTATCATATGTTATTACATATACTTTATCACCTGTCTGTATCTTACATAGTGTACCAAGACTTGCGGTGGAGGTTATCAAACCCGACATGGTCGATGTATGGACTATAGAGACAATGAACTACCAGATACGGAATGTGAAAAATCCGGAAAAGTGGAAATAAGGAAATGTAATGAACAACCCTGTCCATACTGGCAGACAAATCCCTGGACAGGGGTCAGTATATTAGTATAAACATTGGTTGGTCATTATCCTTCTTAGTTGTTTATAACTTTATAGGAAGTATTTGATTTTCATTATACAGGACCAAAAATAGCTCAAGTAATAAAAAGTGATTTTGTAAAATGTTATTGAACTTTTTACACTGTACATAGCTAGATTACTAAGATGTTTGTGGATAAAGATGAAAGGTATAGCTAATTGTATAACTATATGTCATATTGTAAAAGAAAATTGTTAGAGAATGATAGCCTTGTATATGTGAGAGTGTCTGTCACTTCAGGACCCAGATGCACAATACATTGGTAAATTTAACCTATGGTTAGCCTATTGGTCTAACATTGGTGAACTTCAAGTTAAATTTAACAGCGCATTGTGCAACTGGGTCCATAGTTTTATGTCTTTTGCTCTTCAATTTTTCTCTGGCAGAATTAAATTATGAATTCCTTGTTTTTTATCATTTATGTAATAGTGTTCTCACACTTGTGGCGGAGGAACCAGACATCGCAAAGTTCATTGTTACCATGACGGGAACAAAGTCAATGAAAGTGATTGCAAGAGATCAGATCGGCCACCAAATGTAGAAAGTTGCAGCACCAGGAACTGTCCTGTCTGGTACACAGGGGGATGGGAAAGGGTGAGTGACAATTGTCTTTTAGTTTCTGACATTTGGGATTTTAAAATAATCTTTTTGTTTTTCACGCATGATAACCAATACTGAAGGTTATCTTGGGGATTTTGGTTGTTTGTTAAGCCCTAAGTTATAACAAAAACTCTTATTCATATTGATTACATCAAAACTTACTGTAAATTTCATGGTTCATTCTCACTTTTGAAAATTATATTCCCACTTATACAACTCTTAGAAATTTCACATATGTAGCCTATGAGTTCTTATCACACACAACTTGGATAAAGTTCTGTCTTGTTTGTTGAAAAGTTTTGTCAAAGCTTCCATTTTTTTAGTATTTTAAAGAATTTTTATAATTCATAGTTTCTTAATTGATATTTTCTCCTGTGTTTCTGTGATATTTCATCAGCAATATATAAAGAAAATAAATAATCTTCATATATCGCTGATTTCATTTTCTAGCATCTAATATTTTGATAAAGTATGATTGAACTTGTACATGTTATAAATAGAATACCCATTGTTTTAGCTACCTTTTTACCGAAATCATTCAAAAAGCTGTGTTAAGTGGGACTAGAATGTTACAAACAAATACTGATACCACTGTCCAAGCTACCCTGAAATCAAAAGCTGTGTGTGGGACAATGCCCAGACTGATAGGATCCCTAAATCCATTTGAGAGTAGGAACAGAGCACCACTGGGGGACACTTTTTATATTGACTTAAGGGTTTAAATAGTCAAGTCACTTCCAGACTCAAAGTGAAATTCATAACTTGAATTTCTTTGTGATGCTCAAAGCAAATCATGAACATGTGTAGTTTATTTTTTAAATTTTTAATGTCCAAATAAAAAGAAATCAATACTAGCCCCACCCCTTTGATTGTTGTTGATGATATTTCTAGGTTCACCCAAATTACTTCAGAGAAAACAAACATTTTTCGCAAGAGAATAACCACACACATACAAGGACCATCATTCAGTTTCCAAGACAACATTTCTGATATAGGTGCATAAACATCAGTAAAAAAAGATAATTTCAGTTAGTTTTGATAGTTTTATCAAATAGCTTCTTGGTTGACTATTTGATATAATTTTGATTGCTGCAATTGACAAATCTATTCCTTTACATTATGGGAAGTAACCTTATAGATGAGTCTCCCTCTCTCTCTCTCTCTCTCTCTCTCTCTCTCTCTCTCTCTCTCTTTCTCTTTCTCTTTCTCTCTCTCTCTCTCCTCTCTCTCTCTCTCTCTCTCTCTCTCTCTCCTCTCTCTCTCTCTCTCTCTCTCTCTCTCTCTCTCTCTCTCTCTCTCTCTCTCTCTCTCTCTCTCTCTCTCTCTCTTTCTCTCTTCTCTCTCTCTCTCTCTTCTCTCTCTCTCTCTCTCTCTTCTCTCTTCTCTCTTTTAAACAAACATCTCTCTCTCTCTCTCTCTCTCTCTCTCTAATCTCATTCTCTCTCCTCTCTCTCTCTCTCTCTCTCTCTCTCTCTCTCTCTCTCTCTCTCCTCTCTCTCTCTCTCTCTCTCTCTCTCTCTCTCTCTCTCTCTCTCTCTCTCCTCTCTCTCTCTCTAATCTCTCTCTCTCTCTCTCTCTCTCTCTCTCTCTCTCTCATGTGTTAACATTGGCAGTTGAAATTTCATTGGCAGCTATTTACTATCATCTTGTTAAAATTGACTCTTCCTGGGGAAGATAATGGTTTAAAGGAGGATTTCATTGAAATTGATTCATCTGAATTAAAAAGATAGACCTGGAAAAAAAACATCTGTGTTGATTCCATCAGTTAACACTCCCCAATGTTTGATAGAAGTATGAGGCAAAACTTGTGATAAAATAGAATTAATGAGGAAAAACACCCTGTTGAATGAAAGAAAAAATAACAAAACAATGGGAATAAGTGTATTTCAAAGATGTATTTAATGAAAATTTGTAGTTCCCAAACTGCTAAACATTTGAAATTTCAGAAATCAGAGATTTCCATACCATGAAGATAAATACCGTTACAATTAACATCATTAGAAAAATTCTATAAACAGAAAGTTGTTGTTCCTTTAATTCTAAATCATAATACTCTGCAGCGTCAATGCTGTCTGGGGGGAAAATCTGTTACTTGCAGATAGGATAATTGATATTGGGAGTGCAAGATGCAGAAATCTAAATTACATAGGTAAACATTGCTGAACACAATTTGAGATTACACCCCCCCACCCCCCCCAAAAAAAAAAAACAAACCACATTAAAATTACAATGGGTATACCATGCCTCAACCTTCATATCAAGGTCACCTGCCCATCAAGACCAGTTTTATAGTGTTCTCTTGATTTGCCCATATAAACCAGATTTGATTGTACTTCTAGATCTGAGCTGGTTAAGCATATTTAACCAATTATATGAGGGCTTATCTGATAAATGCAGTGACATATGTTTTGACTTTTGAGGTAGTAAGCCATAAGTTGAAGTGATTGGCTATCATTATCTCCGATGGATACAGAGGGCTTATCTCGTTAAACTAGATATACACTTGTGCTAATCCTTTCTGACATAGACAAAAATTTATGGATTATGTCCATTTCTTCATCAGCCATCGCAAATTACAAGTACATTTGATCTTCAAATTCTCATTGAGAGATGTCTGCATCCATTACTCTGATAAGTGGAGAACATTTGATAAACTTGGTGGAAATTAATTCTGCCATGTCCATTCTCTTTATTACTTGGTGTTTCAGACAGTTAACTATATGGGAAAAGTCATGCATTGAAGTGCTAGCATATCTCCAAATGTTTTTGACTGCCTGCAGTAGGCTGGGACATTTTTGGGCATATTTGAGAGAACTGTATACAAAATAATATATCCCTTCCATGTTGCTGTAAGCTGACAAAAAAGTTAAGAAGTTTCATTTCCCATTATTCGGATTCGAGTTCCAAAAATGTCTTAATTTGCTTTTATGGTGTTTGGACATTTTTTGATTTTGTATTTATCATAAAACCATATACAACAGTGCCTGTTAATATTTACTGGTAGTATCTGATGGCATTGTGATTTAGGTACTAAAGGAAAAAAATGTCAAGAGGTCAGTACCGATAGCAGGAAATTTATTCTTGGGGTGTGTTGGGGGCGGATGTGTTCCCTCCACCATTTGGAAGGTATATTTATAGAATGTTAGTGCTTTAATAATTATTTTTTGGTTATTTAAAATAATGAAAATATATATATAAAAAAAAAAAAAAACTAAGACTTATGGCTATACAGTGGGAGACTAGACTATCAAATAAACTAAAACCTCGGGGTCAAGGGAAATAATCCAGAGAAAGGGAGGAACATGATGCTCTCAAGTCTCTATGATAGTTTTGAAACAATATTTTGTAAGCAAAGACCATGTAGCTTAAGTGATTTATGTGTCATAAATGTTGCACTCTACATGAAAGAAATGATAACAGATTTGAAACTAGCATTTTACATGTCTGTCATAAAAACTGAATGAATGACGTGTGTCTGGTTAATCATATGTATGTAGTTTTGTATTACAAACTTTACAATTTGTAAATAGATATTATTGACATATAATCACTGCCAGGAAATAAATAAAAGCTCTCACTCTGTAGCAGTTCGTCTGTGATTTGATGGTGTACTAAAACATTCAGAAAGTCTGTTAACATACAGTGACAGCATTTGTTGGGAGGGGTGCAAAGTTTGAAATTAAAGATGCAATTTTCTCAGCAATGAGCCGACAGATTCGCTAATGTTCATTGACGCAGTATCAATTAGGAGAGTGCAGTATTTCACTGTGGCAATGTATTTGTAACAAGATGTGTATAAGGTGCACAGAGATTGTCACTTTCATTAAGTTTACTGGCATGTTTATAGACAATGTTATGTTGCAGGTCAATATTGTTGTTTTATACTGCACAATGAGGCCTACCAAACAAAGGCATATCTTCAACATGATATACACTATTATGCCAGATTCTGCCCTGATTTAGCTTCATGTTGACCTCAAAGTCAGCTTATTTCTCTGTGTACCGTACATGCTGTATGACACCAGAAATTCTTTATCTGCATTTATGTTCAAGTGACTCATTCTGTTTCCACCTATTTAAGTAATACAAATATTTACATGTGTCCCATTAATTTCTTTTTTATGTAGAGTTTTTAGTAATGTAGCTGTCCTCATCACTGTGACAGAGACCTGTTTGATTTTGAGGTTTACTGAACTCTGTTCATTTTTATTAAAAATGTATTTTCAGTTTTGTATATTTGCACTGTCAGGTTCAGTGTCTTTAAGATTATGGTTCAAATGAATGTCAGCGCGTATTTAATGAATATGCGGAAATGTAATGGCACTTAAACGTTTTATGACATTTTTTCTTTGAAGTTATGGATCTTCATCACAACAGTTGCACTCTTCTGACGGACATTATCGTCTTTTCTCATGTCATTTAACAATTCTTTAGCTTATCCTTATTTGAGAGTCATAATGTTGCATGATGTCTATCATGGGGGATACCATTGAATTTTTTTATCAGGAACATTTTTCTATTTTTTGTTTGCTTTTAAGGTAGATATCGTTTTATATCTGGGTGCTACATCATTCGACATCAAACAGGAGTTAAATTAACTTCAACACTATTGAATGTCTTCTGTACTTTCGTGTGTACTATTTCTTTGCTGTATGTATCTTACATAAAAAAATCAAGATCAATTGATGCCCTGCTTACCTAGTGACACCTCCTTGTACTTTGGAGTAATTAATACTGCTGTCGGGATTATCACTGTAACGTGTTCGGTTTATCAGTGAATCATTCTCAGTAGTACAAATAAATGTGATTGTAAATAATAACAGCTTTCCGTAAAAAATTGAATGTTGAAAAAAGAATTCTAGTCAAGAAAAAATGCAAATTTACTAAGAATACATTGAGAAAATAAATTATGCGAACTCACTTATGTCCTTCTAGTATAGATCTATAGCTAAAAAAGATTTTTAAAAATAAATCGGTATATGTCATTTGATCAATAATTTTATTATTTTGTTTGTTTTTTGTAATATTTATCTCTGTATGAATACTAATGTCATTTGTTTTATTTTTCCAGTGCTCTGTTACCTGTGGTCATGGCGTATCAGTGCGTAATGTTCAGTGCAGGGCTGTCAGTGGTGAAATTTTGCACGCCGAAGCCTGTGACCCTTCAAGCAGACCCTATGACACAAAGAAATGTTACATGGGACCCTGTCCCACCAGACCAATACGACCTCTGACAACTACAACCACCACTACTACCACTACCACAACTACTGCACCACCGACAACTACCAAGACCACCACATCTTTACCAGTGGTTAAATGGATATACAGTGACTGGTCAAGGGTAAGTTTGCATCTATATTACAGTACAGTGGAACCTGTCTTGAAAGACCACCTGCCTTTTACAAACACATTCTGAAAACCACGTGGTTATATGATCCTTTAAATAAAACCTTTTGAGAGACCACATGACTTGAGAGACCACATTTCTGTGGCAGAAAAGGTGGTCTCTCAGGACAGGTTTCACTGAAGTCCATAATCACAAATCTATTATCTCTCTGTCTGTAGCAGGTCTGTTTTGGTTTCAAACTTTTTCTGTCTTTTATATATGTAAGAAGTCATCATCTGATTTATGTTATAATAAATATTTATATTTTATATTTATATATTTATATTCAGATTCTGTCGTAACCTACCAACTCACCAGGCCTCAATATTATAGAAAGTATATGAATGATACTTAAAGACAAGTTCCACTGTATAATTTTCTATATATATATTTTTTTTACATATTTATCCTTCAAAGAAAAAGCAACCATGTTTAGTTTATAAGAGATTATCTACTTAAGTTGATTACAACATGTGGTCAGACAAGACAGGTGGTTTTATATGACAGTGGTCTCTTAAGACACCTTCTGCTATATTAGGTTATCTGGGTCATTTAGGATACTTAACTTAACATCCCCTGGAAAAACAATGGACTCTTCTGTAAATCAATGACTTAGACCAGTCCAAATGTATCTTTAGGGATGGATGGGTTAATGTTATTTTAACTGTAAATGGCAGTGTGTCAGAGATGAAATATTTCATATAATTTTTTTCTCCTAGGCCTACTGAACAGTTAGACTTAATATGAGGTACTAGTTAGGACGGTTTCACTTTATTCAAGGTTAACAAGTTCGTGTCTTTTCTACAGGGGAGGTAATAAAAAGAAAATGAAACTTCAGAGGAATTTTCTCGCATTCTTACTGTCTTGTTATTCAAAATGATTGAAGTATGTAGATTCTACTTGAAAACTTCTGCTTAGTTTTCCAAAGCCATGCACGTTGATTGCAAATATCTGTTGAAAAAGAACATACATCCTTTAATAAATATCAGTCTTGTGTTTGCTGAAGGGAATAGAATACCGAAAGAATAGTTTTAATTGTATAACTGACAAAGATGTACTCTAAATCACTTTGATATAAAAAGATGTCATTCATTTGCAGTCATAGAACACTCCAATAAAATGTGAGAAAGCTGCCAAGTACATTTTGATAATAAACGTGTCTCAAAATCAATTTCAAAGTGATAAATATATCAAATTAAATGCATTCCATAAATGAAGCATGTTTCCTCTCCAATATGACGCAAACAAATGTACAAAAAATTCAGGACAGTATTCATTTCATTTCATTTCTCATTCTTGCTTTTCTGGAAGCACTTTAGTAACCTGGAATATTTGAGTGCAAATGTGGAATGATGGGTAGATTTGGACGCTGAAGCAGACAGAGCAGGCACGTAGATTGAGTTACACATAATCAGACAATTCGTAAATTAGAAACCAGTCTAGAAATTTCAAATATTTATTGTCGATTACATGTGCTGCTCCGATATATTTTTTTTCATTTTGCTGTAGAAACTTTGCGATACGGAAATAATGTGAATTTTGATCATTTGGTGTCTGTATTCACTAAAGTACAAGTTGCTCAATGTAAATGAAATTGAAAAGATACATGCAGCTAAATTTATTACTTGCTAATGAAGTAATAGGCTGTTTGCCTGATAAGTTTTTACTTATCAGAAATGATCATCTGGAATACTAAGACACTGAAAGGTTTGTTTTTTAGTTTGCAGACTTTCTGTTTTCCCACTGATATAATCAATTAATTACAACATAGCAAGAAGCAGGTGAGGTGCTACAAATTTAGACTTACCTTTTAGAATTTTACCTGTAAGTCTGGACCTGGCATCATAAAACTGAAATATTTACTTAACCCATCAACCCCCATAGTCACATTTAGACTCACCCAAATCAGTAACTAGTATGATCTACTGTCATAATTTAGGAGTGAACATGTAAAATGATTGTAAAATTTGGACTTAAAATTGCAGGCTTTGAACCTGATGACCTCTGTGAGGTCAGTTAGCTTAAACTTTGTTAACTATGTCACCTATGTCAACTTGACCTTTTTTCTAATGTGCTGCAGTTTAAACTCTCTTTGAAAATAAAATTATGATGATGATAATAGTTATCCCCGAAAATGAAGACACAGCAACAGAAAAACCTATGTTTGTTTTTATGACAAAGGTTTTAGAGAGCCGATAGATATAGACAATATAATCCATTAGTGGGTGGTCCCATAATCTCAAAGACAATAATTATTCATTGTTGCCAACCTCAAACAATTCAAAACAGAAAGATTTGTTTGTTTGTTGTTCTTTTCTCTCTTTTCTTATTTAATTCTCTTATTTAATTCTTTCATAAGTAGGTCAAGTAGTATGGGATTTTAAAGAGAAACCCAATTTTATTGGCATGTAAGCAGTGCAAGTTGAAATATAACCTAAGATTTGCGATGTCAAGTGCGTTTCTCTTCAACAAGGATCTGTTGGTACTTTTGCTTAGTGCACTAAGAAAAAGAAAATCATTCTGCCAAACATTGCTCATCACCAATACACTTAGTAAAAAGAGAGTCAGTCTGCCTAAAGTTACTCATCAGCAGTACACTAAATAAGCAGAAAGTCTCTCTGTTCAGAGCTGTTCAGAGCCAATATGCTGAGTAAGCAGAAAGTCTGCCTGTTCAGAGCTGCTCATTGCCAATATGCTGAGTAAGCAGAAAGTCTACCTGTTCAGAGCTGCTCATTGCCAATATGCTGAGTAAGCAGAAAGTCTGCCTGTTCAGAGCTGCTCATTGCCAATATGCTGAGTAAGCAGAAAGTGCTCATTGCCAATATGCTGAGTAAGCAGAAAGTCTACCTGTTCAGAGCTGCTCATTGCCAATATGCTGAGTAAGCAGAAAGTTAGCCTGCACAGAGCTGCTCATTGCCAATACATGTATGCTGAGTAAGCAGAAAGTCAGCCTGCCCAGAGCTGCTCATTGCCAATATGCTGAGTAAGCAGAAAGTCACCCTGCTTAAAACTGCTCATCAACAATATGCTTACTAAGCAGTAATTCACTTAGTAAGCTGAAAGTCAGCTTGCCCTTAGTCACCAGAAAGTCAGTTTACTTAAAATTACTCCTCTCCAGTTTCTGATTTTATGCTTTTTCACTTTTTAAAAATTTTTCAAATCAAGTTGTCTTCTCAATTGGGACATCTTTATCTTTATCTTTATCTTAATCTACATATTCCTAATAATTACATACCTGTATTTGAAAACATGACAGCATTTCAAAGGCTAGGGACTAAAAATCCTTGTTGTAGTCAAATCAGCTTTAGTTCTATATTTAAGCAGTTTTTTTGGGGTCATGCTGAGAGGAAATAATTCTCTTAAATATTTTCTACAATTAACCATGGGCCTTAATTATTCTCTCAAAATTCTTTCTGCAATTAAACTTTCTCTGAACAACTAATAACAATTCAGGTGTCCATTCAAAGTCTTAGAATATAGATTGTTTACTTAAAAGCACATGTACTTGTTCATCAAGGCTTAATCCAAATTTAAAGTAGATTTAAGACATTTTTGTATACTGTTGTAAAATATTGAAGGGTCATTTTGTTTATTTGGAAGAAGAGAAAAAAGACAGAAAAAGAATGTCTGACCACACAAGTACCTAAATTACTGTCATTTCAATTACTCTGTACATCTGGTTTATTTCTTTCTGGAGTATACACATGCAATATGGCTGTAAGCTCTACCAGCTACACCTTTCTTGCTTTCATCCATGCAATATTCATTGAGAAAGGTCCAGTATAATCACTGTTCTATGAGACTGGTGCTGACCTACTTTATCATGATTGATTTGTAGCACTTATTATGATTGAACTATTGCCATATTCCAATAGCTGATGGAGCTATGATTAATGGAGTCAGATGCTTGCATTGTGTATTGTACTTGAAACTCCTAATGTATGTTATAACATACCAAAGCATGTGTGTAATTGCTTCCACCTCACTATGAAAGAATAAATGGTAGTCTTCTTATCAAAAGTTGCAGTATAATCAAGTCTGTCAGAAGCAGCTTTTGGAGGTGTAGAACTATATTGACCACTTTAGACAAGTTGTTACATAACTGTAGTATAATTTTATTACATAATTATGGCTTGAGTAATTTAAAATCCATCTGCCTAATACAGAGAGAGATTTGAACTGATCAATGTGTGGTTACCTCACTTGATTACATATATATATATATACATATATATATATATAGTCAAACTTAAACTTAAAGCCACCTCTGTATAAAGGACACTTGCCTGTAAAGTCCATTCAAACATAACCTTTGTTAATCTTTTTATAAAGAATAAACCCCTTCACAAAGGCCACCTGTCTGTAAAGGCTACTTTTGCCTGTTCCATGAGTGGCCTTTATAGACAAGTTTGACTGAATAAGAATATTGGACTCTTTACACATTTTTCTTTATCTTCCACTCTTACTGCATCCTCTCTTCCTCTCTCTCGACTCTTTGTTATCTCTCTCCTCTACTTGTACATGTATGTACCTATCTATATATCAGAGTTTTTGAAATTCACCAGTCTTGCCAGAAGAAATGGTAAATTTTACAAAAGTCCAGTGAAATCTATCTGATAACTGGTCCAAATGACCAGTAATTTTCCATTTCTTTTCAATTGTGTATATATACAGACCAGTAAAAAAAAAATTCTTTGACCAGTGAAATTCCTTTATTCACTGGTCCAGTTGACCAGTAATTTATTTTTTATTTCAAAATGTCTGGTATATCATACTCTTTCTCTCCCCTCATTTCTATAATATTGATTGATTTACTGCTTAGGAATTCTTAATAAGTTTTTGCCAATTTGCAGACAGGAAGAATGCAACCACAAAATTTGCAACTCCGATGCAAGTTAAAAATTGTTGACATAAACAGACTTGTTACAATCAAATGTGTCATGAATATGCCAAATTAAGTTGCTTTTGTTTTAGTTACAAAAAGAATGTAAGCTGTTTTATGACACATATGCTGTAATTATTTACTGTAGATATTGCCCATGTCTTGTAAAGTTTGTTTATTTTTGTTTATGTGACTATGTTATTGTATGTATTGTGTACATTGGAATATCAACTAACGACCACCTAGCTTTGGAGACCACCTTGCATTTAAGGCCATGAATATTCAGTCCTGTAAAATATTTCATAACTTTCAAATAAGTCAAGACCCTCCCTCACTTAAGAGATCACCTTGCTTATCAAACCAATCTGAGTTAGTAGCCTTAGGTGGTCTTAAAAGCAAGGTTCTACTTTACTTTTGTCTTACAGAACACCGTTGTTAAAGACCATTTACTCTAAAGGATCAGATTCAAAATGTTACAGCAATGTTTGAATTAAACCTCTTTTGAGAGACCTTCTGTCTTTTGAAAACCATATCTTCATTGTAGAAAAAAATTTGTTTTAATGACAGGTCCTCCTGTACACATGTGATTTATCAACATTGTTGGGGCCCATTTATGACAGGGCCCACTGTATTTGTGGGATTAATTATATATTGCTGGGGAACATTCACTGTATTTGCTCAACTTCTTTGTCAGTTTCAAAATAGAAATATTAAGAAAAACTGAAGAAATTTCTGACAATGCTAATCAATTATTTCACAATATCATTTCATCTTTCGTAACTGCATTTGAAACATATAGCACATACAGCATCACTTCCACATTCAGTGCGCTTAAATCTTCTGTAATTAGTACCAATTGTCTCTTTACAGTGTTCTGTAACATGTGGAGATGGAAGAAGGAATAGGTTCGTAAGGTGTGAGGATGCTAGTGGTATGGAGAGACAAGACTCTTTTTGCAGCCATCTAAAAAGACCTATCAGCACTGAACCCTGCTCTGAAAAACCATGTGGGTATTGGAGATCAGGACCCTGGGGAGAGGTAGGTCTATGATTCGATTTTGATTTTTTGTTTAAGGCTACGCTCAGCAATTTTAAATAAAAATATATATGGTGGTGGCCATTTTTTAATGGTGGAGAAGAGAACCCCGGTTACAATGTACAGTAAAACCTGCTATAGCGGCCACCTCTATATAAGGATCACCTGTCTATAAAGGCCAGTTTTGAAAAGTCCCTTGACTGCATACTTCAACTAAATTGAACCTGTGTATAAGGGTCACCTGCACATAAAGGCCAATATTTTCTGGTCCCTTGGGTGGCCCCTATATACAGGTTTTACTGTACTTGGGAAGACTTAATGGTTCAAAGCGCAATGCTGTAACCACTCAGCCACCGAGACCCCTGGCAGGTCTATGTAATCACTAAACATGTAGTCAAACTTTAAAATCTTAACCTAGAAAACGTTCAGAATATGTATTTGGAACCACGACCTTTTAATATAGTGGCTGGGAATATAAAATAAAAGTCTTGAAATAGACTTTGTAAGATAATTTACTCATGTATTGATAAACCTTAAAGTATGATTTTGAAATTAGTTGGAAAAATGGTTATATGATTTTCAACCAAAATGTTATAATAAACCTTAAATTCTTCTGTCAGAAGAAAGTGAAGTTTGACCATTGGTGGTATTGAATTAATGTAGATTAAGCAGACCACAAAATAACACGGGGCTCGATCGTTCAGGTTACGTGGAAGTCGTGACAAATACAAATCACATAACCTCCTCTTCGTTCTCGATGGATTTCATTTTTCAGTCTTCATTATTTCAATCGTAACCTGAAAGTTACGCTCATTCCATTTAACGTAACTTGTAAATGGGTTAACAGTTATCTCTGTTATTTTGTGACCTGATTAAGTCGACTTTCATGAGATGAAATGTCATTCTAGTTTAGCCTGCTAGTGTAGAAAATCCAATACCTAAAGCTGTTAACTTCTCCATATAAGTGAAAAGTTCTTGACGGGATGTAAAACAACAACAACAAAATCAACAACAACAACAATTTTTTTTTCAAAAGAAACAACAAAAAAGCTTTTATCAAATGTTCCAATCAGTTGAGCTATACAAAACTTGTTATGACTGCCAGATAGTTTGCTTGTAATTCTCTGAAAATAAATATTACAGTAACAAACAAATCCGGTAAGTCTTGTGAACCATTAATCTATAAAGGGGACATTTGTAGAAACCAAGATTTAAGGACATTAATGTTAAAATCTGATGTTGACCTAATGACCTCTTCGATACAATCTGATGCTGTCTGATGAAGATGAGGTGTTGAATGACACCTAAGCGAGAATTCTGTATATTTCTTTGATTCTTTTCTGACATTTTTCTGAGTTTCTGTACCAGTTTCTTGTATGTTTAATTATCTTAAGTAAATGAGATCTAAATGTAGAAACATTTGTTAGTAAATATTTAACTCAGGGCATCATTTTTCTCTCTAAACACTTCTAGCACATGGCAAATGACCATGATGGACAGACACCACCAAATATTTTCCCATAGGCCTCAATGCTAATTTACAAAACTTCAGGTCACTGTCACTCCCATGTTTATTAAATCTGGGTCAAATAAGTACCCTGTGCTGAAAGATCAATATTTTGGATAACAAAAATATGCAATCAAAAGTATAGGTTGCCGTTGCATTTCTACTTCAAATTTTCACTTGTTTACAACTGTATATTCCGCACCAAAGGAAAATATCTATTCTCATATGACCCCTCCCTTTCAATTTTCATCCGTCAACCCTATAATTTCCAAAGTACTACCAATATTCATGTATCTTTTTTATCACCTTAATTTCACTTATTAATGGCAAAACTAATTTTTTCATTTAATGACCAATCAGATCACCCTCCGCACAACTTTGGGTGTCCAAAATGTCTGCGCCCATGTTGTAAACAAAGCAGGTGTTTTTCCTATAGATTTATCCAAAACATTGCCAAAAATGGTCATTTTGCATTTTTTGGGAAATCTCATTAACTGAACACCAAGCCCCCTTAATAATGAGGATGGGAACCCAACCTGAAGAGAAACACAGTCTATAATGTGTCACACCCCTACCTCTCAATCCCATCATTGATATTAACAAATAAATACATTATATGAAGAAGTTGTCTGTTTTTCTTTCACGATTTTCATTCAGAATTGTCTGTAACACATACACTTCATTATTTTGAATGATTTCATACCATTATTTACCAATATTGACCATGATATCAAATAAGGGTAGACGGTACCCCTTAATAATGGAAAAAGTGACAAAATATACCATTTTCTAAAAACTTAAAATTTGGATCATTTCTTAATGAGCATGGAACCAATTAGTTGCCAGAAGTAAAGAAGAATTTCTGAAGCTCACTTAAAAGTAAACCATGTCATTTTTTATATCATCAAATTGTTTTATTGACAAGGAATGAAGTGCACCCTTAATAAAAGTGTAAAACTTCTGGGAGGGGATACCCTTACATACAACACATTTCAATAGACTTATTGTGTTCATTTATATAAAATATGTAATGTAATCATTTTCAGACATGTCCATGTTTTGTTTCATCCCTTAATTACAGTCTCGTGATGTAACTAATTAAATACAGAGGGCAGATAACTGAGTCTGACTTTAAAATGACTGACACTTAAATGAAAATGCTAGTCAAATTGCTTTTAAAAGGATATGACATATTTATAGTTCTGTTTCAGATAAAAAAACTAAGTCAAATTTTAATTATACTAAGTTTAGAAACCAGTAAAAGTCAATATCAGGTGTTAATTTTTGTCTGGTATGACCCCAAGAGAGTGTTAAGTGACATTTGCTGGGGGGGGGGGGGGGGGGGGGGGGGGGTTGCAAACAAAAAATGCATGACTG
The DNA here is from genome assembly GCA_030159075.1 of Atrina japonica. Classification (NCBI taxonomy): domain Eukaryota; kingdom Metazoa; phylum Mollusca; class Bivalvia; order Pterioida; family Pinnidae; genus Atrina; species Atrina japonica. The sequence continues at coordinate 280,480 of BROG01000076.1, read as the reverse complement.
AATATTTAGAAAACTTATGAAAACATGCAACTTGAATGAATATTAGATGAGTTAATACAGAAAAAAATATAATTGATATTTTATAATTACCTTTACAGGTACTTGAGTATGATAATTAGATAAAAATCTCTTATTGGACAATATTTCCTGGATTTAAGAAATAAAATATTCCTTCTACAGGTTAAAATGTTGATAGATTATGAAAAAAATGTTAAAGCGCCCTATTTCTACAGAATTTTTTTACCCAGTGTATATGGCATGATGAAATATTTACTGATGAGACTTAAATGCTGAAATGCAGTTTAATACAATTTTCTTAAAAATGAGACCCTTCAGATACAGTACATATGTACAGCTAAAGGTACAAAATACACTGCACGAGTAAAATGACATGGTCCAATATGTAGATTTTGCCCTCAAAAGAAGAAGAAAATCAACCAGTCTTTACCTCAAAAAGGTCTGATTTTAATTCAAATGGGTTAAAATTTTACAATAGAAACATCATTTCCAAAATATTTTGCTAAAATTAGTCACTATGCATAACCATAACTATATGATTTTTTATAAAAGAACATGTGCATGTTTGTAGGAGAGGGTGGGGGTATACTTGAATTTTCCAAGTACAGATGGAATTTTGAAATAAATGATAAAATATTAGTTCTAGGTGTAATATAAAACATACAGATAAAATTAAGAGATCTCAATATGCAACAAATGCATAATAATGTGTGTAGAGGCAACACACCTATTAAATTTGCACCTTGTGGACCCCCAACAGGTACCCCATTTCATAGAGACCCTCAAATCTGTTTAAAAGTATGAGTAAAAGTGAATAAATTGCAACTTAGGTGATAAAAACGAGAGACAAATGACTTATTTTAAGGCTTCATCCAGCCTACATGTGTCAAATATGCATTCTCTCTATAGGACAGACACCACCAAATATTTTCCCATAGCCCTCAATGCTAATTTACAAAACTTCAGGTCACTGTCACTCCCATGTTTATTAAATCTGGGTCAAATAAGTACCTGTGCTGAAAGATCAATATTTTGGATAACAAAATATGCAATCAAAAGTATAGGTTGCCGTTGCATTTCTACTTCAAATTTTCACTTGTTTACAACTCGTAGTATTCCGCACCAAAGGAAAATATCTATTCTCATATGACCCCTCCCTTTCAATTTTCATCCGTCAACCCTATAATTTCCAAAGTACTACCAATATTCATGTATCTTTTTTATCACCTTAATTTCACTTATTAATGGCAAAACTAATTTTTTCATTTAATGACCAATCAGATCTCTGGGCTCATTTTACCCTCCGCACAACTTTGGGTGTCCAAAATGTCTGCGCCCATGTTGTAAACAAAGCAGGTGTTTTTCCTATAGAATAACATTGATTCATTGTACAATCCAATGTATATATACACCACAGCTACATCTGATGTAGATCTCAGCTGTGAAGTACAATAAATACCTGTATGAAATGGCCACCTCCTTAAAGAGAACACCATGGACAATCCTATGTATATATACCACAGCTATAGCCTATGTTCATGTATAACAGCTTAGAACTCAAGTATATACCATAATACCTGTATAAAATGGCCACCTCCTTAAAGAGAATACCATGGACAATCCCATGTATATATACCACAGCTATTGCCTATGTTCATGTATAACAGCTTAGAACTCAAGTATATACCATAATACCTGTATAAAATGGCCACCTCCTTAAAGAGAATACCATGGACAATCCCATGTATATATACCACAGCTATTGCCTATGTTCATGTATAACAGCTTAGAACTCAAGTATATACCATAATACCTGTATAAAATGGCCACCTCCTTACACAGAACACCATGGACAATCCTATGTATATATACCTCAGCTATAGCCTATGTTCATGTATAACAGCTTAGAACTCAAGTATATACCATAATACCTGTATAAAATGGCTACCTCCTTACACAGAACACCATGGACAATCCCATGCATATATCCTACAGCTGCATACTATGTATATCAGCCCAGAATTCAAGTAAATACAGTTAAATCTGCCATAATGGACACCTTAGTTCAGCAAACACCCTCCGATAGTGGACAGTTTGTCTGGGTCCCGATTTATCCTTTTATATAAGACTACTTGCAACTGTTTTAACTAAATGGACACCTCCCTTGCCCAGACAATGGACACAGTTGTTGGCCCAAATATGCATACTTTTAGTAGCAGAGGCTCCATCTTATGTGTGTATCTCAGCTGTGAACTACAATAAATACCTGTATATCATGGTCACCTCTTTACAGAGAACACTTATCACAGTCACATGTATTAGGTATTTTCATTATCCAGAGTTACTGTCCCTCATAGCAGGTATCGATTGTGATATCATTTGTTCTTGTATAAAATAAGAAGTTATCAATTGTGAGGTCATATGTTTGTGTGAAAACAACATTGTTATCTCAACCCTTAACTACATTAAATACCTGTATAAAAAGGCCACCTCTGTACAAAGTATTTACTAATTCATAAGTTCTGTATATGTTGACAGTGGCTACCTGTTTACAGTAGCTATTTTTTGAGATTGGTTTTTGTGCCTCAGCTTATCTTTCTAGTATTTGGATTGTCCGTCCGTCTGTTTGTCAGTCTGTCTGTCTGTAATTCTGTCCCGCTTACATACAAAGTGCAATATTTCAAGTTTGGATTGTGATACAGTAACCAGATATAGACTGTTAGTTTGTCTAAGGGTTGCTCACACTTCACTGACATCACATGCCCCTGGAGCGGGATGGGGTCAAAATGTAGGACATTGCAATATTTAAAGTTTGGATTATGATACAGTTACCAAACTTGAACTGTAAGTTCATCTAAGGGTTGCTTACATTTCCCTGACATCACTTGCCCCTGGGGTGCACTTTGCTGACATCACATGCCCCTGGGGATGGGGTGGGGTCATTTACCGGGGGCATTTATGTTTCACAAACACATCTTGTTGAATAGCTAACCTGTAGGCAGTAATGATCACCTGTTGAGATTGGTTTTCCAACAACTAACCTACAGGTGTTAACAAGCTCACCTGTAGGATACCTGTACATGATGGACATTAAAAATCAACCTTGTCACAAAGTAAAGTAACCTGTTTGTGTTAACCTCCTCACCTGCAAGTACCTCTACATTGTCACACCTTTATTACTGACATCATTCTATGAGGTACTTGAATAGATAATTTTCTAAAGTTTTGGATTTTCACATCAGCCACAAACAATCAGATTGGACTATGTTGTGACATGCACTCTGTTGATAATTTTTTCATTATCTCTCATCATTAAATGTAGCTTATATTTAAACAATTGTGTTGTTATTAAAGTTTTATCTAATTCGTTTAAAAGCATCTATATGACTCCACGCAGAGGAAGTTGTAACATGTATGATTGAATTATTACTTATCGTAAATAGTTCAAAGTAACTTATTTAGTCAATTTATGTGACAAAAGTTTATCCAGTACATATGTGTTAAAACCGTACTTTTAATTCTTGTTTTAATCATGTTATTTTTGTGTTGTACCATAGATTTATGTATTTTCCGTACTCAATTTCACATTTAAGAGTTTTTGGAAAAAGTAAAATTTCTTTTTTAGAGTGGATATTTTTACAAACACGATTTTTTATTGTATATGAGATATGAGGCTTGAACTAACATGTTCTTATATTTCTCATATCATCCCATTTACCCCTAAATACACACATTTTGAATCCATCATTGAGCTTGGGAGTAGGTGATCTAAACAGGATTTGAAACTGTCATTGAACCAGAGAGCAGGGTTTCCATAAATTGATTTTCATTTGTTTGAAATATTGAAATTCTAGTAATGAAAAACCTTGAAAAAAATCTTGAATTTTTGTTAGACGCTTGTTCTGACATGTTCTGATGCCATTTATAAAAAAAATGAATTAGAAATTCTTTTGACACACCCTGTATGCATTCCAGACTGAGTATCCCAAAAGTACACATACAATTATGTATAGAAAAGAGGTTGATCAGTCAGATCATTTTGGTAACAGAAATGTAGTTTAACTCATTTTCCCCTGTAGCCTCATTTGAATTCACCAATTTCAAAGAATGGTTAAGTCCATTGTTAGAATTGAGGAGTGTATGATTTAAAATCCAAATTATACAATAATATTACGCACAATATTCACCCCTAAATTATGACAGTAGACAGTAGGATAGTATGTATCCATTGATTTGGGTGAGTCTAAATGTGACCACAGGGATTGATGAGTTAACTTAAACTTTGAAAAAGTTAGGAAAATGTATTGGAATTTGTTTTAAAAAGTTAGGAAAAAGTATTGGAATTTGTTTAAGGGGAAAAGTGTTGGAACCCCGACATAACCATTATTTGAGCTGACCTAGCTAACTAGGACATGAAGCTGTAACATTCCATACAACAAAAATAACAACTAAATCATTTTATAATTTATATGGGACTTATTAGAAATACACAAGATAAACAGTCTATTGCTCCCCGCCTTGATCCCCTGAATTTTCTGAAAGAATTGTAGGCTTTTGCTAAGTCAATTGAAATGCATCAGAAACTTTTTATTCATATGACTCTGTCCATTTTGGTACATGGGTGGTCATTATGTGTAATTAGAGGCAACAGCATACACAAATTGCGGTATATCAAGTTGTGATTGATGACAATACAACAGAATTTTGTTTGTGTGAATCACATGTGTTTCACTTGTAATGCATATAGACGGAACATGTGTACAGTAATGTACATCGTAACAACAATATCCCCAAGTACGTCATTAATGCACACAAATATTCATGTAGTTATTTCCCTTTTGTGTAAACAGAATTATTTTGTGTAGTATAGCGTGGGAGAGAGACATTGAATTCTGTCTGATTTCTGTTTGTCTGTCTCTCTTTCTCTCTCTCTCTCTGTCTGTCTGTCTGTCTGTAATGAATATCCATCTGTCTGATGTATATCTGTCTTGTCTCTTAATATATGTCTGTTTGTCTGTCTCTCTTTCTCTCTCTCTCTTTGTCTGTCTGTCTGTAATGAATATCCATCTGTCTGATGTATGTCTGTCTTGTCTTTTAGTATATGTCTGTTTGTCTGTCTCACTTTCTCTCTGTCTGTCTGTTGGTCAGTGTGGCTGGAGTCATAAGTTAAGTGTCAGGGAAATGGTATTACATTTCTTCATGTCTGTAGAACTTTATGATGAAATTCATCATTGAACTATGCAACACCTGATGAGGTTCAAGGTCTGTTGATTGTAAGTGCTACACATGTTCAGCTCATGAACTCATTCACCCCAAAAGACACATTTGGACTGATCTAAGTAATTGTTTTATAGGAGAATTCATTGTTCCTTAGGGGTTGATGAGTGTATGTAAAGTGTTCAGTATAACAATGTTACTATAAAAATGTAATCAGGATTGGGACAGTTACTGTATGAAAATTTCTGTCGATCCAAATCTGCCTCAAGATTACATTCAATTATTTAGTCCTTTTTTTGTTGTTATATTTAGTGTAGAGACATGGGGTAACATTTCTAACACTGAAAAAATAACTTACCGGTACTCAAGTTTTGCTGTTCTATATTAACAGTGCAGTACAACATGTGGGGAAGGGGAGACAATCCGACAAGTGGCTTGTTTTTATTATGACCACACTAGAGCCGGTGATGATCAGTGTAATTTTGACATCAAACCAGAAACAACAAGAAAATGTAGTTTTGCCAGTTGTCCAACCTCCAGAAAGTCAAGTGTGGGCATTGTGGTAAGAAAAGAGATGAGTGGTCACTGGAGAAGTGGACCATGGACAAAGGTAAGATATATATTAGACATGAGTTTGAGGCTTTTCTTTTTACCAAAATATGGCTACTCTATGTATGTGTTGTTTTAGATAATACATGTATATTGATGTACACTGATAGAACATTGCTTTTAGCTGTTGATGTTTATATCTTGTAAATATCTTGGTACCCAAGGACATGGTTTTTATTTCTTGACATTTATCACTTGTACATGAGGAGACCTAGCTTTGTATTCTAGAACATTTCTTTTATTTCTTGACAAATCACTTGTAAATAAGGAGACCTAGCTTGTTACCCAACTGGTTTGCTAACATTTGTTTCAGAGCCTTGTGGCACAGCGATGAAATAGTAACATTAAACTTGCAGGATCTACCCATCAATATCAGAAAAGGCCCAGATCTCTCTGTTTTTCATTAAAATGGTTCATTTACATGAAGGTATTTTAGGTACTTTTTCATAGATTATATACTCCTTCCTTAGACTTATGCTTTGCTGTAAGAAAAAAAGATGCATGTATGCTGTGCATTAAGTGTATGGTCTCTGGCTTAACATTTCACTTAACATTTCACTTAACATTTGGCATATTTTGCAGTGTTCTGCTTTGTGTGGGTCAGGATGGCAACGGAGGCTTGTACTGTGTCAGGACAACGGTGGTTCCAGCAGTAACTGTGACATAAAGAAAAAACCTGCTCATATCAAAGCATGCAACCCAGGACCCTGTCCAGCATGGAAAACCCACCTATGGTCAACGGTACGATAAATTTATTTTCTCATTTAGAGGCTACAATGGGGTGGAATGGGGATGCATTTACAAAAATTAGTGGCAGAGTGCCTATTCAGGGCAAAGTAGCTAAGCAGAGAAATTGGCTGACTGTGTACATAAAGAAATCAAAATAAGTACAGGTCAAGGGTTAGCAAAATTTTGACCATTTGTAAACATCTCGGTCATCAGTATCTCTACTGGCAGTTATTGTTGGTCGAGTAAAATTCAGAATCCACTAGTGGGTTTTTTTTATTTAAAATATTAAGCCCTATCCCAGAATATAGTGACTAAGACTGATCTCAGTCATGTTGTATGTTACATATAGAAATGTACGGTAGCATATATAATGGAATACCCCAGAATATCAGTTTTACTACGTAGTTCTTTTAACATCTCACATAGACTTTAAATGCAGTGCATTTAAAACAAAACTCTATAAAACAATCCCAGTGTATGGGTGTTAAGTTCTGAATGTAATTGAAAAAAGCTGGCATTTGTAGGAACTTACATAAAATAAGCACTAGATCTACCCGTCAGAATACGGATATATAACATGTATATCAGATGTACCCACCATGAGGCATTTTTTGTTAAATTTTATTATCTGCTGGTGTGATTTAAAGTTCAATTTTTATCACATTAAACTGAAGATTTTACAATATCAGAGCTGTGTCACTTTACGCAGCCGGATGGTTTTTGACAATTTTATTTATTTATTTTGTGATTTATTATAGATATAAATATTTTTGTTAAAGGATTAACTATTTCTACTAGAAGAACTGAGAGTTGTCATAACACATGACCTATATAGAATATTAGCTCTGTCATTGTTGATACACAAAAAAGATACTTTAATCCACTTAAAATTACATTCTTCCCTAATACAGTGAAACCTGTCTTGAGAGACCACTCCTATAAAACACAACATATCTTCTGAGACCACATTTTAAAAACTACAGTCAAACCTGTTTTCAGCAGCCACTCAAGGGAAATTGAAAAAGTGGCTGCATAAGACAGGTGGCCTTTGGTTCCAGTTTGACAAAAATCACAAGAAGATTGATGTCCATTATACAGTGTATTGGAACACATGTATATTCATATAATACCAATACCAACTGGTTTGATGTTAAGATGATCAGGTGTTAAAATCATGTACATTACAGTGCTACCTGGCTAATATGTTCATAGGTTTTCTGAAAATGATCATGCGATCAACCATCTTCAAAAAATGGCTGCTGAAACCAGTGTGACCAAGCATTTTGTCCTGAATATCACTGGCCGCTGGCCACATTAGACAGGTGGCTGCTGGTTTAGGTATGTTTCTATAGTGAAATTGATTGGGGGGGGGATACTAACTGGCTGTTGAAGACAAGTGGCTGCTGAAAACAGGTGGCCTTTAAGGCAGGTTTGACTGTACTTGGTTAAAAAGTCCTTTAGATAAAACCTTTTTTGAGAGACCACCTGTCTTAAAAGACCACATTTCAGTGGCTGATCGGGTGGTCTCGCAAGACTGCTTATATTGTTATGCAATAAAAGTATGAATGTATCATCAGTTTCTTGTCGTATTTTCTTACAGTGTACTGTCACATGTGGTGGAGATGGGGTCCAAAATCGCAGAGTGTTATGTCAGTTGCCAAATGGACAAATTATGCCAGATAATGTGTGTAATGAAACAGAACGCCCCAAGGATCGACAACCTTGCAACAATGGACCGTGTCAGACTCACAGGAGGTGGCTTGTGGACCCTTGGTCTTCGGTAAGGAATACAAATCGTTACAATAGATATAACAGGCGGAACAGAAATAACTCTTATGATTCATATCGAAATAGAAATCGCAGTGATCCTCGTCGAACTAGAAACCGTAGTGATTCATATAGAAATAGAAATTCTAATAATTTGTATCGAAATAGAAACCAAAATGACCCATATCAGAGTAGAAATCGTAATGATCGTTATAGATATAAAAACCAAAATAATTCATACCAGGACAGACTTTGGAATAATGCAAATCGCAATAGGGGTCAAAATGGAGGCCAGAATGATCGTTCTCAAAACAGAGGCCTCATTGATCGATATCGTAATATTTATAATCGGTATCGAAACTGGAATGGTTCCAATTATGGTAGAAATAACCAAAATCAAAAACGAAATGAAAACGATCCCGTCAAAAGTAACACGTACACGTATAATAATTACATGCGATCAAGAAGGTATTGATGAGCACCTGTTTGTTTGTGTAAGATAAAGAGTGTTCAGTTTGCTGTGGTAAGGAATTGGAATGTAAATATGAATTTGAATTATGAGTATTGTAAAGAGAATCTGAATGGTCTTCTGTTAGTATGTATGTACCGTACAGTATTAGAACTGTATGGACGGAAGCAAGAGAGAATTGCAAAGTTATGGTGCTTTACATGGTTAAAATTAGTAGCCATTCATATACTCTGTTCATTCTTAAGATTGTTTTACATTTGGTATGTTTAAAACTAATTCATTGTTGCTTGAATGATCGGTAAAATCCTTTCAAGATGTCAGCAAAACAGAATGATATTATAAACAGCCATAAGGGTGTTTAGCAACTGCAGTAATGGCTGAGGTGACGGGCAGTGAGAGGTGATAATTTAGGTGCTAAATAGCAGAACTAATACAGGTAATTAAACTTATCTCTAATGTTTGCAAACTCTTCTTAGCAAAAAAAAAACTTTGGTGATGGAGGCAAAATGTGTCACCAGTTCAGGTGCATCTTGGGAGTTATTGCTGTGGTGACACTTTGTCCAAGGTGATATTTGAGATGAGGGATTATGCTGTGGTGACACTTTGTCCATGATGATATTTGAGATGAGGGATTATGCTGTGGTGACACTTTGTCCATGGTGATATTTGAGATGAGGGATTATTCTGTGGTGACACTGCTTGGAGTTCAGATGAGAGACACAACAAGTGAACTGCCATATATTTATACTTGTACTGAATTATGTTGGAGAAGTATTTGCTGAAACCCCTCTCTCTCACAGGAGGATGAAGTGATAAGATATGAGATTATGATCTCTTGGTATTTACAAAAGAATTAGACATTAATCATTTATATATGGTGTGTGTTGGATACATCAACAGAAGAGGTGAAATTCTCTTTGAACATAATTAATTTGACATAGTTGTTGAGTAGTGTGTAATGGATTCAATAGAAGACAAGTGTTGTGTTTTTGAGGGTAAGGCAGTCCAGACTTCAGAATACACTGTTATCAATATACCAGGTTTAATGTACCATGAGTAACATTGCTTACAAAAGAATTGAAAGTTGTATACATCAAAATAATTTTTAGAGACAATCATTAGTGTTGCAGTAAACATTTTTTTTTTTATGTATTTTTACATTTTTATCATTTTGAAAAGAGATTAATAATTCATAACATAATCACTTATGTGATAAATGTTATGTACACTTTTAATAGACCAAATACATTCTTTGCTTATAGTGCCCGGGATTTTAGTCATCTAATTCATACTGTATACATGGAAATTTTTGCCTCTTGGTTCTTTTCGCCCTTTTACGTCTGAAAACATATTCACCCGTCTTTAAAACCACCCTACATCACTCCATTCTCATGGATGGCATATATGTCCATGCTTCAGTTATTTAGCTAGAAAATTTTGCTTTCATTTTAAATTCGCCCTCTCATCTAAGGGCAAAAATTGTGAAAATTAAACGGGGGCAAAAATATCCAGGCATAGAGTATAATGCTAAACATTTTGTGTCTGATGTCAGTTTGTTTAGCTCTCTCAGATATTTGACATAACAACATACTTGCCAGTGACACACTTTATGTCTCTTTTGTATTTTTATACACAATGTGTACCATTATGAGGTAAATTCACCAAATTTAAATGTATTTTTATATGTGTCAAAGTCAGTTTATGTGGTGATTGATTCTTGGTGTTGTTTGTAAAACAGCTACAACATTTTGTATTTACGACATTTTGTATTTTGTAACATTTTTGTTGATAATTTATATGTTTTCACTTATTTATTTTCTTTTTTTTTTCACTTATTTATTCACCCAGTAGAATATTTATCATACATATAAGATCATAATTATCATCGCACATGGACTGAATGAAAGTTATTGTGATACACATGTATATACATTTTGATAAAGATCAAAAGGGATGTAAAAAAAAATATATATGTAAAGGATCGAAATTTGAGCTTATCAGACAAATAGATGAAAAGATTTTTTTTTTACAAATCTAAGGCCACTTCTTTATAAGTACAGCTGACATATTTACCGATAATAGGATTCAGAAATTTAAACAAAGAAACTCCTGCTAGTTACAATTATTTCTTCTAGGTAATTTTGTTTGTTTCTATAACAGTCTCTTTTCAACACCTTTTTGTCTATTCTTCGCGGAATCATCTTGTAGTACAACTGTCTGAATTTTTTTCAAAGAATTTTTGACCCAGTGCCAATGTTTGAAGGTCAGTTTTCTAACATTACACACAGTTCAGCTGCTGTATACAGATCAGGTAATGTGTATGAATCTCTTGAAGGTCAGTTTTCTAACATTACAGACTGTTCAGCTTCTTAAGTCAGATCAGGTAATGTGTTTAAATATCTGGACTCCTACATGTAACTTACCAAGGATACACATTCTCACTTAATAATTAATGCCATAAAAAGTCTCAAATGCTCTCGTAATCGCATTTGAAGAGATTCACTTGAATAATTATACAGTCTTTTTTAATTGTTTCCATGTTGAAATGTAATACAAGATACATCTTAATTCATACAAGCTCCATAAAAATTCTCTGTCTGATTAGGTGTTTTAATTCCGTATTCTTAATTTCGTTATTTGATGGTGCAACTTGCAGTCTTAAATGTTTTTTACATCAGCAGAAGGGAAAAAAAAAGTATTACCTATCTAAGATGTGATTAAAAGCTAGACTCAATTACACAAATTTTGTAGGCAACTTTTTATTGTGGTGAATTAATGTCAGACCAACTACATTAAACCATAGGTAAGAAAAAAAAAAACCTATTAACACCATTTTGTAGACGGAATACAAACTGAAAAATCAGATACAGTGAACATTTTAAAACATGTACACAAAGCTCTCAGTGTTTATTTCTTCTGCTTCTGCTTAGTAGGAAGTGATATGACCTTGACATTCTATGTAAATCAAATATTTCAAATTCGTAGACACTTGTGTTTACATTTTCCAGGGTGGTAGACTCTACCAGATTCTGCATTGTATACATACACATGTCACCATGACGTCATCGCAGATCCATCAAGTACTTTCATGTAACCATTTGTAATGAATGTCTTTACTCTGCGCTTCCTATGTACAAGCACTAGAATTAATTCTTGACGTCAAAAAAAAAAACATTGGTATTTTATTTGTAGTGCAAAAAGATTAAGGAGTTCACGCCCGTGATTAAGAACAGTACAGTAATGTTTATAACATGAATATTAGGCATTTGATATCAGGTATTAATAAAAAAGGATCATATCGGAATTTGACATAATTTAAATGTAGGCCCAAAATGGATAAATGAACTAACTGTTTCAACCTTCTTCAGTTACTGATACAGTTAATAATATACCATAAAAATAATCAAGTTTAAAATACTTTAGAAAGAATATGGTTCAGGAGTTCCATGGATCTTTGAACTCTACATGTACAAGTAATGTTACAGTAGAACTACAATCTTGTAAACATTTGGAAAGTGTTATTGTATGGTTCTGTAGAGGTAACCCTGTCAATATCTGAAATACTGGTACTCAGAGAGAGAGAGAGAGAGAGAGAGAGAGAGAGAGATTGAAAATCTTACATTTTGTTTATGTATAAACAAGCTCCGTCACTAAAAGATGGATATACTCCTTGATACTTGTTTGTTTCGATTTGAGTAAAATATGTTAATTATTATTATATATCAGAATTTGTAAACACTCTTAGAAATAATCTTAAAATCACCTAACATGAAATACAAACTATAGATATTTTAGTTATTTAGAGGAGTTTTGATGTTTGTTTTTGTTTACCAGTTAATTTACATCTGTTTCAGTGGTGCAATTTTAGTGCTTTCTTTAATTTGACTTGACATGTGAATTTTTTTTTTGTTCAGGAAAGCTACCTCCATTGCTGGCTCAATTGGTTTTAAACATAGCATATTTTTGTTTCGTTTAGAGAAATCTATTTACGCCATTAATTTCAGTGAAGCTATTGCATAATATTAAATATGATATAAAAGTGAACTGCATATTTGTGATCTCAAGATTATTTTTGATTTTTAAATTTGTTTTATACTTGTTTTTTGATATATCTGGTTTTGTAAGCATTGTTGTATCAGTTCATATACTTACATGATGTAACTTTCTACTACTCAATGATTGACATACTCACATACTTGCCAAGCCTCCCCCATAAATAGAGAGAATCCGTATTTTTTATCTAAAATTTTGTTACTATCTTCAAGAAAAATGTATATCTTCTGAATGAAAAATTTAAATTTACCTACTAATTCTTACTCAAATTTAGGGTCTCCCCCATAAGATTTGAAAAATCTCCCCCATGAAAATTTTTCAAGGTTGGCAAGTCTGTACTCATGTTTTTGTTTAAAGTATCCACTGTATAAATGTCAAAATTTTAAGCCTGGTAAGGTTCCATAATGATTATATTTCATGATAGATAGGTATGTCCAGATAGGTATGTCCCATGTACAGATGTAAGGTTTTCAGACTTCAGATATCAATTTTGAATACCTCTTGCACATCAAAATGGTTATTTCAAATTACTGGTCAAAACATTAATCTCTGAGTTAATCGTGATGACAGAAACATGAAAAAAATATAATTGTTGTAATTGAGTGATGATTCCTGTAGAAAAATCTTTTTATTGATATCAAATATAAGACTTTTTCTAAAAAAGACAAAAATCAATTTCACGATATTTATATGAAATTTACTTCTCTCCGAAATTGACTGAGATTATGATGAAAATGTTGGAATTTAACATACTCATTTATACAATGGATACCTTATAACAGTTTTCTGTTATATATACATCTGACTTTCACTTTCAAAGCCATTACATTTGTTGTTATAGTTTCCTTTCTATATAAGGTTATATAACAGTCATTAAAACCCTGTAGACATCGTGTTAACTCATTCACCCCTAAAAACACATTTGGACTGGTCTAAGTCATTGATTTACAGAAGAGTCCATTGTTTTTCAGGGGATGATAAGTTAAGTAAGCCTGTCAATGAAGAACAATGTTTCACCATTTCACATCAGTCATATTTTAGGCTTTATCAGATTTTTTTTATTTTTTTTTTATTTTACTTTATTCTCAAGACAATATCATATGTAAGCAGCATGGATATTATCTTGTTTGTGTGGCGGGATGTTCAGTTTGTCTTACTACATGTATATGGATTGAGTAACGAGATATTCCATTTGATATAATATTTGGATTGAGTAGCTGAATGTTACATATGTCTCTGTCCATCTAATTCTGTAGTGTTATGCCATCACATCTAGGATCGGACATTTGGTTAAAACCAGACTTGGTACAAGTACTGTCAAATAACAGCCAGATATCCTAAGGTTCCCAAGGTCAAGGTTCAAATGTCAAATGTTGGGTCATATCCCTAAATGCCAGTGAAAAAAATATAGTCATGAGAACATGATTTTCTCAAAAATTCTATTATCAATTTTTGCATTACTCTTTTTATATCAGCTTAAGACAAGAATAACTAGTCAGACAATGAAAGTTTGACTACCAAAGATGTTTTCATAATCCTGTCGTTTCTGTTTTTAATTACTAGGTTTTTTTTTCTGTTTTGCTTAACTTGTAAAGCGGTGTCCCTTGTCTCATGGAATAAACAGAGCAGACTGAAGGTAGAAATCCCTATCCTCTTTTGAGCTTGCAGCGATCTAATGGCGTGCCCTCCGGGTCAAGGGTGGCAACCATGGACATAACCTTTAAACAGGGCTATTTTCTATGAAATATATAGAGTAGAACTTAAATATTTCACGTGTGCAATCCTTATGATCAGCCATTTCAGATTGTACAATGACTCTTGACCTTAATTTGACCTACTACTTAAAATCAGTCATAATTTCAGTATTTTTGAGGTACACTGCTGTCATCAGCAAGCTATGTTGTCTTCTGACGAAGTTCTCATGTTTTAATTTTTTTTTCTTCTTTTACAACAATATTCACAGCATGACAACTTGTTCAGAGATAGGCTGTATTGTCTACTTAACCACTTAATACATTCACCCTTAAATTCACATTTGGACTGGTCTAAGTCATTGATTTACAGAAGAGTCCATTGTTTTTCAGGGGTTGATGAGTTAACAATATCTATTGGATATTTGTCAAGTTAAACACGTGACTATATCTCACGATGTCAGTCTCTTCAAGGTTTTACATATGGGTATGTAATATTGTGCAGTTGTTTATTTTGATAATGTTATTCTCATTGTTATTTATGCATATTTATTAGCTTGTTATTACGGTATGTATTATGATTATCACTTATTGTTTCTGTTCATTAGTTATTTTTGTTAAATTTTCTATATGTAAAGTTGTAAGTACTTGAATTAAAGATATTTTTTTTAGAACATGCGTCCTTCTTTTGCACTGATGTTGTATTTGTACGATCATTAGTCTACATCCGATTTGACCACAATTTTTATCATCGTATTTCACACCTTGAAGTATAACAGACTTTAAATCTTCAGTAGTAATCTACAGACAGATTTTTTTATGCTCTTTTATTTGTTAAACTTGAAATCATTAAGTTCATTTAAGACATTGTTAGTTTAGGTTATTTTTTGCTAGTGTATGGGACATCATACCACTTATATGTCTGGATGTCGGGATGATCTTGTGGAGGGAAAGAATAAACATGTCTACTGGTATCTATGTTAAATCTGAAAAATCAAGCCCACCTAATCTCTAATAACAAGATCTCTGTTGGTCTTTGGTAGTCTGTTTTTCTGAAAATCTTAAATAATTTTGGTGTAAATTTATGGCACTTCCATGATAACATGATTTGCTTAGGGAGTCCCAGACAACTACAATCTTTCCAACAGTTGAAGTAATTATACGAATCTTTGCATGGATCCTGTTTGTATGACCTTTTATTTTACCAAAATTAATCTGAAGTTGATTTAAACCAATAGTGACATTGATGGTGTATGCCACTAAATGATCCATAATTCTAGTGATTGACCATTTTATCTGCTGTTACTCACATACATTAAAGAATCGGATCATTCCCTTGGGCAGATACTATGCCTAAGCTTTTCAAATCATCACTGACCTTAATTCGTAAGTTCAAGTTTCTGATTGTCTGCTTTGTTTTGCTCTATACTTGGTGCATATTCAAGACCAGCTTAAGATGAAGAAGTTATTGAGGTCAAGTCTGCTTTGAAATGGATCATGTATAAAGGTGTTGTACTTATCTCGTTATAGTTTAAGTATCAATCATTAATTTGTATCAAACCAACAACAAAAATTGGCATTAGATAACAAATTTACACCTGTCCGAACATATACCTCTGATCTTGAAACTTTTTATATCTTCTGCATGCTTAGGGTTTTTTTTTTTACAGATTAAGAAGAAAAATAAAATCAAATTTAGGTCAAATCATAAGTGCAGGTGTAAATATCAAAACTATTATATCTAATTATAAGTTTTTTACAGATTTTTTCTTGTCTTTAATGTACTTATTTTTATACATTTGCACGGAATTATCACAGATAGATTTAATCTTTCGGTTCATTTGGTGATGGATGTGTTGGAAGGATGGTAGGAATTTTCCCCTACTCACATTAATAAAAAAGAATCTGGAATATTATCATGTTTGTGAAGCTCATTGTGACGTATTTTACTCTCTACTCAATAACTGTAGTTTTGTGAGCTATTTTAACTTTTTATATTCTGGTTATCATTTCCAACAGTAGGAGTTTTCCCGTTTAAAGCATAGCATCTTACTTGTGGAAGGCTGGTGGTCTCTCCCTGGGTACATTGTAAGTGGCTTCTCTCCTTCACTGTTAAAAACTGGCCGCCACCATATAACCGAAAAAAGTGTTGAGTGTGGCGTAAAAAAAAAAAATCCACACCAAAGCTTTTTCTCTGTATTATCTTCTTTTTATTTTTTTGACAATGTTAAATGCTGAACTACTATATAAAAAAAAAAAAGAATCAACATAATTGATATTGATGGAATTTTTTGTTAACTTTCTTGCAGGTCATTAAAAATACATAGAAATTATGTGGTAATCTAAAGTTTGATGTATCGGTTAATCGTTAACAAGCCATTAGAATTTTTGTTGTGCACTTGAACATCCGTGAGGTTGCCAGTAGCCACAGACATAAACACACTCGCATATCCACAAAACATAGTTTGTCTCTATTAATTGAAGCAAGAAGCTGAAGGAACATTTGAAAAATGAATAAAAGTAAACCAATAGCATGTGTTCCTCTGAGAGAGGTGTTTTGTTAAGTGAAAAATGAAGATCGACTTTGTAGTTGGATCTATATCTTAAACAAAAGTCTGGTATCGTTCACAGGAGAATTTCTACCACTTTGATGCTGAGAGTTGCACAGACCTGCTACGTGTATACATTTTATATGATATAGCAGAACTTTAGATGTTCCAATGTCTTATGTTTGTTTGTTATTTCCTGGTTCATCAACAAGTTCTTAATTATCAAGAAATGTTACTAGCCGTTGATTATGTGCCATAAATTTACATCTGTGTTGAGGGCGTTATGAAAACCTCATTCAGGGGTTTTGTAATTCCTTTTACCAGTATATGTGGACATTCGATCAGAAACTACCCCATAAAGAAATTTCGTTTACAATTTTAATTGTTCTTGCTGAAAAATAGAATAAAAGAAAAAACTGATTTGAAAATCTGGGGTCTGACAAACCAGGTTTTGACCTTTGAACCATATGCAAAATGGTAAATAGTATTTTCTACATTTGTTTTTAATTGGACAATACTTATTGTATTACCATAAAAACAAATAATAGTTTTTTGTGTTTTGTTTTTCATTTTGCAGAGTTTGATCATAATATAGTTTGTAGCATTGATACCAGTAGGACAATGTAAAATGCTAGTTTAATCTATTAGACAGTTGAGTAACAATATACAGGAATCTTGGTTACGCCAGAACTACTTTCAGGACAATTCAGCCATTAAATCACTATGACAATTATGACAGTAATGGTTTGCCATATAAATATAGACAGACAGACAACCCTCAAAAGTATTGTCATGGTGCAACTACGACATACTTATAAACTACAGATACCTAGGAATTTTACTTACCCCTGTATGATGCCAGTATGAAGGGAGAGAACTGCTCACAGCTTTTTTTGCTGTCTATGGAAGGTCAAAAGAGAACTTGCGGGATCATTTAGTACCTTTTCATTGAGAGGTATAAGTAAACCCTAACTAGAAGTGACACAAGCAGACACACTACTACTGCACTGTTGAGAATCACTTTGCACAGCAGATTCAAGTATTTCCATAAATATTTTATTTGTGTTTTAACAAAAAGCAGAAGACAGGTGGTAGGTTAGATAGATGAGTTGTGATTTCCATACATTTGTCTGGTTTCTGTTAGGAGGAGTGGTATGGCTTGCTCTGTCTTTGAGCTCCGTTGGCATTCTACTAATCCCATCCTATCACAATAAACTATCTCAGAACGCTGCCAGGAATATCAATCTACAGTCAAACCTAAATTATCTTTACTCTAAAGGAATTCTACTTAACATCAACAAATTGGAAATGTCGGGGTCACATTCCAGCAGGAGGCGTTTGGGTTACAGTTAGACCATGGTTATTATGACCCATTTTCTGATTACAAAAAGCATTATAGTAGCATCTGGAAAAGATCAACATGATTTTTAAAATCTTGAATATTTCCTACAGTCAAACCTAAATTATCAAAACTTATAACCATTTTTAGAACAAATAATATAGAATTTTTTTAAACATGAAACGTGTAAGGCACTTGAAAAATATGTTATACATAAAATAATTCTAAGAGTGTAATCATCTGAATGTATATTCTCTGTCTTAGAGACTTAATTGAAATGTCTGTTTTGAAAGGGATTTTGTTTATACAAGTGCTAATCGCTGATGTAGGAATGTTTGGAGGTGGGAGTTTTTTTTACCTGTGGTATGTGAAACTGCAGAATGATTTTTGTCTTGCCTTCTTTCAACGCACAACACAAACTTTGTAATGTTTTTTTTTTTATCATTTTAGCAAGGGTTATATGTAAGAGAGAGCATTTGTATTCTTAAAGAATTTCGTTTACAATGTAATTTTGTAATGTAATTAGAATATAAATAGATGTGTGCTTTAGTATAGATTTCACAAGAATTTTCAAGTTCTTGGCATTTCCGACACTTCACATACGTCACATTTTGTTCTGTGATTTTTTCACGTTTTGTTTTTGTTACGTAACCCGCTTTTGTGTTGTTCCATTTTACTGTCACAACACTGAGATACATTGATGTGATGTCATCGCTTTGAATAAGCTCACTGATTGGAGAGGTTACTAACTTATCTTGTTGTATTGGTAATTGTGGTATTAAGTGATCTATAACGTCACATGTTGACTACAATTACAAAATATGTAAATTTCATTGTATTTTTGGTCAGCGATAAAGAAGATTTTTTTTTTCTTCTGAGAATGAGAGTAATATAGATAATCACGATACTGATAGTGAAACAGAAGTCCATTATATGTAATGTTGATGTATTAAGTATCAATTACAATCAGAAAAACCATTTATATACACAATGTTTGAGATCGTAGATAAATCTTGATCAAGTTGTTTTGTGGTAATGTAGGCATCTATCACGATCTATTCTTATCGGGGTTTTTACAGTGAAACCTGTCCATACTCTAGCAGTAGTTCATCGTCTGATGTGTGGTTTATCAGTTAGCTGTCAGCCTGCCCCGCTGGAGACCCTATTAATGCAGTTATCTATCATAATACCTACTTTGCGCTTGTATTGTAAACGTTTGTCATTTATATGATAATGGTTTTTATAGTGTTGTAAGGAACTGTCGGTATACACAGTCACAGGTAATTCATATCATTTTATTTGCAACCTTTCCATTTGGAATCCTTGTATCATCTGTAATAAAATTATACAAGCAGTAGGATTTTGATAGAGACATTTTTATGTACTCATTGTTGGATTTCAAGTATTTCAATGTGTCTGTATATTTTTTACACCCTAGTGTTAATATATATACATGGCGGCACTCCTGTACAAAGCTGCAAGCACTTGCCTTGTTTTTTTTGTCACAACATTCCTGCCACGTTTGTTTGTTGTTTATGAAATCATAAACTGAGATGTGAAGGATTGTCTAATCGTAAGAATCAATTAGTACATATGATATTTTACTGTTTTCTTGCACTTTACAAGTGCAAAAGGAAGATTGCCTATTTGAAGTGAGATTCTCAAACAGAATCATTGGTTACATAAACATAAGAAATAATATGTTGTTTAAATCCTACAGATATGTTGATACATGTGTGTGACTAAAGAACAGTATGAAAGTGGTATATTTTAAGAAGTGGACATTGGCGGTTAAAATCTATGTCATATCTGAGAATTTTACTCAACTTCAGACAATCGTGAAATCTGATTGGCTGAGCAGGCCAAGTTAAGAAAGAGTACTCTCAGCCATGTTAATATTTAAGTTTTAAGCAGGTGGGACCCTGACTCCAACAGCCTTTCTTTTAGACTTGAAACTGGGGTTCAGTATTATGGTAAATGTGGTTGAGATAAGAATGTATTCAGGTCCATGGTAACCCCAAAGTATTGTAGGTTCAATTCCAGCAATGAGCCCTGTGGCAGAGTGGTAAGAGCATCACACTTTATACCATGATGGCTGTCACATCTGGTCAGCACTGGGCCCAAAGTCACCATATTTACTCAATACTGAAGCTCAACTTTTATTTCATTATTTTGACAATATAATTGTATGTAAAACTTTTGGGTTTAAGTGATTAGGAAACATATTATTATTTTTAATCATTCACATAAAAATTTTTGCGTCACACTTATGATTTTCCAGTAAAACATGAATAAATATATTGAGTACGGTACTCAAAATTGAGTATGTACTCAAACAAGTTTTTAATATTTCTGAAGTTTTCTTCTAGTGAGCAATAATTTTGATCATTATTTACAATTGTATGCTGTCAATAAACAAACATGTCCAGTTACAGGATAAATTTTGCGTGTTTTTACCTTAAAGTCATGAAAAGTTCGTTGAGCTTGAGTACTGAGTAAATTTGGTGACTTCGGGACCAGGTCAAGAACGAAGTTATGTCAGTTTAGTTGTGGTAGGGCTGGAGGGTCTTTTTTAGGGTATATTTAAACCAAGAAATAAAAGAAAAAGTTAAAAGAAAACAACACACCATTACTAGATAACCAAAATATTATTGAATGCAATGCACAACACCATTTAAGCAAACCATTTTGGCCTACACTACAGTGTAATCTGTTACCAGTACTCGGACAGAGAATGTGAAATTGTGTGTTCCATATTAATAAGACTTGTCTAAGACATTAGTTTGCCTAATTGTTCCAAACATTGATAACTCTGCTCTAAATTTCTTCAATTGCAGTTAAAACTAATAAATGTGTTGGATAATTGAACTGAAAAACAATATACCCATGTTTTATTTATCTATGTATCTTGCTTGTATCTATTTTACCCTAGAAATGGTTTTGGATGTATAATGTATTTTTCAGTTACTAAGGTTTTATATCTATCATCACTTCTGGAGGAAGACATGCATCTAAGTTAGCCCTTCCAACCCTATACACAATAATAGACTGGCCTAAACAGTAGAAAAGACTATTCCTTTAAGATACATATGGGTAAAAGGATATTGATTTTTTAGTGATTTTTGCTACATTACCCTCAAATCAAGGGGGTTATTTATTTTAGTGGCACCTGTTGTGAGAGATTAGCCTATCTGTCATTAATGTTGGTGTAATAAGAAAGATGATCTGTTACAAGAGATTTTTTATGAAAAACAATTAAAACTGTAGTTATGTGAATGTTGTCTGCATGAAAGTGTCTTTCAACACATGTTTCAATTTTGAAAATAATATCTACCTTAAAAAATGCTTTTTGTTCATAAATTTGAAAAAAAAGACAAGAAAAGGAAATTAAGTTTTAATTTTCTTTTCTGCCATTGGAAGTCTGTATTAAAGAAATGCTTGTATCTATTTTACCCTAGAAATGGTTTTGGATGTATAATGTATTTTTCAGTTACTAAGGTTTTATATCTATCATCACTTTTGTATCTGTTCTTTTGTATATTGCTGGTCAACTATCAACACATAGCCCCATGTAGTTGGCAGTCAATATTTTTGGAAAACACTGGACATGAATGTTATTACTTGTTAAGTCTGGTGAGAAGTACAATCCTAGAGATAGGAGGTAGATAATGACCAGTACTCTGACCACTTTACATCAAGCGACTGGCTAATTTCTTGGACAAATGTGATCACTTTCAGTTTCTGTTCTGCTGATGAAAAGAAATGATATCTGAGTTTGAAAGCTGGCTAATATATAGATAACCCCAGAGGTATATGTTAATGTCTTGGTCAGTTATTGATAAAAAAAACTCTTAATACTCTTGGTTGTAGACTGATCTTAGCCATAGACCCCAAGATTAATTCATTTCATCTTAGATTAAGATAACAACACTATATCTTTACTGGCTACAGAATTTTGGTGATATTATTATTAGAGTGATGATTTAGTAGACAGTGAAGCCTTGCCTCCCAGACCACCTAATTAACACTGAGTGGTCTGTTGTAGCAATGTGGTCTCTGTAGCAAGGATTTGGACTTCTTTGTTATCTATTTGTTAGGAAATTATTAAGAAACTGAATATTTATGGTCTAACATGTGGGTTGGCCCAAGAACGGTATACTGATGGCAAAGTTCCACTGTATATGCAATGGCATGTTTAGAGGTCTGATTTACTGTATTGTATACTTCCTAGGGGCTAAGAGACAGAAAAATGAGAGAGAGAGATAGAGAGAGAGTTGTAAATACACAATTATCATGTATTGAGAAATATTGTTGTACACGGTTTTATCATTGATATTGTTCACACTTTCACTTCGATTGTTTGACACTGTTCACACTTTCACTTCGATTGTTTGATGCTGTTCACACTTTCACTTTGATTATTGACACTGTTCATAATTTGACACTGTTCACACTTTCACTTTGATTATTTGACACTGTTCACACTTTCACTTTGGTTATTTGACACTGTTCACACTTTCACTTTGATTATTTGACACTGTTCACACTTTCACTTTGGTTATTTGACACTGTTCACACTTTCACTCTGGTTGTTTGACACTGTTCACACTTTCACTCCGGTTGTTTGACACTGTTCACACTTTCTCTTCGGTTGTTTGACACTGTTCACACTTTCAATGTGGTTTGATACTGTTCACACTTTCACTTCGGTTGTTTGACACTGTTCACACTTTCACTTTGGTTGTTTGATACTGTTCACACTTTCACTTCGGTTGTTTGACATTGTTCACACTTTCACTTTGGTTGTTTGACACTTCACACTTTCACTTTGGTGGTTTTATAAGTGGATACTACCATTTTATGTGTAATTCTTATACACAACATAAAATTATTTTCTTCCTTATCATATGCAGCAGCGTCTATAAACTTGACATATTTGTATATTTCAACCATATTACATATTTATTACATATTTGTTACATGAAGGTGTATTTAAGTTATGGTACTTGTCTTTTATAGTGCTCAGCAACATGTGGTAGAGGTCATCAGCAAAGGGAGGTAACTTGCGTTAGTGATGACGGTAGCGTTCAACCATTAGATGAGTGCCCTGGAAGCAAACCCCGCGTTATCAAGCGATGTCATATGGGTAGATGTCCTCGATGGTTTGTTGAAGATTGGTCTAGGGTAAGGCAAACTTTGAAATTTTATCAATCATAGATCTGCAATAAAGTAAAAATGATTCTATGTTTTCATATTTTTAAACAATAATTGTAATTTCATTTTGGAGACTGGCTTATGCTGTGACTTGGCAGTCAAAGTGGAGCCCTAGTTTGTAGTGAGATATCTGTCAAGAACAGAAGTCAGTTGAATACTCAGAATTAACCTGATCTTTGGATTTCATTGTGAAGTAATTCAGTAAGGAATGTTCACAAGTATTCCAGTTAACATTTCTGTCGCAGTTTTACAGGTGCTCCATCACTGATATGTTTAGGGTCAAAATTTTAATACAGTGGAACTTATCTTAAAAGACCACTCTCAGGAAAGACCACCTGTCTTTTAAGACTACATCCTGAAAACCACTTGGTTAAATAATTTGTTGAATAAACCTCTTTTTAGAGGCAGATGGTGTGGTGTCCTCAGACAGGTTCCACTGTATTTACTTAAACCTAGGTTTTTGTAATTATGAGATGAAAATAATTACATTTTAAACAACATACATGTAAATCACTGAAAAGTCATTTTTCTGCTTAGATTATATTTAGTTTATATAAGGAACTCACACTCTGTCTTAAACACTATAGCTCTTTTCTGATTCTGTGCATTGTATTTTTAAAAAGAAAAAAAAGTAGTGGGTGATATTTTCCAGTGAAAAGAAAGAATACTAAAATCTTATAAAATATGGTTGTTTTGGCATTTTACAATATTGCCTGATGTTACTGGCTGTATATGTGAAGCTTTGGGTTAGCTGAACACATATATTCTACATTTCATGAATGGATGAAGTTTTGGTGCTTTATCTCAATGTTGTCATATTTTATTTTGTGTGTGTTTAGTGTTCAGTAACTTGTGGTGAAGGTGTCAGAACAAGGCAAATCAAATGCAAATCAAAGAATCACAAAACCATCGACCATTCCTACTGTACCTCCAAGAAAAATCCTAGAGAACAGAAAACCTGCACACGACGTCCTTGCTCAGATTACAGCTGGCGTAAAAGTTCTTGGTCCCAGGTATGTTTTTTTTTTTGGTTATATTTTATGTCTGTTTTAGGAGACAGATAACCAGTGTTACGCCCTTAAAAGCCTTGCTTGTTTGTGCTTTAGACAGACATTTTTGTGTTTTTACCAGCTTCGTATCAGTAATGGTTCTTGCGTGTCCTGGAGTGCCGAAATCAAACAAATTATTTCCTGATGCAACTGGAACAATATTTGTCTACCGCTAGACTCTCCTTTTTACCGTGTTTTAACTTGTGGACCAACTTGATGTCTGTCAGGTTAAGTAATACTTTAGATGTAACCACTTTGACATCTGTTAGATTATTAAGCCATACATTTGTTGTAACCACTTTGATCTCTGACAAGTTGTTAAATCATACATTTGATGTAACCACTTTGATGTCTGACAGGTTATGAAGTCATATATTAGATGTAACCACCTTGATGACTGACAGGTTGTTAGGTCATACGTAAGATGTATCCACTTTGATGTCTGACAGGTTGTTAAGTCACATGTTAGATGTAACCACTTTGACACATGACAGGTAGTTAAGTCATAAATGTAACCACTGACGTCTGACAGGTTGTTAAGTCATATGTTAGATGTAACCACTTTGACGCATGACAGGTAGATAAGTCATACGTAAGATGTATCCACTTTGAGGCCTGACAGTTGTTAAGTCATGCGTTAGATGTAACCACTTTGACACATAACAGATACAGTGTAGTTAAGTCATACGTAAGATTTAGCCACTTTGACGCATGACAGGTTGTTAAGTCATACGTTAGATGTAACCACTTTGACGTCTGACAGGTTGTTAAGTCACACATTAGATGTAACCACTTTGACGCATAACAGGTTGTTAAGTAACCACTGACATCTGACAGGTTGTTAAGTCATACGTTAGATGTAACCACTTTGTTTTATGAAGATGTTAGTATCGCCTGCTGTTTTTCATCTGTCTACTTTGATTACTCACAAAGAGAAAAATAAACCAAATACTTAAGTAGGAAATTACATTTTGCGTTTTGTTTCCAGGACAAATTGCAGTTGTTCTTGTTTGTTTTTGATTATTAGAAAAGTAAAGGAATTTTTTACACCCAGTTTTCCAAATACTTTCTTCTTAAATATGTATGTCATGAGCATGGCATTCCAAGAAAATGTAGGTTAATTGTATTTTGTTTACGATTTGTTTCAAGTGTCCCACTGATAGGGGTTTACTTACCTCATGTGCACAGAATATAGTGATAAAGTGCACTCCAAACGCATTAATTTGACAAGAAATTACGTACATCAGTCATATCTTTTCTCATACAACAAATACATGTATTATAATGAAAATTGATGTTTCTGATACATGGGGTTGTCAGTTAACAAAGTGTTATCTGTTTCATACTTAGCAAACTTTATAATAACACAAATTATATATGGATTATTATATAGGTAATATTTACTTTTCCACAGTCTTAAAAATATTTTCTTTACAGTTTTTATAGGGTGGTTTTAGTTTGATCCAAGCTTTCCTCAAAGTAATGAAACAACAAAGTTTAGGCAAATCCTGCCAATACTTGTTTATATCTTTTCAAAGAAAAGTAATTAAACAAGAAAACAATCATGTTATGGAGCAGAGTGGCAAGTTAACATGGGAAAAACATAACGCAAAAAAAGATGAAGGGAAAACCTCTAATTAATTGAAGTTGTACAAGAGAGGAAAAACATTGTTTATACAGAGAGAGCTTGTTCATTTTTATTTCTGCACCTATGTTTTGTTTAAAATTAACTACATTCTTTGAAGTATATATACATGTAAGTAATTTTTGAGATATTAAGCAGCTACAAAGATCTTTTAACACATAGTAAACCAAGTTAGATATGAGAGGATGCTGGGATGTTAAGAATTCATTACATTTTTCATCTTGGATTAGCATTATTATACCTTTGTGCGGATACACACCTGATAATCAGACAATTTTACAATCGGAGAATTTCAAAAATTTTAGTACCTTTTTGTTATTTTACATATTTGTCACAGATAAGAATCTTCGGTTTATCACCATTGATTAAATTTGAGAGTATCCTTCTTGTATGTATGTGACCCAAGTGCTCTATTGTGATAAACTCGTCAACCCCTGAAAAACAATGGACTCTTCTGTAAATCAGTGACTTAGACAAGTCCACATGTGTCTTCAAGAGTAAATGGGTTAACTCATATTTCATATGTATATCTGTTTATTAACCCTTTCATCCCTGAGTATCTGAGTGGTATGTTCTTTTCTATTGTTAAAGATCAGTCTATTATGGCCTATAGGGTTGATTGACCTTTGATACAGTGAACATGTCTTCAGGTACTACTCTCATCTGCCTTATGGAACCACATTAAAAAACCACTTAGTTAATAATTCTTTGTATAAAACTTCTTTTGTGAGACCACCTGTCTTGAGAGATATCATTTCATTGGCTGACATCAGGGCCCCAAGTCACCAAATTTACCCTGTACTCAAACTCAACCAACTTTTCATGATTTTAAGGTAAAAACACTCAAAATTTATTCTGTAATTGGACATGTTTGTATATTGACGGCATGTAATTGTAGATAATGATCAAAATTAAGGCTCATATGAAGAAAACTTCAGAAATATTAAAATATTGTGTGATTATGTACTCAAATTTTGAGTGCTGTACTCAACATATTTATTCATATTTACAGGAAAATCATAATTATGGTGAAAAATTTTATATGTGAGTGATAAAAAATAATAATATGCTTCCTAATCACTCCTAAACAAATAATCGTATTGTCAAAATAATGAAGTAAAAGTTGAGCTAGAGTATTGAGTAAATTTGGTGACTTTGGGCCCAGGGTTGGTTTTGTTAGACAGGTTTCACTGTATTTGTAGTATCTAAAGGTCTAGAAGTGGCATGAATTTAGGGTTCTATACTTGAAAATTGGGTACATGTACAGGGATTTTCCCAGGCTGATTTTGGATCTGGTTACAGGACCCATTCCCAATGCCAAAATGACTTGTATTTTCCCAAAATTATGCAAAAATTCTCAATTTTGAAATTCAAAATTAAACATAAAGTATTTTCAAACAAATGTCTCAAAGTAAGTGTTTCTATTTTAGTAAAAATGTTGTATTTCCCCCCAATTTTCCAGACCCTGGACCCAGAATTTTGGAAGTAGGAAAATCTCTGATGTACATGTACTTAATAATATATTAGATATATGATCACATACTTTTCAAGAAATGATGTTTGCTCACACAACTAAAACATCGTGTCTAAGTCTGCACTCATTATTACCAAATTCCTTGTTGTGGTTTATTCTTTAACATTTTGGAAAGTCTTTGATATTAGCTGATCTCTTCAAGATTAAAGTACAGTTATTTAAGATTTATCACTAAGAATTTCTTTTCTGAACCCTAAAACAAATTATCACGCTAATCTAATGTCTCTCAGATTTACCCAATATTCTCATTGTTGGGTATAAGGAATTGCCATCAAACTTGCTTTAAAAGCCACATCTGTAAAAGGGGCACCTGGCTATAAAGGCCATTCAAATATAACATTTGTTAACTTTTTTTTTATAATAAACAAAGCTCATTATAAAGGTCACCTGTCTATAACAGCAACTTTTGCCTGTTCCCATGAGTGGCCTTTGTAGACAAGTTTGACTGTACATTAAACATGGTGGTAAGATGTTCCATAATAATGTAACTCAAGTAGTTCACATCTACTTGTCTGCCCCTTATATCAAGACTTATGCCACTTTGTTGATTTCTTTTGTCTGGACTCTAATTTATCCTAGAATCAGCATATTCAGTACATGTACATACATACATACATACATACATGCATACATACATGGACATCTCACTACAGGACAATCTGGAATAGTGAAATTTAGCACACTGTCCCTTTATTTACACAGTTACCTCCCTTTGTTCACAAAAAATATCTTTTCCTTTCCATAATATTGTAATTGACCTATCGCCAAATGTCTGACACGTGGCTCTCCATGTGCATTTTTAATGTCATTCGATTGTGACGTCATAATCACACATATGCTTGATGGGCCATTTGATTGTGACGTCATAATGGAAAAGTTTGCCAAAAGGGGCCTTGTCAGGCATTTGGCGATGGGTCAATTTCTATGACAAACATGATAAAAATCATATAATGTGCTGCAATAGGCTTCTTGTTTTTCTTGCTCTTGACTTATGGAAAGATTTCTCATCCTGATGGTTGATAATTTATCTCTCATATTTCAAATATTGCCTATAAATTTTCATGATGATTTCTTTCATTGTCCTTGATTTAGAAGAATTTATTTATCTAGTAAGGAATACTTTAGATAATACGAATTCCAGGACCATTTTTTTTCTGTGTGTAGTATAAAATTTATATTATGAAAGTTGTATTCTGTATCTTTATGATGTATCAAATCCACAGCTCAATGGCAGTATATTGAACCATGATCCTGTAGAAATTGGTATCCTGCCGGTATAAATCTCTTTATACTTCAAGTAATAAATATTGTTTATGCATTTGCAGGCACCATCCTTTTTCTCTACATAAGATATCAAAAAGAATTAATTTTTATGACCTAATATTGAAGTATATTTACGACATCTGTATCTGCACTAGGGTTACTCGAATGAGCCAGTAATGTGAACTTGATATAGATTCCCTCATATATTTTCAAAGGTATCCGATGTTCTCTATATATACTACAAATCCTTAAAGTGAGAATGCATATTTTCCAAGTGTTATAATTATCAGCTCCTCGAATTCTTTTCTTCCAATGTCAACATAACAATCTTGAAATGATAACTATAAGATTAGAATTTTTTTTTAGTATTCCCCAACATATCTTAGGATTTCAGGTGAAGAAGGATAAACTAATAGGAAAACATTCATTAATTTTTTTGAAAGTCCCATAACTCTGGCAAATATTGCAGAATGTTAGCCATACTTAATGTCATTCAAGATCTGACTGATACAAAGCTTCATGCCAACTTTGTTTTGTATGTGATATGTCATATAGTCTTTGATTTTCATTAAATGTCGTGTAAATATTCTTAAAGTATTTGACCCATTAAGCGCCCATGTTCCTATAAGTCCCCCCATTTTTTTTTTACATACGATCGAGAATATTTTCTAGCTGATTGACATGGAGATGTGTACCTGAAAAACCGTACGTAACAGTTTATCTGTAGCCCCCCAACAACAGAATTATGTTGATAGGTGTCCTTGGTAATAACAACAACAACTTTACCACTGTGCCTTATAAAAAATAGCTATTTTATGTTAATTTGACTGTTGATTAATCCCATTTAGCGCCCATCCCTTTTTCCTGATTTTGGTAGCGTCCTGGGCACCTAATGGGTCAAATACAGTATATTTAAATATTACCACGCAGACCTCTTTGCAGACCTCTTTGTTTTCTTATGTCTCAGTTTTTGCTTACCTTGTTTTATAGTGTTACTTTTGGTCAGCTATTATATAACTGTATGGCAGATTTTTTGTGCCCTGTTTTTTGAATTTGGGCAAATTTCACCCTCTGTTTACAGCTTTACATTGTAAATACATGCACTAATTTTATCATGGTATGATGGTCAGCTACACAAATATTGAGTAAGGTTTCGGACAGAGTTCAGATTGAAATCTCACAAACTGCGGTGCAACAACTGGCTTCAGGAACATTTCACAAAACAGATTTTGTCAAAAAGCCAAGAATATTTGTACTAATGAGATAAGTATTGGGTCATCCCTATATATTGGGTTATCTGCCTTTTTAATTCTGTTACCATTATATGAATGACCTTGTTGCTAGAGATTATAATTGGAAGCTATAGAACATTTTAACTAGGTCAAAGTATCAGACAACACATTAATCTCACAGACAAAAAAGTCTTGTAACATGGAGATTACTAATAAATGTAATGAACACTCAGGTACTCTCAAGTTGAAATATATGTCAGGAAGTTAAATGATTGTAACACATTTTAACAAGGTCATAGCCAAAGATGAATTTACTACTGATTTTGTTTTGGCTTGTGTCTGTCTGTGGGAACATGGTTAATCTGTAGTGCTATGTACTATAAAATACATTAGAGCAATTATATTATTTACCTTCTGTCTCGGTGAAAAATAAACAGTAGAACCAGTCCTACCAAACCTCAGGGTGTGAAACCATCAAATTTACTACTGATATTGTTTTGGCTTGTGTTTGTCTGTGGGAACATGGTTAATCTGTATTGCTATATACTATACCTTTTGTCTCTGTGAAAAATAGACAGTAAAACCAGTCCTACAAATTAAAGGATTTAATTTGGCACTGTCAGTACATGTATTTAGCTCTGATTGCTAAAAATTTTAAACACAGCTTAAAATTTAGCACTTAGAGCAGAAATGTTTTTGATCATATTTACAAGAAAATTTTAGTGTACAAAAGTATAGTCGATCTTATATGTAAATGCCACTCACTGAGCAGGCAAAAGTAACCATTATAGACAGGTAGCCTTTTTCAATAGGTTTATTCAGTATAAAAACTTAACAAAGGTTATGTTTGAATGACCTTTATAGGCAGGTGCCCATTATACAGCGAGCGGTGGTCTTTAATGCCAGTTTCACTGTATATATGACTTTGGTAATTTTTTTTTTACATTAAATGTTCTGTAGAATATTTCCTTTTAAAAAATAATTCTCTAGAATATTTTCTTTTAAAAAAATTAATAAAGAACAAGAGTAAAAGAATAAATAGAATGAAACTCCCAGTGAGTTATGTCCCTTTCCACTGTTAGTGTCCATATAGAAGACTGACATTGATTTGCTTTTTGGAACTGAAAGCTTCTTACTGCCTTCTCACTGGCACATAAATTGAAAGACAAAATACTTGCCAGGAATTCAGAAGAAGAATGATGTATAATCAATCTTGCAATGAAGTGTTCTGCCTACATAAAGACTTCAATTTTATCTTGTTTTATTCCTTTGCTGCTGTAGGTAGAGCTATCATCGCCTTTACGTGTCTCTTGTTTTGTCTGCTCGCTTCACCTAAGCACCTGAAGTCATTGAATTTGAGAATTCTTCACAAAGTGAAATTGTTTGAAAATGTGTACTATATCAATCTTAATCATTTGTCAGTTACTATTTCTCAGGTCTGACGTAGTGTAATAAAATGCTAAGGATGAACAACAACAAAAAAACAAAGCTTCATTACTGAGTCATATCTTTGGCAGAGGTCCTAAGTTATGTCCCCTTGAAGAACTTTGTGGGAAATCAATCTTATATAATACAGTAGAATTTGCCTAGTGTGATCACTGTCATAGAAATCTCCTGTTTTAAGACACCAAATTATGTAAATAACTTACTGTATTCGACTTATTAAGTGCCCAGGGCACTACAGAAATCGGGAAAAAGTGGTGGTCGTTTAATAGGACCAATTAATAATCAAATTGACGTAAAACAGATAATTTTTTAAAACTGCACAGTGGTAAAGTTTTTGTAGTAAGTTACCGAGGACACCTATCGACATTCCTCTTTTTCTAGGGGTTACAGATAAACTGTTACTTAAGGTTTTTCAGGTCTACGTCTCCATGTCAACCAGCACTCCAAGTTCCACAGTAACGTAAAATTCTCCTGCATGAGCTGAATTCCATAGCAGGTGTCTTGATTTGTATTACTCCACCTACAGATAGTATATATTGAATAGACATGACTAAATTAGTTCTTTCCATGTATATTTCTCCCTACAATCACAGGTACATAGAATCTTAGATGTTCATATTTCATTTTCTACAAAATCTATTTCCAGTGCTCTAAAACATGTGGCTTTGGCGTCAAATTTAGATCCATCACTTGTATCAACAGACAAGGGCAAAGGGTGGCTGAACATTTCTGTAAAGAAATGAAAAAGCCCAAATCTCAAAGAAGATGTAGTGAGTTTCCATGTCCTTATATCTGGAACACTTCTCCTTGGAGCAAGGTATTTGATGTTATAGACACTTTCTCATTCTTTATATTCTGGTATTTTCTGTTAATTTTGTACTCTGATCTGTTTTAATTCTTTAATCATTTTTATCATTTACATTTTGATGTCAGCAACATTCTCCCCCCTCTAATCCCAAGTAATTATTCTGTAACCAAGACAGAATTTTAAAGAGTAAATAATAAGAAATGACATAAATGCATGGTTTGAAACAGTCTGGCATTTTCCTTCTTCCTAAATTCTTGGTCTAGGGTTCTAAAAATTGGGAAATATACAATATTTTAGCTTAAATAGAAAATATTTTTGAAAAGTTTGAAAATACCTCATTCTTTATTTTGAAATTCCAATTTGAGAATTTTTGCATATTTGGGGGAGAAAATGAAAGCCATTTTTGTATTTGGAAAGGGTCCTGCATGTACCTGGACCCTGAAACAGCCAATGAAAATTTCTGGCAGAAATGACAAATACAAGACAACCATTGTGTTTCTATATTCAGTGCAATGCCACTTGCGGAGAAGGACAACAAACTAGAATTGTAGTCTGTCAGGCGGTTACCAAAGAAGGATGGATACTTCCCGGAGAGGTTCCGTATGGATGTAGCCGAGAAGAGAAACCAGTGATGGTTAGAAAATGCAATTTTGGAGACTGTGGTTCAGCATACCATTGGGTTGTTGGGTCATGGGGAAAGGTAAGTGTGTATTTCTTGACCATTACTTGTCACTCTCACCATGATATCTATATATAGACTGAAGCACTAAAACGACTAATATTTACAGATGGTTATAGGTTAGTTCAACCAATGTGTTAGTGTTACTATTAATAGCAAGAGAATATATCATTCATGTGTTTTAATTTTGATTAAAATAGTTGCCGATCTCAGTCATGATGGATATTTCAATTTGTTTCTCGTGCATTTTTGTTAATGGACTTACTGGAGGAAACTTAAATTGTGGGACAGAGGTTTAAAAAAATCACACACACAAAAAAAAACCAAAAACCCAAATGTTAACTTTACTATTGTAAAACATTATTATCTTCCAGTGGGGTAGTGAGGTGGTTGAGATGGCAACTATGAATTAACAATTGTAGCATTTATAAAAGTAGATGATAGTTTAGACTTGTCTAATTGAAAGCTGTGAACACAGAACTGTATGTTAATATAATCCCAATATTTTTATTATAGCCTTAAATTAACTGCTCAACACGTATGCATGATGAGTGTTTTATTTGTTAAAAGTAAGTATAAGTATATCCTCCTGTCAGTCACAGCGGCCTCGCACTATTACTTCACAGTCTGCTTCTTTGCTTTGTGAAAACTTGTTGATTTGTTGAAATTTTGGATGGTGATGGGCTTTTTATTTCTGTATATCGCTGGCTACTGTATGTGTCAAATGTCGTAATATACCTGTACTCAGTCAAACGTCATAATATACCTGTACTCAGTCGAACATCATAATATACCTGTTTTCAGTCAAACGTCATAATATACCTGTATTCAGTCAAACGTCGTAATATACCTGTACTCAGTCAAACGTCATAATATACCTGTACTATATACTTGTTCTCCGTGCTTTTCTCTATTCTGTACTTAATTTGTGAGGACCTAGTAGAAGCCAGACATCACATGACCACTATGGCACTAAGCTTTATTGTTATTATTCTGTCCGTTTGTGAATTTCTGCCATTTCTTTTAGTGTACACCATGTTGTAATAAATGAGTTACTGAGATGTTGATGAAAGTTTTGTAACCCTTAAATCAAGCACTGCAGGTGCAATTGAATTTATGTTTGGATTTATGTAAAACTGTGGCAATTAGTTCTTAAGTTATCTTTACTGTTAGTACTACCCATTGTTTCACACAATAACTCCCAAATCTTGCAGCAAACAGAAACTGAAGACCAGTACTTATTCTTGAACATTTTTGTTTACCGTGTGTGGTTCTATCAAAGCTTGGTCTTAACAGTCTCTAGTATATGCATTTCTTATGTTTCTGCTATTTCACACCCACACTTTGATACTATTTCTGTATGTGTATAGTTTGTACATTGATGCAATTTAACCTGTTAAACTCATCAACCCCTGAAAAACAATGGACTCTTCTATAATTCAATGACTTGGACTAGTCTAAATGTGTCTTTAGGGGTAAAGGGGTTAAGTGACCATTCAAGGAAGATGCAGAAAAGGTCACATATGACTCTTAGTTCAGGTTGCCCAGTTTCTGATTAGTTTTTATGTCCATACAATTACATTTTATCAGAAATTGATGACTTCTCTAGTAACAGAGTTGTTGGATTGATGTTTCTATGTTCCATCAAGCTTACACTCTTCTATGGTCCAATCTAAGCCATCAGGCCTAAATCCGATAGATAGTATTCAAGTTCCACTGGTACCTAAGCTGATTTTTGTGAGACGAAAGGCCGGTGCTCTTCCCAGCTAACTTGGTTTTCTCCTTCACCATTAAAAACTGACCGCTGCCATATAACTGAAAAATAGTTCAGTTTGGCGTAAAACTCTGTTCAGAATCAAATATAAGATAGAGAGTACAAATATAAGATAGAGAGTACATATAGCTTTGGTCTTGACTAGCTTCTGTATAATAGTTGGCGCTTGCTCAGAATTTTAGTAATAGTAATTTCATTGGTGGCAAGAAGTATCATGTTTAGCAACTTTACCAACATGATGACATTTGACATGTATTGTGATGAAGTATTTCAAGAGTAATAGATGTAGAAGGGCAGATAACTCTTCTTTTTATAAATACTTACTGAGAATATAAATATTAGTTTGACCTAAGTGTCTTGCTTTTATGTTTAAGAAGGTGAAAATGGCTCCAGTAATACCTAAATGCCATATTCATTTTTGTTGTTGATTCTTATTGTAGATCTTACATGTATATTTCATAGAATCATTCATATGAAAAGCAGAAAATAAGAAAATATAATTTACTCTTGTATACTGATATTTTTTTTTTACATAGAATATTCCTGTTTGTATGGCTATCAATCCATATATATTTTCTTTGGGTGCACTGTATATATACATGAACATTGTAAAATTATAATTTACACCATTTATAGATTTGACTGGAGTGTTAAGCTGCAGTGGTGCTAAAATGCTTTTTAATTTTGGCACTGGAAGATATAAGAGATATAAACGAAATAATTGAAGATAAATCTTTTTGTATTGCAGTGCTCGTCAAGATGTGGTTGGGGAAAAGAAAGAAGATTAGTTATGTGTGTAGATGTTTTAGGTAGACGTCGTTCTAAGAAAAGATGTATAAAGGACTTGAAGCCATCTCCACAACAGCCCTGCTACAGTGGTCCATGTATGTTTTTAATTCTAGATAGTTAATCTTTTACCTAAGTTTAAAGTACTTTCTGCCATCTGATCCATTTCTCTGTCCGTATGTCAGCATACCATGATGGATGCATGACATACACCTACAGTATATATAGAAATAAAGTTGGTTACCTCATATTATTGTTATCATTTAGATAAGACATACAGAATAGAAAAATGAATAAGTATGCTACCAGAGGACAGTTTTCTTGATTACTGTATACCTGGTTGTTTTCGCCCTATACCACATGTCTCATGGATGTCAATCATTTATGTCTGCACTTCAGTTATTCAGGTTGAAAATTTCACTTTCATTCTAAATTCACCTTCTCTTCTTAGGGCAAAAATTAAACAAGGGCAAAAATGTCCAGGTGTACAATACCTACGATGTAAATGTACTCCTTATCTAAAGGAAAAATGCCCTAGCTTTGTGTAATATTAGCCATGTGCACTGACAATAAAAATTACATAAAATAAGGATTGAGAAGTTGTTTAACGAAATCTACTTGTATACATTATTTGTGTATTATTTTGAAGGTTATGCCAAGTCTTGTACAGATTTGAGAGTGAAGACCAAAATTCGCCATGATGATGTATACAGTCTCTTGGTTAAGGGACGTATACTGCCTGTAAGTAATTTGTACATGGTCGAGAAATATACTGATAAAATTTGAAAAAAAAAGTTTTCTGTATCTTCCTCTGTAAGCATATTTGAAATCTATGCCATATTTGGGTTGTTTTTAATTTCATGCAACTTGGAATCAGTATTAGGAGTTTATCTATTACTTATAGATAAAGTTGTTTAATTCATCGTCCCTTCTGGTCACATTTAGACTCACCCAAATCAATAAAAAGTATGGTCCACTGTCATAAATCAGGAATGAACAAGTTAATAATACATATTCAATTATTGTAAAATTTGGTTGCTAAATCAAAAACTCCTGAAATCTGCCAGTGGACTTTACCATAGGTGAGTTCAAATGTGGCTACAGGGGTCAACGGGTTAATGTGGATTATTATTAAGCATTGATACAACTAAAAAGTGAAGACAGAATAGTGATGCACACATGCACCAGATACAGAGTACAGTGAATCCCGTCTTGTGAGACCACATTCTGAGAACCACTCAGTTAATAATCCTTTCAATGAAAAATCTCTCTTGAAGGACCACCTGTCTTGGGAAATCACATTTAAGTGGTAGATGGGGTGGTCTCTTGATGCAGGTTCAACTGTATAATCTCAGACTGGTGGGTTTGTACATTAGTATGTTGATTTTACTATATCTGTGTGAAACATATGTTCTTACTAGTGTCTTAAGCAATATGTATTGTTGAGAACTTGTTTGTTGTTGTTTACCCATGGTCTATATGCACTGAAGTCAGAAGCCAGCTTGATTTTATATTGCATAACATGTTTCTGATACTAAATGTTAGTTACATTTTTTCCAATCTTTGATTTCTTGCAGATTTATTGCAAGAACATGAGACGATCCAAATCACAGGAATATGTAACATTACCTACAGGTGTGGCCGAAAACTATGCAGAAGTATATGACAAAAAGTTAGTATCTCCTTCAGACTGCAAATTCTTCAGTAAAACCAATAAAAAGAGAATGACCAATCCAGTGTATTTTACTAAAACAAAAAAAAATATAATCAACTGTCCAGGTGAGCAATTCAGGCTCCTGGAAGCCTCTAGTCGCCCTCTCTTTTACTCATTCACTTAATTAACACACACAATCTATTCTATGATCTTAAAATATAAAGCTAGATCTTTGATAACACACTATACTTTAACCATAAAAGAATGTTTTGATTGAAGCAGTATGAAGATTATGTTGAAAAAGTCAGAAGAGGGGCCTCTGTGGCCGAGTAGTTTGAACATCGCGCTTTGAACCATGAAGTCTCTCATTTCTGGTCAATGCAGGTTCAAGCCCAGCTGGAACCTAAGCTGATTTTTGTGAGAATGTTTTCCAGTTTACTTGCGGAATGCTGGTGGTGTCATCTCTGGTACATTGTAACTGGGTTCTCTCCTCCCCCACCAATAAAAATTGGTCTCTGCCATATAACTGAAAAATTGTTGAGTGGTGTAAAACTACATTCAAAAACAGATATTCAAATCCAAGTCATATGTTGTATTGACTGCATAACCTTCAAAGTTTCAAACTATCTCATTGAATTGTATGTGATATATATTCCAGTCTCTCTAATCAGTACATGTGTTTCAGTGAACAGAAAATATTTCATTTCTATATGTTACATGTATTTTTAGACTTCGCAGACCAAATACGTGTCCAGAGAATGGTACTCGAGTAGAAGAGTGTGGCGACCTGTGTCGAGAATCTCAGTATAAAAAAGCTGGGGTCACTTCCTTTACTAAATTGCGCATTCACCTGCCATCATTAAGAATAATCAGTAAGTAATTAACAAGATGTAAAATGAAGGTGTACTTAAGTTTTTCTTCCCTTCTTTTGACACTTTTCTTTTAGTTATAAGTGCATGAATGCCAAAATAAGATACAGATAACAAGACTGATGGCATAAATGCACCAAGCACCTTGTGACCTACAGTTGTACGTAATTGATTATAAACCAACATAGGTACACATTTAATGGTGACTTATGGTATCTATTTACTGTTCATTTACATGTGTGAAGAATGTTCTTGAAGTACAGGTATGGTGTGGTATTTGTGTGTGAATGAAGTGTGTGTGAGTGAG
Organism: Atrina japonica; assembly: GCA_030159075.1. NCBI lineage: Eukaryota > Metazoa > Mollusca > Bivalvia > Pterioida > Pinnidae > Atrina > Atrina japonica. Next base: position 241,779 of record BROG01000076.1, on the reverse strand, counting down.
TGAGGTGTGTGTAATTATTACCACCACTTTACCTGGTTGATATGCAACAGGTGTATGAATTCAGTAAATAAAATACATGTAATATAATATTAAATACATTTGTCAAATTTATTTTGGCAGTTGAAAATCTAGTGGATGCACATGTACTTGCATAATCATTTAATGTCTTCTAGCCAAAGAATACTATTGTTACCACACAGCTTATGAAGTTACTGAATTCAAAAATGTTTTATCTTGTTTCAGTCAATAAGATTTAATGGTTTTTGATATTTTTCAGCGAATGACTTCACTTATTCCACCACAAGCGGTGACAACCACATTCCATTTGGTACTGCGGGAGATTGCTACAGTTCTCAGGGTCATTGCCCACAGGTATGGGAGCGTTTGACTCAAATCTAACAATAGTTGCCCTGGTCAATGCAGGTTCGAGCCCTGCTGGAACCTAAGTTGATATTTGTGTCCGAGTACATTGTAACTGGGGCCTCTCCTCCAACATTAAAAACTGACCACCAACATATAACTGAAAAATTGCTGAGTTGACATAAAACAAAAAATTAAAATAGTTAACAAAAAACAATAGTTACATGAATAGCATGGGATGGAGAAAGCTCAACACAAATGATTAAATTGATAGTCATCCAGGGTGAGGCTTGCCAGGATCATCAACTATATGTATAAATCTATACCTGATAGGTTGAGATTTCTTCATCCCATACCACAATTAGAAACTGATTTTATACTCCTTACTGTATATAGGTAGTATAACCAAAACAGTGTATTGTTGTTTGTTTACAGTCTGTCATAAGGTGAGCTGTCTCACTCTTGGATGACCCAGGAAATCTCCAACTTGGGAGGGGTAGGGAAAATGGTTTCAAAGATGTGACAAATATTTACCTGCACACATAACTTTTGTTCATAGGTATCATACATCCACATATTAGGATTAAATACTCCACATTGGAATTTCTCGATTCTGAGATCTACAAAAGTTAAGTAGACCTATAAGTCAAATATGCCTTTTTTGTCTGAAGTGCAAAGACGATCTGCCCACATAGTCCATATATGTATTCCAGATCATTTATTTAGCTTACAGTTTGATAAAGCAATGGATAGAGACAAGAACACTGTACAAATTTATTGAAGTGTATGAATACTATCATTTAGATGAATATTTATCGGTCAAATGACCGAGATATTTTCTTGTTAAAGCACGACATAGTTATGGTAATATCTGTCACTTGATTTGAATGGTTAACATAAACCCCCTTTGTTCATTGGATTTGACAATACATTCTAATCAAGTATATCTAAGTATTAAACAAATTTCCGTGAGAAAATTGGATTTTAAAATGAGATTTATTATTACAAAAATAAGAGACCTTTTTGAATTTGGATAAATTATACTAAATGAAAGGCATGTATATCTGTCATTGCCTGTGGTAGAATTGTGCAGAGCTTTTAAAGTTGTTGCACAAATATCATATTTCGTTTAGGTTTGAAATTCAATAGGACCAATACGGTTAATTTTTTTTTTATATAAATATGGTGTGATTTAATTGTTTTTTTGTATTAGGTATTTTCTTATTCTCCTTTCATCATTTTCAACACATTTACTCCTAAAGACACTTTTGGACTAGTCTTAGTCATTGATTTACAGAAGAGTCCATTGTATTTTGGGGGTTGACAAGTTAACTGGGTCATGTGTACTGCAAGATGTCACCGAGTACTCCTGTTTTTGTCATTGCTTACCCCTTTCAACACCACAGACCATAATGGACTGGTCTAAGATAATGGAAAAGATGTCTTTAAGTAACTAGAGTTGTCTTTCCTTTGTTGTGTATAACACAGCCTATATGTGTAAATATGTCTTTAAGTAACTAGAGTTGTCTTTCCTTTGTTGTAGGGGAGGTTTAGTATTAACCTAGCTGGTACAGGGTTAGTGCTGTCAAAAAATACCACATGGACTTCTCATGGTAAAGAAACATCCAAGAAGATTGAGATATTACAAGTGAGTGAAGATAATGTGTTTTATTGCAAAGCCTTCAGTCCTACTGCACATCATTAGATGTATTTCTCTTTAGATCATAACTGTCAGAGAAAATTACAGGGGCATTAGCTGTGGGTTTTTTTTTCATTTTTTTTTTTATTTCTTCTTTACTACTTAGATTGATAACAAAAATCAGATATAGACAGGCAAAAAAAAATATCATAAATTCCTTTATATTTTGTGAAAATTGCTTGAGATACCCAGGTTTGGCACTTTTTTCAATTGCAATTGATAAACTGAACCTTACTTTTTGTATATGAATACCACACTGGACGTGACCTTATCTTCAAAAAATATATAAGAATATAAGATTTTTATGCCTGTGTGTAGGTTTTATTTGTTACTATACACTAAGTACAAGTAGCAAAAGTCGAAAAAAATGAAATAATATTTTTGGTAAAACAGCTAATGACCCTTTAAGAAAAATATGTTGTTTTACTGTTAACTTAAATACGTATTATGGATAACTACCGGTATACAGTAACTGGAGTATGCATGGGATCAGATCATGGCAAAATTCTTTACATGTACACCTATCACATTGAACATTTGAATTTACTGAGATGAAAGTAGTTGTCATGTTGTATACCGGGTATATTGTATTAACATCCACCTGCTAAATTCAAAATTTACAAAATGACACATCCCCTATTTTTGGAAATAGACACCTCCTTTTTTGAAAACAAACATTGAAGGTTTTTTTTTGGGGGGGGGGGGGTTTGGTAGAACCCAGGTGTGCCACATTATGTTTGACCCACTCATCTAATGTTAAAAAAATATATATAGGAATATGATTTTTTTTTATGCATTTATTTGTTGTTGTACATTAAGTACAAGTAATAAAAGTAGAAATAATTGAAATATTTTTTGTGGTAAACACAGCTAATTGCAATGCAGTACATAACATGTCTACATGCACATGTACCTTCATTTCGTAGTGCATTCCATGAAACTGTTAAAATTCACTGGACCATATTGGGTTTCTCACATTCAATTTATGTTTTGGTCATTTGTACTTTTTAAATATAAGTTAAATTTTAAAATTAGTTTGAAAATAACATGAATAAATGTATATTAAGTATTATATTATTTCATTTGATTAAGAATGATTCAATAGTTATTTCTAAAAAGTTTCATGTATATATTTACCATGATCAAAATCTCTGTATACTGAGTGTAATTTTGCTTGAAATTGATGTACTTCTCTTGTATATTTTATATTGTTCATACACAAGATACAGGAATACCTGTCTTGAGAAACCACTGTCTCAGAACCACTTGGTTAGATAATCCTTTAAATAAAGCCTCTCTTAAGGAACCACCTGTCTTGAGAGACCACATTTCAGTGTTAGATATGATGGTCTCTCAAGACAGGCTCCACAGTATACATGTACATATTTTGACGTCTCATTTTTTGTTGTAGGATGGGGAGATTGTTCGAGGTCTGTGTGGTGGTTATTGTGGTGTATGCTCACCTAATATATTTACCGGTCTACAACTGGATACAAGACATTAGATAACGTTAAAGGTAACATACATAATGAATAATGACTTTAGATATTGTTGAAGATAACATACATAACAAGTTTTAGATTACTGTGGTCACTTCTGTTTTCTTAGGTAAATTTCCAAATTTCTTTTAAACCCGGAGCTCTGGATATTCAGATTTGATATTTTATATCTCTGGGGTAGGGAAAACATACAGCAAATTTCATGACAAAATCTACCTTGGGCCTTAAAGAGTTTGGCAAAATAGCATGTGTCTGCCCTTTTGCCAATTGCCCAGTGACAGGGGTAAAAATTACAGAGAAAATGTAGAATCAAGATCTGTTGTTGTGGTGGTTATGACATGTCCCCCATCCTCATGGCATCAGCAAGTCCACAGCTCTTTTTGTGTGAGTAATTCAGAAATGCTACCACTTGCAATGGTCTAGTGGTAGAGTGGTACAGCAGTTGACTTGCAGGTAGAGAGCCCTACCAAAGACTTTTAAAGTTGTAGTAACTGTTCCTTCACCTTCACATGGTATCAAAACTGAAAGTCACAGTTCTTTTCAATGAGACTTTAAACTGAGGTACTGTGCCAAGGCAGTTGTAGCATGTAAAAGAACACTTGTTGCATTGTCCTCAGTCCATTACATGGGTAAAAAATTGTGGTTCTTCTTCATGTAAGTGAAAGATTGTAGGTGGGATTCAAAACAACAAAATAAGAAGATTGAGTCTTGCTATGTAAGATTTTATACTATAAAAAAGGAACAGATAAGTATTTATATAGATGAAGAGATATGTATGTAATTGTATTGTAAGTATTGATGTATATCTTTTGATGTTATTGTATTGCAGGGATTTTCCACTCCATCAAAGGGGGCCGAAATAAGGCCCCATTTCCCATGCAAAAATAATACATTTTTTCCAATCCGCGGTCAAAATTTCCCAGGTCCTATTCCCAAAAGAATGTGGAAAATCCCTGTGTGCATATCTTTTGTCCACTTCAGACAATGTGTTATTGTACTGTAAGTTTGGATGCATATCTTTTGTCCACTTCAGACAATGTGTTATTGTACTGTAAGTTTGGATGCATATCTTTTGTCCACTTCAGACAATGTGTTATTGTACTGTAAGTTTGGATGCATATCTTTTGTCCACTTCAGACAATGTGTTATTGTACTGTAAGTTTGGATGCATATCTTTTGTCTACTTCAGGCATGTTATCGTAACTGTAATGTTTTGATCTTTTGTCCACTTCAGGTACACTAGGCGGTTTCAAACTTCCACTTGGCTGACATCATCTGTAAATAAAAGCATCTACATTGTACAGATAGGAGGACCACTATATTTCTTTGTGTATATAAATCAATTTATAAGTTTTGTAAATTTCCGTCCTTTTTGTAAATAGTTTTTTATAATCTAGGCAAAGCTGAGTATTATGTTACGGTTATCATACTCGGAGATTGAGCTGTGCAGTATCTCCGTTTTCATCCAAATTTCGGTTATCAGTGTATCATCCCTGTGGTAAAAATCATATATAATGGTTGATATTTTTCTAGTTCTTTGTATTGACCTATTTAATTTGAAAATACTTTGTAACTTTGAAAATTAACTTCAGGTAAAGCACACAAAATTTTAGATTGAAAATTTTCAATTTAAATATTTGCAAAGTCCATGCAATACTTGTGAACATGTGATATTCACAGCAAATAAACTATGGAAAATAGATACATGTATTATGTGTTATCAAAATGATTAAACAGTTGCAAGAATGAATGGTATGCAAATATGTTTGTAAACTCTTAACAATTCTGTCTCATTATTTTAAACACTTACATCATGGTGAAGTCATTTATGTGAATCAAATATATTTTACCGAATAATCTGATTTTTGTGAGAAAGCTCATGTGAAGAATGTAGTACCAGCTTTGCCTGTGGTATAAAATTTCCTAATGAAGTGTCTAAAATGTTTTTGAAGACTTGTGTGCTTTCAGCTTTTGTGATTTATGCAAAACTTTTTCTTATCTTTTGATACTTTTACCAGTGTTTACAAAATATTTTTTTTTTTTTTATAATAAAATATTTTCTACACTCTTAAGATGAAAATCTTAAACTGCAAGAACTAAAATCTGGACTTCAGTTAATGAAAGGAAATTCTTTAAAAAAAAATTCCAAAATTCTGATGACGGAGGCTGTTGATTGGTCACTTCAGTAGGAAATCAAATATGTGCAATATCCTAAATCATACTCATTCACATTTATGTAAATATGAAGTCTATCACAGCATTTTGTATATTTGTACATTGTAGAAACTGCACATTTAATTTCCTGCGTGTTTTTTTTTGTCGGTATTGATGATCCAAATTTGCCGGATATTGATACTGGACAATTATGTTTGTTGAAATGATTATTATGTATATATTTTGATATGTTGTTTTCATATTTCAATTAGGTCACATGTACATACTTCGTTTTTATTCATTTTTGACCTACAGCAAGGTTTATAAACTCACATATATATTAGATATTATCAGCAATGATATAGTGCACATTGGAAATAGAATTCTTTACCAAAATACTCACAAAAGTGTACTACTCACTATGCATGGAGTCAACTTTTGACTATGTTCAAGCAGGGAATCACCTTAGATCAATTTTTGCCAGTTTTATACATTTTTTTTATCTACAAAAATGATAACGGTCACCATGACAAAACAAGTGTAGTATTTATCACGTGGTCGACTTTTAGTAGCTCACAGAAGTTAAATTTGGCGATCCACCTGTGTATGTAATATTGCCCATAAACAAAACGGTAACATTTAATTAAAACACACTAACAATATAACCGGTTTGCATAGTCCCTGATGTATTCAAATTTACACTGAGTATCATTATCGACTTTATTTTTATATAGCATTTTTAAATTGAAAACAAAAGATATGAGACTTAATCATATTTATATCCAAGTCAAATCTACAAAGTTTCGTATTACCTCAGTGTATATAAATTTACAGTGGAATCTCATTATGTCGAAGTCGGAGGAGTCGAAATTGCAGATTTGTCAAAGTTGAACAGTCGCTCCAAATTTATATGGAAAGAAAAATATGTTAATTAAAATTTTGGTAATCTTGAATTCTGGGTATCTTAAAGTAACAGGGATGATCCCATTAATTTTGAGATAATGATAATCCACTGTATATATATATATATATTATATATATATATATATATATATATATATATATATATATATATATATATATATATATATATATATATATATATATATATATATATAAAATAAACAAAGAGTTGAGTGTTTTTAATTTTCTGTTGGATGTACCAGTATGTAAAACTTCAGTATGATATGTGTAAAATACATTGCACCATATAAATAGATCAAGATCAACCTTTTATGAAATCTGGGGTTTGAAAATGTCTCAGAAAAAAACAACTCAGGAAGATATTTTGAATTGCCATTTTAATTGAAACCTGCATTAGAAAACAACATATTCAGAGTCCCTGAATCATGTCCATTGTTGAAATCACCTGTATCAAGCATCCACCCGCTTTATGATCTGATGTTTTTTTCATTTCGTGATTTTTGTTGGTTTTTGTGTATGTATGTATGTTTGGCACACAATACAAGCCATCACAATCATGTATAAAATGGTATTTATAAACATTGTGGAGCATGTTCTGATACCACTTGTACAGGGAGATTGTTTCAAATGATATACTGTGTATACCTTGAAATTTTTGTCTCTGGTTAATTTCACCTTTTTGGGGGGACAGAGAACATATTTGGCCATCATAATTGGGCGCAGAATGATCATCTTCATGTGGATGGCATGTATGTCCAAAGCTTATAATGTTTGCTTTTATAAATTGCCCCATGCATCTAAGGGCAAAGATTAAATGAGGGCGAAAATTGTCTAGGTATACTGTGAAGTGAAAGCCAGATGTTTCCTTCGTGTGTTTCTGGCACAGATGTTTATTACATGTATCAGAAAGTGCTCTGTACTTTATGAAGTCGCATACTCATCAATACATGGTAAAACACAAAGGAGGCAAGAGTGACAACTGGCAGTATTAACTTACACACCCCTAAAGACACATTTGGACTGGCCTTTGTCATTGATTTTCAGTAGAGTCTATTATTTTCAGGGGCAGATGGGTTAAGATGTGAGATATATAATATACTGTCTTGTTTATATACATGTATATTATACTCACATATGACATGTTGCTGATATATGTGAAGAATGATCGAAGTTTGAACTTCTACATTAGCTCTCTGTATGCGACGTCAACATACATGTAGTTGGAACACTCACTTTGCGTCTCAAAAATTTGTAAATCTCAGGCAATATTTTTCTTGAAAATCAAAATTTTTTGACGTATTTGATGCTAAAAATCACTGCCGAATCAATATGTAAAAGTAGATGTATACAATTATTGTAAATGTAATCTACTTATTCTTGTAGTGCTGTATGCAAATGTTTGTCATAGAATATTTTATATCAGAATTTGTCCTAATGGTTGACCTTCGGGTCACATTTCTAGTAAAATGTTCATGCTTCTTGTAGATTATTTTTAAATTTCAAGTATACACATCCCATTTGATACTTTTTTTTCTCAAGCAGTGATATTTTTTTATTATTCAGAAAATGCCACTCCCAAATGACATAAAAAAAATTTCCAGATTAAATAATCCAATTAATGAACAACATAACAAATCCAGTAGAAATGAAATAAAAACAAATGCTCTTGTTTTTCCAAAAAATTGATTGCCCTAAATTTATTATTACTATTCAAAACAGTGTATTAACTTTGATGAGATTACACATTTGTAACATTAACAAAGTTGATATGGTGTTAGCATTTTGAGTCAAATTCATTGAACAGCCAGTGAAATCTCTCACTCTGAAAAATGCTGGCTGTTCATTGAATTTGACTCCAAATGCTAACACCACATCTTCTTTGTTAATGGTACAAAGGTGCTGAATTTACTCGATGCCAAACTTGCTAGAATTTATAATGGACACCCAAACCAATCATTTCCTAAGCATGTTTGTACAAAAGCCGTCATCCATTTCACATAATTTGGCGAGGCAGAGTAACCTTTGGATTAGCATATAGATGATATCCACTCACTTTTCGGTTATGACAAGCTTCAAAAACGTTTTATTCCTCACTGGATACTCAAAGGTATGATGAGAAGTGGGACTGATGACTCTTTCCAGTGTAAATTTAATGTATTACCTAAACTTTAAACTTGTCGAGGTTAAGGAAGTGTTGACGAGACTCCACTTTGCTAGGTTTTACGTTTGTACAAAAGTCACAGTGTAGCTCTTCTAAGAGAGGCTATTTACTGTCAGCTGTAATATATATGTTTGTTGTAGTTCTTTTTTATCTGTACAGTACACAAATAATTTAAACTATGAATATTTAGGTGTTATTGTTCATTGTTAGTTTGTATATTTTAATATACCGGTTCTTTTGTGCATGCACATTATCCATAGAAAAGCCAAAGATGTTTTAATTGTTGTGTTTTAATTATTTTTATTTTCTAAGAATAGTTCTTAATTCATTCGTCGTTTTCCATTGATCCATCTCATGTGATGAGCCAACACCAGCAGAGATTCTTCTTCTGTGTACAATTTTCTGTCTATGTTAAGAGAGTGATCATGTGATTGATTTAAGGTGGATGAGGTAGTTTTTGGTCAGTTAACACCTATCATTTGAAGGTTAAGAAGGACACCCAGTGGAGACCTCTTGTGGCCAAATGGTTAGGGCATCGTTCTTTGAACTATGAAGTCTCTCACTTCTGGTCAGCGTAGCTTTGAGCCACGCTGGAACCTAAGCTGATTTTTGTATTATGTTTGCCAGTTTACTTATGGAAGGCCGGTGGTCTCTTCCTGGGTACATTGTAACCGAGTTCTCTCCTCCACCATTAAAAAATGGCCGACACCATATGACTGAAAAATTGTTGAGTGTGGTGTAAAACACCAGTATTCAAAAATAAAAATGGATACCCAGTGATTTGAATCAGAGGCCATAGAACTTAAGGATTTACTTAAGTCTGAGAATATTCTCAACTTGGGCTAGCCTGCTTAGCCAATCAGATTTCAGGATAACTCAAGGATGTTGAGAAAAAATTTGAAAATTTAGTAATTCTTAGATTATAGGGTGCCAAGTCTGGATTGTAAAATAATATTTACCCTGAAGAAGGTAATATATATTGATATGACAAACAATGTTAAAAAAAAAGGGTGAAGTAATGGGAAATTGGGATAAAAAAACAACAAAATACTTTTCTTTATATCTAAAATGATAGATAGAAAATTGATGGATTAATTTTGTTAAGATTGGTATAACTACAAGTAATAGTGTTTTTTTTATGACAAAATGTTAAACACATTGACAGTAAAACATTAAATGTAAATCTCATCATCTCCTCACAGGTATCCTGTGATTCTGTATTTATTTTATATATGGTCAAACTTTTCTTTAAAGGCCAATCAAGGGAATGGGTAGAAGTAGCCATTATAGACAGGTGCCCTTTATACCGAGGTGGCTTTTAAAAATGCAAATTTGACTGTATATTTCATATAATATAAACAAAAATATAGAAAAACCCAATTCCACGGCATGTTTTAAGTGTGCTTCATGACAAGTTGTCCTTCTTACCTTCAAGTGAGTCCATTCTTTTTCACTATCTTTGGTTGTAATGTGAAACATTCAGAACTGAAATCATAAATTGTCCCCGTATTGATGAACATCTATATTGTTCATGTTTTTATTATAATTTTTATTTTGTACCTACAGTCTAAATCCAGAAAAATTTGGGAGTTTAAACTTAGTAATCAATATAACACACTAAAAATATTTTTGTAATACTTTCTGAATTAACAAAATTTCAAAGCACACACACAAAAACTCAAGTGTCTAACGCACACACACCACAACACACACACATACCTACATAGCAAATTCATTTGACTGAATTTTAAGACTTGACTTGACATATTTTGTTTTTGATGTAAGTATTGATAGAACTCAGGGAAGACATTATTTATATTGGTATATATGTAAGGAAAACAAACACTGAATAATGTTTGCACACAGCAAAATGTTAATTACATGGCAATAAAATGTCAATGTTAATTACATGGCAATAAAATGTCAATGTTTGGCATAATACAGCATAAGGAAATTGTCAAAAGAATAACATCATACATGCTCTATCATCACCAGATTATAAATCAGTATATTAATTTCTGTACTAAAGTGGAAATTTGATGTAACTTTCAACTTGAAAAAATAGAGAAAAGACATTTAAACATTTTCAAAATAAAATACCAATATTGACATTCATTGACTAACAAAAGTGGAATTTGTTCTTAGATTTTTAATGTTCTTCTATTTAGGAACTTCGTAGTTTTTACAAATAATAGAGTTAAAAATACAATATTATATACAATGTAAAGATGTAGCCTATATTCCCATAATTGAAGGAGAGAAATCTTGTTTTTTCATGATGTACATGGACTTAGCAATTTTATTTTCATTTTCAGCCCACCTTTGTTGGGTTGTACTAAATACTGCTAGGTACCATGAAGTACCCTTTGTTGTACTTTGTGGTATTTAGCCTGACCGCCTTTGTCTCCTCATTATATAAAACATCGTAATTTATTTATACATTTGTTCATATTATCCCCCAAACTATTTATAGCCCCATAACCTCAACCATTAATCATTACATAGTCATACGTTGTAGTTGAACATTACATTTTTGAAATAATCATTAAAAGTTGTATGCTGGTATAGAATTTAAAAGTGGTAGAATTATTTGTTGAAAGTTGTGATACAGTACATATATAAGGTTGTGCCACCGTCAATATTCAGAGCTTTATGTAAATATATATACACATGTACAAGGAAATTTGGGTAAATAAGTTCTGCTTTAATAACAGAAACTGGACAATGCCCCCCCTCCCCTACTCACTGACTCAGGTCATCTTTTGTCCCATATATGCCGCATACATGTATATTAGAATATATTTCTTTTTTATCTTTTTGTGTTCTTCCAAACAGAGAACTGACAAAAGTTTTCCAGAATATCTGTACCACCTAAAAAAAAATAATTCAACTGTAACAGTGTAATTGTACATAAGTAACACACAATTGCTGTAATAATTTTGTTTTTAATGTGTATATTTTGTTATTTATCTAATTCAGGAATTTGTTAAGATTTTTGTATTTGATGGATTATATATATAATGCTTGCCACAATGTAATATCTGCCAAGTTCATTTGTCAGTACTGGTGAACATTTAGATTTAAAAGTGTTTGTGGAGGTTTGATAATTAATTATAAGTCTGTTGTCTATTTCACCACATACTTCAAGTTTACAATATATATTGTGAACGTTTAATACACTCAAAACTAAATTTTAATTGAGAGAAAATCAAAAGATGGTCAAAATTTTGGTTAACTCAGGAAATTGCTCAGTGGACCATGTTGATATAAAACAAAATTAACTCATTTCAGTTTGGTCCAGAAGCTAGTGTAGTTTTGGGTCCTATTTATGATATATCAGTGAATTTGCATATTTGGATATCTTTGTCAGTAAATTTACATAAATATATGTCAGTTACTGTACTTGTATTTGAATATCTGTCAGCTGATTTACTTGTGTTTGGATATCTGTGTCAGCAGATTTACTGGTATGTAGATATCTACATCAGCAGGTTTACTTGATAGTGGATATCTATGTCAGCAGATTTACTTGTATGTGGATATCTGTGTCAGCAGATTTACTGGTATGTAGATATCTACATCAGCAGGTTTACTTGTATGTGGATATCTATGTCAGCAGATTTACTTGTATGTGGATATCTACATCAGCAGGTTTACTTGTATGTGGATATCTGTGTCAGCAGATTTGCTTCTAAGTGGATATCTGTCAGCAGATTTGCTTGTAAGTGGATATCTACATCAGCAGGTTTACTTGTATGTGGATATCTGTGTCAGCAGATTTGCTTGTAAGTGGATATCTACATCAGCAGGTTCACTGACATGTGGATATCTATTTCAGCAGATTTACTTGTAGGTGGATATCTACATCTCTGTGGATATCTACATCAGCAGGTTTATTGGTATGTGGATATCTGTGTCAGCAACTTTACTTGTATGTGGATATCTACATAAGAAGGTTTACTTGTATTTGGATATCTATGTCAGCAGATCTACTTGTATGTGGATATCTGTGTCAGCAGATCTACTTGTACGTGGATATCTATGTCAGCAGGTTTACTTGTATTTGGATGTGGATTTGGTTTTAGAACATAATAATAAAGCTGTATTTTACATGTATGCAGTGTCTGTTCTTACAAAATGATACTAACCACATCCCTTTCTCAGTAAACTTAAGCTATAGATCATTGTGATAAAAATGTGTGCAAGTGATTATATTTCCACAATGATGATGTACATGTACTTATGTGTATGTGACCAACATGTGTCTATGACGTACAGGTGACCTGTTAGTCAAGAATACATTATGCAGATGGGGAACTGACTAACAGTATATTCAGTAGTATGTTATTGTTTACTTAGTTGAGATATTCCGTATACTTAGGCATTCATGACAGATAAGGTCCATAACACTGTTGTATACTGAACTAGAACTAAGCTGATGTCGGTATTGATTTATTTGTGTAAATGCATACTGAGTATCCATCTGAAATATTGCAAAATGTTGCCTAGCTGAATTAAGGTGCATATGTATGTAGAATCTATTCATGTTTCTAATTCTAATATATTTCATGTTCTGCATATTACATGTTCTATGAAAGTTTATTTTTCTGTTGCCACCACAAACACACCCACCTTCTGTTTTGAAACACTTTAGATCCACCTAAGAGTGTGACAGTATGAAAGGTTAGAAGACATGATTGGACATGATGACTTGTATTAACTTCACATTTCATGTTACATGATGCTTATAATAATTTTATACCAGGTCCTGATCTCAAAATTGTTTTGCAACGTTTATACTCATCACGCTAGTTCTAGTGCAAAGGAAGTACTAGTGTGTAAATACTGCTGCTAGCGCACACTGCTAATGGTGTATACTACCACTAGCATGTGAGAATACACATGCAACAGTATGTTTGTCTTAATGCAGCACTATAAATAGCATTGGGAGAATTAGCATGAAAATTCACAGCAGCTAGTGTGTACTAACAGCTACTGATGTGAGAGGACAATTAGTGTTGTATCACTACTGATGTGAGAGGACAATTAGTGTTGTACCACTACTGATGTGAGAGGACAATTAGTATTGTACCACTACTGATGTGGGAGCACATTAAGTGTTGTATCACTACTGGTCTGAGAGGACAATTAGTGTTGTACCACTACTGATGTGAGAGGACAATTAGTGTTGTACCACTACTGATGTGGGAGCACATTAAGTGTTGTATCACTACTGGTCTGAGAGGACAATTAGTGTTGTACCACTACTGATGTGAGAGGACAATTAGTGTTGTACCACTGCTGGTGTGAGAGGACAATTATTGTTGTACCACTACTGATGTGGGAGCACATTAAGTGTTGTATCACTACTGGTCTGAGAGGACAATTAGTGTTGTATCATTACTGGTGTGAGAGGACATTTAGTGTTGTACCACTACTGGTGTGAGAGGACAATTAGTGTTGTACCACTACTGGTGTGAGAGGACAATTAGTGTTGTAAGAGGACAATTAGTGTTGTACCACTACTGGTGTGAGAGGACAATTAGTGTTGTACCACTTCTAGTGTGAGAGGACAATTAGTGTTGTACCACTACTGGTGTGAGAGGACTATTGGTGTTGTACCACTACTGGTGTGAGAGAACAATTAGTATTGTACCACTTATGGAGTGAGAGAGGATAGCTTCTAGAAAAACTGCATTGTTACTTGAGTGAAAGAATGTGTTTAAGTGGGTCAATGATGTAGCTATACACATTTATAAATTATAGGCATGGCAGTTACATATTTTGTCCAAATGTTTATGTGTGAAATAGGTTGATCTTGTAATATTATTTCTCTTGAAATCTTAATATTTTTTGTTTTTAATACATAATATAATTAAATTAATGGTCAGTATGAATTCTGGTCTTTTGTTTTTATTTTAGAAAGTTTGGTATCATTCCTTCTTCAGACTGACTTATTGAGAGATAGAGAGCTTAGTTCATCATAAATGAACCACCTTGACAGAGGCAAAATTGTTTGTGCCTGAAAGAACATGGCCATATATGGTTATATATTGGAAGCCATGTAATAGGTATATAATACAACAAGTTCAGGACGCCATATGATATACACTGCAACCTGTCTTCAAAGACCTCCCCTTGTGCCACTGAAATGTTGTCTTACAAGACAGGGGGTCTCTTGAAAGGTTTATCTTAAAGGATTTGCATAACTTATGTAATTTTCAGAATGTGGTCTCACAAGACAGTTGGTCTTCACAAGACTGGTTCCATTGTTCAAGCATCTTCGCAAATCCAGGTTTTCTGATCCAATTTGTTCCTCATACACCTTGACAGATTTGGACCGTATATTGTGACTTCACAACGTCAATTTCCATTGGCCACAACTAACGTTGAATGAGCCAATCAGAATGCGTCTAACAATTGATCATGCATCAACTACATAATAGAAGGGAAAATATGTAAACACAGAAAAATGTCCCCCTATGGGTCCCAGCTCCTTTTCATTTGCAAACTTTGTGCGGCTTTACATGGGGATGCTACATGCCAAGTTTGGTTGTAATCTGACCAGTAGTTATTGAGAAGAAGTTGAAAATGTGAAAAGTTAACGACGCTCAATGAAAAAAACATAATCCCAATAGGTCACCATAGCAAAGTTCATGTAACCTAAAAATGTGAAAAGTATACAGTTAGACAGGTCGACAACAGATGTGAAGTAATCACAATAGCTCACTTGAGGCTATGGCTCTGGTGAGCTAAAAACCCTAAGTGAAAGGGTTGATAGACACCAAAAAACCTATAAGTGCCTCCTATTGGGGGTTAATAAGACAACAGTGCCCTCAACCTACAGTTATGACAACAATACATACTTCTCTTTATTCTGTTTCAACAGCTATCTTACTGTATGTAATCAGTCCAAAATAAATCATGCCAAAATATTAATGATGCAAATATAAATAACGGCTACTGTTAATGTTACAACTTACAGTGGAACCTGTCTTGAGAGACCACTCCATCTACCACTGAAATGTGGTGTCTCAAAAAGGTTTTTATTCAAAGGATTATTTAAACGAGGTTTGCAGAATATGGTCTCAAAAGACGTGGTCTTTCAAGACAGGCCCAAATGTTACTTTAAATTTGACAATGGAAACATGAGCTGGCCTGGCTCAGTAGGTAGCGCTCGACTCTTGATCGTGAGTTTCAGTCCAGCGATTGGCAGATCGGTTTCCTGTCCTTCAGAAGAGACAGTAAAACTTGGAAGTCCCGTGTCACAGTACGTGTCAGCACGTTAAAGAACCCTCACCATAAGTGCTGAGCATAGGCCCTTTAATGGCATTTAGTGACGTCTCCATATGAGTGAAAGATTCTTGAGTTGGACGTTAAACAACAACAAGTGACAATGGAATCAAGTTATCTCCTAAACAGCTCCTAGATGTTAATTAAGTATGCCATGATATCACAGTGAGTTGTTTGTTGATAGTTTGACTCAATGTGATTAAACTGTAGAACACAGTATAGAACAATTCACTCTAATTAAGGGTGTTATAGAACAATTCACTTTAATTAATGGTGTTATAGAATGATTCACTCTTGTTAATGGTGTTATAGAACAATTCACTCTAATTAATGGTGTTATAGAAAAATTCACTTTTGTCAATGTTACAGAATAATTTACTTTAACTGATGGTGCTTTAGACTAATTCACTCTTATTAATTGTGTTATACAACATTTCACTCTTATCAATGATGTTGTAGAACATTCCCTCTTATTAATGGTTTTATAAAACAATTCCCTCTTATTAATGGTGTTATAAAACAATTCTCTCTTATTAATGGTTTTATAAAACAATTCTCTCTTATCAATGGTTTTATAAAACAATTCTCTTTATATTGGTTTTATAAAACAATTCTCTCTAACGGTTTTATAAAACAATTCTCTCTTATTAATGGTGTTATAAAACAATTCCCTCTTATTAATGGTGTTATAAAACAATTTTCTCTTATTAATGGTGTTATAAAACAATTCTCTCTAATTAATAGTGTTATAAAACAATTCTCTCTTATTGGTGGTTTTATAAAACAATTTTCTCTTATTAATGGTGTTATAAAACAATTCTCTCTTATTGGTGGTTTTATAAAACAATTTTCTCTTATTAATGGTGTTATAAAACAATTCTCTCTTATTAATTGTGTTATAAAACAATTCTCTCTTATTAATTGTGTTATAAAACAATTCTCTCTTATTAATTGTGTTATAAAACAATTCTCTTATTAATGGTTTTATAAAACAATTCTCTCTTATTAATGTTTTTATAAAACAATTCTCTCTTATTGATGGTTTTATAAAACAATTCTCTCTTATTGATTGTTTTATTAAACAATTCTCTTATTAATGGTGTTATAAAACAATTCTCTCTTATTAATGGTGTTATAAAACAATTCTCTCTTATTGATGGTTTTATAAAACAATTCTCTCTAACGGTTTTATAAAACAATTCTCTCTTATTAATGGTGTTATAAAACAATTCTCTCTTATTAATGGTGTTGTAAAACAATTCTCTCATTAATGGTGTTATAAAACAATTCTCTCTTATTAATGGTGTTATAAAACAATTCTCTCATTAATGGTGTTATAAAACAATTCTCTCTTATTAATAGTGTTATAAAACAATTCTCTCATTAATGGTGTTATAAAACAATTCTCTCTTATTAATGGTGTTATAAAACAATTCTCTCTTATTAATGGTGTTATAAAACAATTCTCTCATTAATGGTGTTATAAAACAATTCCCTCTTATTAATGGTGTTATAAAACAATTCTCTCTTATTAATGGTGTTATAAAACAATTCTCTCTTAGGCCATAATAAAAAAAATCCTAGATTCTCATCCCCGCCCGCCCCGATTTTCACGCCCGCCCCGATTTCTTTTATTTTTTAAATTTACGTTTTTAAACGAATACAGTCGACCGGAAATATCCCGCGTGTCTTGTCCGATTCCGTTCCGTAATGTTCTCCTTCAGATGACTTCCGGTGGTTATTTTTATATTAAAAAGCAGACAACATGGTTTTCGTCGTTATTTCATTAGAAAATCTAAGACGTTAGCTGATAGGTTGATAATAACGCAACAATGAATATGCATTTACGATCAACCAATCAACGAACGTCTTATATTTTCTTCTGTTCAAAATGGAGACAGACGACGTGAATATAAAAAACTACGTGTAACTAGAATAAACATCTCAGAGATATGGAATTATGTCATGTCATAACTTAATGACGATGGATTTATAAATCTTAAAGATCAAGTAAGCATACCAACAAATATCGGACGTCAGTGGTAAGAAATATGTGGTTGAAATGATCGCTAAACTGCTGTGAAAATGGCACAGCATCTTGCTACGAAGAAAATATATATGGGAGGACTTCTGCCCCGATAGTTCCGCCAAAATTTTCGGCTAGATAAGCAACAGTTACTGTTGGAAAATCTAAAAACGGAACGTTCGTTTCATGTGACCATAAATGCAAAGTTGGCGATATTGTGCTTTTTCTTGGCAACTATATTCAGTTTTCCCAGAACTCGGATGGTTCTGAAAAAAAGTTACAATGATCCTGTGTATTCTTATGTCTGCAGCATCAAAGGCAAACTATTTACCCGAGAAGCATAGCAACACAGTTAATGAAAAAATAAAGCTACAGAATGCGGCAGCACGATTTACCCCTCCAAAAAAAGCTACCCAAAAAGACCCCAAAACATCCAAAAACAATTAAATCGAAATAAGTTTGCATCAATAATCATTTGAAATGCATTTCTTTCATAGACAGCTAGAAATTAAAAAAATCAACATTTATCACTTCTCATGGAACTTGGATAAAACAGCATTATCAAAGTCAAAAACATCTACAGCCATTAGAAATATTCATCATATTATAATAAGATTACTAAAATTGTTCTGTTTTAAATGTTTTGTGTGTTTTTTGGGTCATTTTGGATGTTGTTTGGGGTAATTTTGGATGTTATTTGGGTCTTTTGGAATCGTGCTGCCCTACAGAATGACATTATTGATCGGCTACAAGAGCAAAATGTAGGATTTCTTAGTGCCAATGTTAACACTCTTGGTAAGTTTTTTTTTCATACATTGGCTGTCTGTCTATGGTAGCCTACATTGATGAAAATCATCATACATTAGAAGGAATGGGATGCCATATACCAGCACCTCTTGCTCAATTGAAGGCGTATTGACGGCCTTCAAGCAAAAAAATAACGCAAGTAGGATTTCTTGTTTTTGACATAACATTGGTTACAATTTTGGTATCTAGTGATTCTAGTCATACATGTACATGATGTAGATATAAACATGAGTTTTTGTTTAAATTTGTTGATTTTGTGTTATTATTATATTTTGACATGAAGTCAAATAAAACTATGAGTATGATAGCTTAACAATGTCTTTTTTTCACTGTTTGCCGAGTCAATTTAGTTATATTCAGTGTCCAATTCCATTTCAGAAAAAATAAAAAATAAAAAATAAAATTCGTCCCCCCCCCCCCGCCCCAAATTTTTTGAAAAAGTGGATGAGAATCTAGCAATTTTTTTATTATGGCCTTATTAATTTTTTTTATAAAACAATTCTCTCTTATTAATGGTTTTATAAAACAATTCTCTCTTATTGATGGTTTTATAAAACAATTCTCTTTTTGGTGGTTTTATAAAACAATTCTCTCTTATTAATGGTGTTATAAAACAATTCTCTCTATTAATGGTGTTATAAAACAATTCTCTCTTATCAATGGTGTTATAAAACAATTCTCTCTTATTAATGGTGTTATAAAACAATTCTCTCTTATTGGTGGTTTTATAAAACAATTCTCTCTTATTAATGGTGTTATAAAACAATTCTCTCTTATTAATGGTGTTATAAAACAATTCTCTCTTATCAATGGTGTTATAAAACAATTCTATCTTATTAATGGTGTTATAAAACAATTTTCTCTTTTTAAAGGATTTATAAAACAATTCTCTCTTATTAATGGTTTTATAAAACAATGCTCTCTTTATATTGGTTTTATAAAACAATTCTCTCTAACGGTTTTATAAAACAATTCTCTCTTATTAATGGTGTTATAAAACAATTCTCTCTTATTAATGGTGTTATAAAACAATTCTCTCTTATTGATTGTTTTATTAAACAATTCTCTCTTATTAATGGTGTTATAAAACAATTCTCTCTTATCAATGGTGTTATAAAACAATTCTCTCTTATTAATGGTTTTATTAAACAATTTTCTCTTATTAATGGCATTATAAAACAATTCTCTCTTATTAATGGTTTTATTAAACAATTCTCTCTTATTAATGGTGTTATTAAACAATTCCCTCTTATTAATGGTTTTATAAAACAATTCTCTCTTATTAATGGTGTTATAAAACAATTCTCTCTTATTAATGGTGTTATAAAACAATTCTCTTATGAATGGTGTTATTAAACAATTCTCTCTTATTAATGTTTTTATAAATCAATTCTCTCTTATTAATGGTGTTATAAAACAATTCTCTCTTATTAATGGTGTTATAAAACAATTCTCTCTTATTAATGGTGTTATAAAACAATTCTCTCTTATTAATGGTGTTATAAAACAATTCTCACTTATTTATGGTGTTATAAAACAATTCTCTCTTAGTAATGGTGTTATAAAACAATTCTCTCTTTTTAATGGTGTTATAAAACAATTCTCTCTTATTAATGGTTTTATAAAACAATTCTCTCTTATCAATGGTGTTATAAAACAATTCTCTCTTATTAATGGTGTTATAGAACAAGTCACTCTTGTTAATGGTGTTATAAAACAATCCCCTCTTATTAATAGTGTTATAAAACAATTCTCTTATCAATGGTGTTATAAAACAATTCTCTCTTATCAATGGTTTTATAAAACAATTCTCTCTTATTAATGGTTTTATAAAACAATTCTCTCTTATTAATGGTTTTATAAAACAATTCTCTCTTATTAATAGTGTTATAGAACAAGTCACTCTTGTTAATGGTGTTATAGAACAACTCGCTTATATTATATAATATTATTGGTGTGAATGCTGGCACTCATATTCCTGTGAATCGGTAAAATAATAAAAAAAGTTACATTAGAGCTAAGTAAACAACAAAACAGCAGATGTGTCATGTTTTCCTTTATTTTCTAAACATAATAAGAATCACTGCATTTACATTGATTCCATTCACTCACTCATACAGCCACAGAAATGAAGACATGGAAATGATATCAGATTAGCATTAGCAGTGCCCTACACAAATATTATAAACCAGTTTCAATGAAGTTGGACTAAGAGATGAAAAAAGGGATGTATGATTTTGAAGAATGAAAAGTTATGATAAAAAAATGAAAAATGATCAGAAGTAATTATAACAAACGGTATGTAATTATGGATAAATACAAAATATTTTGTAGAATACACAATTTTCATTGATATTGTTGAAATTAAAAAAGAGAACTCAGTGGTCAAAATGTTTACCTGGTAAACGGAAAGCCCAACAATTGACCCTGGGCCGTGTCATACGTGAGATTTCTAAGAACTTCATAAAGGCTATAGACCCTTTCACGATAACCATGTTCCTACTAGTCTCACCTGCATACTTAACACTTCTGAGTGTCAACAAGAACTTTCGTACCCAACACAAATAATCCCCTATGAAATTCAAATCGTACACAGAGAACAATTAGTCTTTCATTGCGTACTATTTGTCTTGGGTGTGATTTGTGTTTGGCACAAAACTTCTTGATACCCCTCAGAAATGTTTGTGCACGCATGATAAGTGAGGTTAGTAGGAACGCAGTCAGTTATCAGGAAAGGGCCTATTGCAGAACTACGAGACTATAAAAAGGAAGAAATATCTGTCCATCTGATTTCTATTTCTGACTCACCATAAAATGTGAAAGTCAAAGGTCATTTGGACAATAATAAAAAAATAAATAATTAGGCTACAGGCATTTACGGCACTGCATTGACATCAAATCACAGAACTGATCAAAATTTGTCGTACTTTATGTACAGCTGGTGACATCTCTGTGTGGGTGAAAAAATGTATGGTGGGATGTTAATAATAAAAAAATAAATAAACTTGTAACTTTTGATTTTTTACATGTTGATATCAAATACCTTAAGGAGGTCAATTTACTGTAATCTACATCTTTTTTTAGATCTTGTACTCATATTTTTAAAGCTTTTACAACAACTTCATGGTCTTAAAACAAAATCTTTTTTTCTCTAATTAACCTTGATAAGGCTGGTTCAATCTGCTTGAAAGAGTGTTACCTGATGAAATGAAAAATGATGATATCCAATTTGTGATTTTAACATATATCAACATCCACACAAAAAATATCTGCAAAATGTATAAAAGGTTACATTAATACTACGAAGGGAAATAACTCAATCTTAAGTCATTCAAGATCCACACAAAAATCACATCCTCACTCAAAATCCATGTGCATTTGTTCAAGCATGAAACAAAATATGTTCACACCAAAAAGTATAAACATGTATGTCAGATTTTCTCACTCCATTATCCACACACTGATATTCCTAAAAAAAATCAAAGCTACACAAAATTTTTAATTTTTCGGCTTGCATGTTTTCATTTAAAATCATCTTAACTGGAATGAAACCTACATACGCACAAAATGTTTTCAACATGTAATTTTTAAAAATTTTTTTTTTATCTAACCCATTTTCATGTAAACATTAACTCCTCCTGAACAACAAATTTCATATCTGTCTAGGTGACATCTACTCTAGCAATAACTGTTCTCTCTGTGTTATAGAATAGTGAAGACAGTTTAGACAATTAACAGCACTAAAATTTCAAAAATGTATGGTTTGCCTTACACAGTACAAACATGATGTTGGCATGTCATATAATGATGTATGGGCAAAAACAGACCAGTCCATATCATATATATGGTATAGGCCAGTCCATATCATATATCTGAGGCATATAATTTAGACCCGTCCATATCAGACATATGATATAGACCAGTCCATATCAGACACACAATATAGACCAACCCATATCAGACATATGATATAGACCAGTCCATATCAGACACACGATATAGACCAACCCATATCAGACATAATTGTATGATATAGACCAGTCCATATCAGACATGTGATATAGACCAGTCCATATCAGACATGTGATATAGACCAGTCCATATCAGACATGTGATATAGACCAGTCCATGTCAGATATGACATAAACCAGCCTATATCAGACATATGATATAGATCAGTCCATATAAGATATCAGAGACATATGTCAAAGACCAGTCCATATCAGATATATGGCATAAGTTAAAGACTCGTCCATACCAGATATGTGTGACCTGTCAAAGGTCAGCCCATACCCCATATCTTGGGTATAACAGTTTTAGTCACTAGTCAACTTTTTAAACTTTCTGTGAAAAGTTTTTGGGATTTACAATTAGAGTATATACAGTTTGGCATTAGATGTAAATACACAAAGACTTGTCAATACTTGGCGTAACTTATATACGATATACTTTTTACATAAATATAGATATGTGACACAACGTTCATAATAAATACACAACAACAATGAAATAATTATAGTCACACGACCTTGATATGACTGTGGGCGTGGCAGACTGTGCCACCTGACTACAAATATACAGTACATTACAGCTTTATCCAATTAAATAAAAAAGCTGATGAGCTACTATAAAAAATATTCAATTTCATTTCAATACTGGTTATCGCTTCATCTTATCAATGTAGAACATTTCTGTCTGGGAGTTTATATACAGTACTTGACATAGATAAAGTTTTTGAATGTCAATTGTTCTTGTAGTGGTTAACCATTATCACATACTATCAAGGCTAAATATATGGTTTACCAGGATGAACTAGACTATTAAATTTACACAGAGGACCAGGCTGGACTGCAAAGTTTACCACAGAGGACCAGGCTGGACTATAAATTTTACCACATAGAACCAGGCTGGACTATAAATTTTACCACAGAGAACCAGGCTGGACTATAAAGTTTACCACAGAGGACCAGGCTGGACTATAAATTTTTCCACAGACAACCAGGCTGGACTATACATTTTACCAAAGAGGACCAGGCTGGACTATAAATTTTACCACATAGAACCAGGCTGGACTATAAAGTTTACCACAGAGGACCAGGCTGGACTATAAAGTTTACCACAGAGGACCAGGCTGGACTATAAATTTTACCACAGAGAACCAGCCTGGACTATAAATTTTACCACAGAGAACCAGGCTTGACTATAAATTTTACCACAGAGAACCAGGCTGAACTATAAAGTTTACCACAGAGAACCAGGCTGGACTATATAGTTTACCACAGAGGACCAGGCTGGACTATAAAGTTTACCAAAGAGGACCAGGCTGGACTATATAATTTACCACAGAGGACCAGGCTGGACTATATAATTTACCACAGAGGACCAGGCTGGACTATATAGTTTACCACAGAGGACCAGGCTGGACTATATAGTTTACCACAGAGGACCAGGCTGGACTATAAAGTTTACTACAACCATAACTGAAATATATAATTTATGACACAACCCAGTCTGGATTATATAGTTTACCAGGACCTAAACTGGACTATATGGTTTACAAGGACCCAAACTGGACTATATAATTTACCAGGACCCTGATTCATCTTTATAGTTTACCAGGACCCAGACGGGACTATATATGGTTTAGCAGGACCCAGACTGACCTATACAATTTACCAGTACCAAGACTGGACTGTATGGTTTACCAGGACCCAGACTGGACTGTATGGTTTACCAGGACCCAAACTGGATATATGGGTTACCAGGACCCAAACTGGACTATATGGTTTATTAGGACCTAGCCTGGACTATATAGTTTACCACATAGGACAAATACTGGACTATATAGACTATATAATTTACAATGACCCAGTCTGGACAAATAAATTACAACATACTACCCAGACTGAACTAAATAGTTCACCAGGACCAAGACTGGACTCTATAGTTTATTATAAAACACAGGTTGGACTAAATGCTTAACCAAGTATAGCCCAGACTGGACTAAGCATTGGACTGTATAATTCTCACTTAAGCAACAACTTTGCTTCTACACGTGATACTTTACAAGTAAACAGAATCTCAAGATTTAGTTAATGATGTTATTTCAAGGTTTCTGTATGAGATGAAGCATTGCTATCTTCTTTTTTTCTTTCTTATAGCACTCAACTGCACATGTCACTCATTAAATGTATGTGTTGAATTCAAAATGGATTCTACAGTTTTCACAACTCTTGATGTCACCCTGAGAACAAATCTTTGACTTCAAGTAGTGACAGAATATCTTCCAGCTGTTCCTAGCGACGCCCCCTGCGCTTCATTGCAGCCATACACTGTGGACAATACCATTTCCCTTTTGGTGCCTGTGTTAGACCAACACAGCCATAATGGAACCACTCAATAGGACACTAAAAAGGTGAAAAGAATTATGTCAAATCATGTAGGTATTACAGTGGAATCTGTCTTGAGTGACCACCCCATCTATCAATGAAATATGGCCTCTCTAGACATGTCTCTTAATAGAGGATTTATTTAAAATATCATTTACCCAAGTGATTTGATTTTCAGAATGTGGTCTGCATAAGTCAGGAGGTCCTTAAAAACAGGTTCCACTATAATACAACTAATAAATCATCACTCCCCCCCCCCCCCACTAAAATGGAATGAAATCTAGATATCACTTACTGGGCACCAACAGAGAAAAGTAAAGATGTAAGAATCTAATTTCAAATAACACACATGAAGAGTCTGTCATTGACAACACATGTGTTCAACTGAGTGTGTGTGTGTGTGTGTGTGTGTGTGTGTGTGTGTGTGTGTGTGTGTTTGTATGTGTGATATTCCGAAACTGGTTTACATACATAAGGTGTTCCAAAAATTATGTCACTTGCATTGCTTCTCCAATACAAATGTTTTGACCATTTTAACTTGGTTACTCTTGTTCACCCTGCGTAATTGCTAGGCAATACTTGGGCATCTCGGATTTTTGGTGGCCAGAATTCGGTTGGAAATCTTCTGCTTTGGTTCAAAATAGTAAACCCAGGTCTCATCACCAGTTACTAAATTGTTGAAAGTCTTTTTTTTTTCATACTTGGGATACATTTTCAGAAGTTTGTTTTCATTTACGACACAGGCTTTCCTCTGTTCATCTGTTAATGAATGGGGTATCCATCTTACATTTATTTTTCTAAGCACATTTTCTGCTCTTTTACTAGTCATTTTGTGTATAGTGTAATGAATATGCTACAAATGGATGTAGATTGTACAAATGTCAGTGTACTTAAGCTTTTGAGTGACATTTTTATCTGTGTTATGCTTCGGTGATCTATCTAAAGAAACGAGGTGAGTTTGAGTTCACACTGCATGATTTCTGCGAGAAAAAGCACAGATGACATTATTTTTTGAAATACTCCTCGTACAGCAGAATTGTAATGTTCAGAAGTCATATCTAGGCCTTTGTGTGTGTATGATAAATATACAGTGAAACTTGTCTATATAACAACCTCCTTCAGAGGTCCGTGTTTCTCAAATTTTCATCAGATTTGTATATTGTCAATCAATAGATTACTTCTTTCGAGTAATACTCTGGTATCAGTGATTTTTATATTTCCAGTAATTTTCTCTGTAACTGAGATGTCACTGACATTCGGTGAAGTGTCAGACAAACAGATTAATAATACTATGGACTTCAGAAACAACATGGTCAATACCTGCCATGACACATGTCTTTCTCCGGAGACTAACAATAACAATGTAAAAGTGCTTCTTGACAAAACAGTCTGTTTAAAAACTCCAAGGTAGGTATGAGTTGGACTGTGTGAAGAAAGAGACAAATGATACTTACGTCTTCATTATCACAGCCGACCATATCACCGTACGACACCTGGTTACAAAGACAATAACGGGGCTCGTTAGGATCGTTCTGCCAGTCAACAGGCTGACCGTTTTCATCAACAATCTGTAAATCGGATTGATTGAAATCATCTACGAGTGGCGAGGCCTCCTGTGGTGTCTGTGGTGCCTGAGGTGTGCGTGGTTGAGTGGGCGGAGTAATTACAGGTGGCGCTGGTATTGCCGCAGCAGCCTGCACTTGCTGTTGCTGTAACAGTTGAGCCGCTTTTGATGCTTGTCTGTTAAAAAAACGGAAAAGTTGTTCAATGAACAGAAATTGTAGGTTTCCATGGAAACTAACACTAGTTTACCGAGACAGAAAAATCTTGACCTAGCTGTCTTACCCAAGTTGTATACTGAGTATTATATATCTTATAAAGTCATTTATTTTTTGGTTTTTCTATTACTCTGAGAACTATCTTTGTCTGCTTTTTTGGGCTTTTCACATACTGTATAGCTGGAAATTTTCATTCCCGTTTCTTTTTGCCATTTTTGTCCATAGATGAGAGGGAAAATTTAATATGGAAGTAAAACTTTCGAGCTAAATGACTGAAGCACAGATATAGATGCCATACATGACACTAATCTGGGGTTTCCTCTGGATTTTTATTTGTTGGCCAAAGTTAGCTAAATCCAAAATTTATTGGCCAAATTTCATGTACATGTATATATATACATAAAAAAAAACCAAAACAACCAAATAAATTGTTTTGCACTAGGGCTTTCATTTGAATTCAGATCTTAAGTGATTTTGAATGCATCTGGAGATCTGAATACAAGTTCACAAACTATAAACAGTGGAACCTGTCTTGAGAGACCACTCTTATACGAGAACCACCTATCTTCTGAGACCACATTGTGAAAATGACTTGGTTAAATAATCCTTTAAATAAACCTCTTTTGCTTCTGAGAGACCACCTGTCTTGTGGAACCACATTTCAGTGGCAGATTGGGGTGGTCTGCCAAAACAGGTTCCACAGCATCATATAAATCAAATCAACCAATCAGAATGAGTATCATATAAATCAAATCAACCAATCAGAATGAGTATTATATAAATCAAAGCAACCAATCAGAATGAGTGATCTTTACTTTTTAGTTCTCTGAACTTTTGGTGTAGCATCTGGAGCCGATGTTGGTGTTGAGGGTTGTGAGCTGTATGTGGTGTCTTTGAGTGTTAATTCCTTCGTCAGATCTGCGTTCCTTGCCATGGCATTATAACTTGCTTTCAT
Source organism: Atrina japonica (assembly GCA_030159075.1). Classification (NCBI taxonomy): domain Eukaryota; kingdom Metazoa; phylum Mollusca; class Bivalvia; order Pterioida; family Pinnidae; genus Atrina; species Atrina japonica. Next base: position 213,734 of record BROG01000076.1, on the reverse strand, counting down.
ACTTGGTGTGCGTCTTCCTTGCTGACCCATCTAGTAACCAATACAAAGAAAAGTCAGGTTATCTATTTCACAGAGAACTGTATATGCATATGTACTTATCTTAACATACCATAAAAAAAAAATTTTTAGTGAGACAAAAATTCAGCGTTTGTCCTAAAAAATTGGAATATGATTGAAGCAAGAAGAAATTTCAGTGATTTTATGATTAAAAAATTTATATATTCATGAAATTTATTTCTGATGCTTTCCCTTTTCATGCCCAAATTACAATAACTAAGTCGCACCAAAGCTTATCATGAAATCTAATTTTTTGTATACAAGTTTTGTTACATTTAACAGACTCGGCCTTAGCGAAATGGATCTTATTTATTCATATCTTGATGGACATTACAAAAAGCATGAAATGCACCAAAATATAAATAATACTGATTTAAGCACACACATGGTATCAATGCAGTTTTGTAAATTCTAGAGTATTCCATAATAATGTCCGACACTGCACATCATTTCCTGACAATTCTACAAAGGTTTGATTTATTGGTTCACGTAATACTGCAATACTCAATTTCTGAAGCAGTTTTGGTGAACAAATAAATTACATACGATCAAGTAAGTAGAAATACAGCCAAGTTTATATCTGCCAACCTAATGGCCATACAAAGCTTGTGTACAATATTTTAAGACAACCTAATCAAGCCGAAAGTTCATTGGCAGAGGATTATCAAAGAAGTAACTTACCAGATTCAAATTTCATCAGTGTAAGGAGTGGAGAAGTTTTCTTAAAGGGTCATTAGCTGTGTTTACCAAAAATATTATTTCAATTTTTTCGACTTTTACTACTTGTACTTGATGTACAATAACAAATAAGATCTATACACAGACATGAAAAAATCTTATATTCCTATGTTTTGTGAAAATAAGGCCAGATCCAGTGTGGTATTCATTTACAAATGGTAAGGTTGAGTTTATCAATTGCAATTCAAAAAGTGCAAAACCTGGGTTTCTCAAGCAATTTTCACAAAATATATAGGAATTAAAGACTTTTTATGCCTATGTATACCTCTTTTTGTTATAGTTTATCAATCCAAGTAGTGAAAAAGGAAAAGAAAATTAAAAGAAAAAAAATTAACACGGCTAATGCCCCTTTAAACAAATGGTGGGCATATAAACAGATGAAAATGACTAAAGAGTGCAATAATAATCCTCGACATTATTTATACTCACGACTTGCTGTGTAGCCGCTATAGCCTGCGATGCTGCCGCTGCTATTGCCGCATTGCTTCCTGCTCCCATATGACCTATGAAAACAATATCATGTACAAATTTAGTGTTTACCCCCAGTTCTAGAGTGAACAATTAAGTTTCCCACTTGAAAGTAAAACGTGGGACACACTTAATGTGCTTGACTTATCATTTTTCACAAACTGTTACTGACAGATATATTTATAAATTCCACGACAAATTGGTTAAACCAATTCGAATTGTTTCCACAGTAATGGAATTTTATAAGATAATTCAATATCCTTTTTCTGCACAGAAAAGCACTATCATAACTCTGCAAGTATATATCACTAGTGTAAATCTTGGTTTTTTTTTTAACTTATATTTAGATGAATTACTACATGTCACAGTGACGGAGAATTACCTAGGTTATATGTCAAGGACGGTGTAGGGGTGGAATTAAACATATTTAATGCCGGAGAGTTGGATCCAGAGTTAGACTGCCGTCGACTGCCGATTGTCTCCCTTGCTGCTTCATTAGCTATGGATGATAACACTTTCTCTGTTGTGAGTCGTTTTTCTGTGTGATTTGTTACGGATGGCTGTGAATGAGTTATTCTTCTCTCTTGATGAAAAAGAATATGATAAATTAGTTATTAAGAATAAAATGATTAATACCAATAACCGACAAAAAAAAAAATAAATAAAAAAATGAAAATGTTTGTAAAACACAAATGCCTCTGGTCCCAACAAATTTTTGTCATGTCCTACATTTTGACCACACCCCATCCCAGGGGCATGTGATGTAAGTGAAGTGGAGCAACCCTTAGATGAACTTACAGTCTAAGTTTGGTTACTGTTTCACAATCAAAACTTGAATTATTGCACTTTATATGCAAGCGGGACAAAATTATGGACAGACAGACACACAAACAGACTGACTGACGATCCAAACACCAGATGCCCCCAGCAGACCTTTCAGACCAGGGGGCATAAAAAACATGATCTACATTAAATTTTGTGTGACCACAGTCATTTGCTGATCAATTCCAAAATACTGAAAATCACTTGTAAATATTAAAATGGCAGTGACCTAAGATCTCTGAGTAATTGACCGATGCCTATGACAAAGGAAATCAATACTTTCTGTTCAAATTATACACAATCATTTATTCCCTGTATACAGAAAGTGGCCATTTTGTTTTATTTGCATACTGAAAGTGAAAGAATTACTGAAAGTAATTATTTTACCAGATTGTAAACATGACATGTCTACATAGGTGTCACAACTTCCATGACATTTCTACTTAGGTGACACATCTTTCATGAAATGTCTACTTAGGTGTCACACCTTTCATGACATTTCTAATAAGGTGTCACACTTTCCATAACATGTCTACTTAGGTAACACACCTTCCATGACATGTCAACTTAGGTGACACACCTTTGATGACGTGTCTTCTTAGGTTTCACACCTTTCAAAACTTGTATATTTAGGTGTCACACCTTTCATGACATGTCTTCTTAGATGTCACACCTTTCATGTCACAATTTTCATGACATGTCTACTTACATAACCCTTGTATGACATGTTTACTTATGTGACACCTTTTACGACATGTCTATTTAAGTTAGTTAGTTAGATTGCGAGTTCACAACAGAACACGGGTGTACGGAAAACAACCTTAGTAATGAAGTACGATAATATTATGACAAAATGGGCATTCGAAATTGCAAAAATATCATCTAGTGAATACATTTAGAACAATTGTTTTGTGAAAAATGTCCTGCAAAAATTTTAGATTTACAGTACAAAATGCATTTGTCTGATCAATTTTTCAATTATAAACCATTTGTTACTTTTGTAATGTGACTCGAGTGACTTACTTTCTCCTCGGTTGTTGTTTTGTGATGGCTTTTTATCTAATTCTAATGATCCTGAAAGAAAAAAAATAGACATTCAAAAACCCTAATTTGTTAGGATTCATTTTTTATGTACAATTCTTACCTGTACATAAAATCAATTTCAGACTTTTTCACCCCATTTAAACAAAAAACAAAGTGTTGACTGAGATAAGTCTATTATTCATAAAAAAAACAAGCATTCTGAGAGTACTGAGGAATCAATACATGCCCTGACAGGCTGACACCTTGTAAACGTTTTATACCAAATCTGGTAAAAACAAGTTTTTTATGAAATAAAAATGTGAAAAATTTCACTGACAACAAGACAGCACTAAGGGGACATTTGATCTACTAATACAGTTTCAATTGCCATCTGCTTAACGCCACAATCTCTGAAAGTCCACTCTTCCAATTTTCCCTATAATTTCATTTAAGCTTTCCCTCAATCTATCGTAAAATTCCTTTACAATGCCAACCATGTTGATACAGTGAATGTACAGTTATAACGTCCATGTCCTTGACTCACTTAGTTGATACAGTGAATGTACAGTTATAATGTCCATCTCCTTGACTCACCTAGTTGAAACAGTGAATGTACAGTTATAACATCCATGTTGGTTCAGTGAACATACAGTTATAAGTCCATGTCCTTGACTCACTGAATTGATACAGTTTTAACGTCCTTGTTGGTATAGTCAACATGCAGTTATAACGTGCATGTCCTTGACTCACTGAGTTGGTACAGTGAACATACAGTTATAATGGCCATGTTGATACAGTGAATGTACAGTTATAAAGTCAATGTCCTTGTCTCACTAAATTGATACAGAGAAAGTACAGTTATGACATCCATGTTGGTAGAGCGAATGTACAATATTATTGTCCATGTCAATGACTCACTGAGTTGATACAGTGAACATAGAGTTATAACAACCATATCCTTGACTCACTTAGTTGATACAGTGAACATACACTTATAATGTCAATGTCCTTGACTCACTTAGTTGATACAGTGAACATACACTTATAATGTCAATGTCCTTGACTCACTTAGTTGATACAGTGAACATACAGTTATAATGTCAATGTCCTTGACTCACTTAGTTGATACAGTGAACATACAGTTATAATGTCAATGTCCTTGACTCACTTAGTTGATACAGTGAACATATAGTTATAATGTCAATGTCCTTGACTCACTTAGTTGATACAGTGAACATACACTTATAATGTCAATGTCCTTGACTCACTTAGTTGATACAGTGAACATACCGTTATAATGTCAATGTCCTTGACTCACTTAGTTGATACAGTGAACATACAGTTATAATGTCAATGTCCTTGACTCACTTAGTTGATACAGTGAACATACAGTTATAATGTCAATGTCCTTGACTCACTTAGATGATACAGTGAACATACAGTTATAATGTCAATGTCCTTGACTCACTTAGTTGATACAGTGAACTTACAGTTATAATGTCCATGTCCTTGGACTCACTTAGTTGATACAGTGAACATACCGTTATAATGTCAATGTCCTTGACTCACTTAGTTGATACAGTGAACATACAGTTATAATGTCAATGTCCTTGAACTTAGTTGTTACAGTGAACATACAGTTTATAATGTCAATGTCCTTGACTCCTGATACAGTGACATACAGTTATAACAACATGGCTTGACTCACTTAGATTGATACAGTGAACGTACAGTTTCCAATGTCAATGTCCTTGACTCACTTAGTTGATACAGTGAACAGAAACTTATAATGTCAATGTCCTTGACTCATTTAGTTGATACAGTGAACAAACAGTTATAAAATCAATGTCCTTTCACTTAGTTGATACAGTAAACATATAATTACATGTCAATGTCCTTATACTTAGTTGATACAGTGAACATACACTTATAATGTCAACCTGACTCACTTAGTTGATACAGTTACAGTATAAATCAATGTCCTTGACTCACTTAGTTGATACAGTGAACATACAGTTATAATGTCAATGTCCTTGACTCACTTAGTTGATACAGTGAATGTACAGTTATAACATCCATTTTGGTACAGTGAACGTACAGTTATAACGTCCATGTCCTTGACTCACTTAGTTGATACAGTGAACTTACAGTTATAATGTCCATGTTGGTACAGTGAACATACAGTTATAACGTCAATATTGGTACCTTGGAGGCTTTGTTGTTGTAACGAATATGTTGTTTTGACCCATTGACCCCTAAAGACACATTTGAACTGGCCTGAGTCATTGATTTACAGAAGTTTCCATTGTTTTGCAGGGGTTGATGAGTTACAGAAACACAATGAAAATGGCACATTAACTGACTGTGGCAAAACATAGATAAAATCAATGCTTTTTTTAAATTCTGCATAAACTCACAATTACAGTACAAGATATACGTTCCAGTGAAAACACCTTTTATGAAGTTAAAGTATAAATCCTGAATGACCACAGTAGTATTGAACACTTGTGGTCAAGAAAAAATATCGAATCTATTTTAATTTTCTAATTAAATTAGGTGGACTTGTATCTATAGCTGATGCACTAGTTTTACAGAGTATAGGAACGACAACGCATACGTTAGGACGACAGTCACAGTAGTTTCTCGACTCTGATTTACAATCATGGTATCCAGCAATTTGGCGATACAATAGGTAAACTCGTAACTGCTATACACGACAAGGGTCACACCTGATTAAGCATACCTGCAATTCAGTCAGTCAATCTTTTCATACCCTAATCGACATCAATGGATTTTAATTAATTCTTGATAATTCTATGCCGAGATTTAGAACTCGGAGAACTTCATGAGCGGATATGTTAACAACACTGTGCCACTTATGTAATGATTAATTACAACTAATATTATCGAAAAATAATGTTTCAGATTTCATTCATACTTACAAAATACACAATGAATATGATGTAAGTTGTTTAACCCACAATGACAGATAGAGTTAGTGTGACATTATGCATACCACGACAATTACTTGGGACTTACATCACCAATGACACAAAGTTTGTAAACATCAAAATTAACTGGTATTGAAAATATTTAAGTGCAAAGGATAAAAGCAACATAAGTTTTTTTCCTTGAAAAAGAAGTTGATAAAAACAAGAGAGATGGTGGGTAATATTACTGGATTCCAGCTACAATCAATACTGGATTACACCAGTCAATACTGGTCTTTACTGGTCAATTGAAAACGGTATAATATTTTCAATGGAATATGCTTGTTTCATTGTATTGAGGAATTGTTGAGACCAAAACTGCAAGTTTGTTTTGAATTTTTACTGTCACTGTCAGAAGCTGTAAATTTCATTATAGAGACAGTGAATAATATCATGCATGATTCTTTTCAGCAAATTGCTGTTGGTAGATGAAACAGTCGAAATGACAACGGTCATTATAAAGTGGCCTGACTGTAAATGTAAAAAGAAACTTTACAATTTCACTGGAAGAGTACATGAGTAAAAGTGATAAATGAGATACATTCCTACTTCAATATGACACTTTCAACAAATGTCATATTAACTCATCAAACCCTGAAAACAATGGACTCAATGACCGAGACCAGTCCAAATGTGTCTTTAGAGGTGAATGAGTTAAGTTAAACCACTGGGCGACAAAATTATTGACGTTTCCAACAGCCAAAGCAGTGTATCCACCATTAGCTTTGTCAAACATAATAATTCATGACCTTAGCATCAAAACATTTCAGAAACAAAAAACTCACTTTTCTCTAAAACTTCTGTAATTCCAGCATTATCTGCTTCTAGTTCCATTTTAAATTTGGACAATTCTTGATCTAACTTTCTTAAATGTCTGTCCACCTGTAAAGATCAAAGTTCATTTCATACATTCGTCCATACACATTTCAAATATTCGACCAACAGAAACTGACACAGTTTGTACTGTTTGTACAGAACCCAGGTAGTCAAAATGAGAACAGGTAAAGAAATTGAACGTCTTATATAATACACACCTGAAGCTGCCATTAGTAATGAATGGCAACTGTATCTGAATGTTTGGATATAAAATCTACCTACATGTTTATCATGAAAATCAATATTCCAAAAGACTTGTATTCATCCACATGTGCAACAGACATACATACATGCAGTCTGCGTATATATCAGATGAATACTATAAAAGTATCTTACAATGATCACCCGCCCCCTCATTCAGGTTTACATGATCAAGGATATGTACAGTAATTATTAACTCATTCACCCCTAAAGACAAATTTGGACTGGTCTAAGTAATTGATATATAGAAAAGTCCATTGTTTTACAGGGGCTGATGAGTTAAAAAGCAAAAGTTGATAAAAACAATCAACATTTCCTTTTGTCTCTGCGTAATATAGTCTGATGACAGACAGATATCCCAAATAATGGTAAGTTCAAATATGACCGTGACCTTTTAACCCTAAATCATTCTTGAGTGAACAGGTCAACAGAATCTAGAGTATGAAATACAGACACAAATGTACCATTACTCTCAGGTTAAAGTTATTTCAAATACAGTTGAATAAGTATTACTGGTCGGGAACCAGTACATGTAGCCAGTCATGGTGTGATTTTGTCGTAAGTATGCATGTACCACGACAATATTTCTTTTTCCTGCTGTTTGAGAAAAATGTCCAACAGCTGATGACTGATCTAAACAAAATCTCATAAAATCATGTTCTATATAGCCAAAAGCCCAAAATCATGCTAGCTGGTTACTGGTCCTTGACCAATATAGTTCAGCAGGACACTGGACAAAAAGAAAACATCATTTAAAGCAGTATAGAGTCTAATATATATAACATAGCAGCGCAGAGTAACCTTTGGATTATCATATGGATGATTCTACTCACTCTTCAGTTAGGATACGTTTCACAGGAAAAAGTTGTATCCCTCACTGTATACTTGTAGGTATGGTGACATATAGGAACAATAGCTCTTGGCAGCATAATTTTAATTTCTGTATGCTTTATAACTTTGAACTCGACCAGGTCAAGGACAGGTTCATGAGGCTCCAAATCACCAGGTTAAGGACAGGTTCATGAGGCTCCAAATCACCAGACCAAGGACAGGTTCATGCAGGCTCCAAATCACCAGTTAAGGAAAGGTTCATGAGGCAAAGCATTAAGGACATGTTCATGAGGCTCCAAATCACCAGGTTTTCATGAGGCTCCAAATCACCAGGTTAAGGACAGGTTCATGAGGCTCCAAATCACCAGGTTAAGGACAGGTTCATGAGGCTCCAAATCACCAGGTCAAGGACAGGTTCATGAGGCTCCAAATCATCAGGTTATATGGATTTGACAATACACATGTACATTTCATCTTACATCTTTAAAAGAGAGTGGATACTACGCAAAGTTCAGCATGAAAGTCACATTAATGCTTCTGAATCAGACAAGTAAGTGAACTACGACCTTTTGAATCAGAAGTATAAGTGAACTATGACCTCTGTCATGGAAGGTATGTCACCAGACTCCTCACTGCATTGATCTATGTCCGTAGCACAGGTTTAAATTCTGGTCACTTCACATACAAGAGATGACATCACAATATAAGAGAAGAGGGTTCAGGATATGTAACACAACACAAAACCAAACACTTACCAAATCATATATGTGATTTGCCAGCTGAACTTTTTCGTCTGCATCTTCTAATGTTTTGTAATAATCCTAGGAAGACAGATAATAATATTATCTTTATGATAGTAACAGAATCAACTTCCTTACTCAAACCAATTAAAATAAAATAATACAATTTAGTCAAGACTTCATGAATGACTTGAAGTATTTGCTCTCATTTAATTTTTGACATATTCGTCCCTTGAATTTAAAATGGAAGTGAAATTTAAAAGCTAGATATTTAACGCACAGACATACATTGCATCCATTAGACAAGAGATCCTAGAGGGATCTTGGCACCCACCATTGAATGTTCTTCATTTGATCTATGACATACTGTTCTTTTCTCTTATTTTGTGGCTTAACAATGAATTTGAACTAAAACCTAAATGTTTGTCAAGTGCTTTCTCACAAGATTATAACAATACCAAACATAAAGTGCTATAATCCAAGATAGCTTAACCATACTTGTCAACCTCTAAAAGTGAAAATGTTGGTCATGACCTGCATTGAGTAAAATAAAGAATTACACATAATTATATGTCTCGTTGGTCCCGGCTCTGATATCAAATGTAGCAAAGTATAGTAAGTATATATTTCAAGGGCTGGAACAGGACCCTCACATACACTACTGGATGTGTTTTTCCATAACAATCAGTAATATATATGGTTTAAGAGTGGGACTAAGGTTTTTAAGTTATAAGCAAAAATATAAATTTCACAGGGCGGGCAGGAACCCTTATATGCACCAACTTATGTGTCTCCCCATAACAATCAATAATAAATATGGTTTAAGGGTGGGGTTATGACCAGGTTTTAAGTTATAAACAAAAATATAAATTTTAGGGGGTGTGACGGGACCCGCATATGCACAACTAAGTGTATCTCCTCATAACAATCAATAATATAAATGATTTAAGGGTGGGACTGTGAACGTTTTTTAAGTTATTAGCAAAAATATAAATTTCAGAGGTCGAGCAGGACTCCCATATCACTAAATATGTCTCACCATAACAACATAAGGGTGGGGCTGTGAATGGTTTTTAAGGTATAAGTAAAAACATACATGTATATTTCAGAAGGGGTAGACATTTGAATGATTCTCAAGAAATACATAACAAACTTTAATTGTCAAAATTCTGGCAGCCATTTTGTGATACGACCCTACTGAAAATGTAACGTGCACAACTTGACATCAAAGAGAACCTACATGTTAAATTTCATAAAGACTATTAGTGTAAAGCCCTAAATAGCGATAATTCAAGATTGCACTAATAAGTTTACACCCCCTCAGAGTGCTAAAATGTGAGTGCAGTAATTTAAATACACATACAGTATGTCGGAAGACTCGGATTATAGACGGAGTGAATATGTTTTCTGTCGTAGGAGAGCAAAAATAACCACAGGTGAAAATTTCCAAGTGTACAGTACTATAGCATCTATAAATAGATTTATGACAATATGTGATGGGCATTAATTCTATCTGGATTCCATTTTTTTTCATATTCCTTTTCTTGTGAAATATCAAAATATATCTGAATCAGTACTTCCATTTGTTCACTTTCTATCAACTATGTTGTTAGTTCATTTATTCAAAATTCTTCAAGTTATTACATCGTATACTTGTTGTATACAGGTATTATAAGGTTGTATAAGGTCATATACAGGTTGTAGACAGGTTGTATATAGGGTTGTAGCTCGTATACAGGTCATATACAGGTTGTATATACGTCATATGCATGTCACATATAGGTCATATACAGAATGTATACAGGTCATATACAGGTTGTATACAGGCTGTAACTCATATACAGGTCATATACAGGTTGTATACAGGTCATATACAGGTTGTATACAGGTCATATACATGTACAGGTCATATGCAGGTTGTATACAGGTAGTATACAGGCAGTAACTCATACAGGTCATATACAGGTCACATACAGGTCATATACATATACAGGTCATATACATATACAGGTCATATACATATACAGGTCATATACAGGTTGTATACATGACGTAACTCATATACAGGTTGTATACAGGTCACATAAAGGTCATATACAGGTTGTATACAGGTCACATAAAGGTCATATACAGGTTGTATACAGGTCATATACATGTACAGGTTGTATACAGGTCATATGCAGGAAATATACAGGTCATATATAAACAAAATGTGATTGAGAAGCACAGCCCACAAGAAGCCGTTCTTGAAGATTTAAAGTCCCATAACTGGTAGATATATTGGATTGTCAGCCATGATTAAACTCATTTTAACTAGATCTTACTGATATAATGTTTCATATCAAACTTTGTTAAAATTCAAGGAATTAATTTCAAGTTACTTGACGAACACATAAATATTGCCAAAAGACAAACCAAAAAATATATACCCCAAGACATCTTACAGTGGTCTGGTGGTTGAGCGTTTGATTAGCAAGTGGAAGGTCCCAGGTTCATTTCCTGATACCGAGTATATTAAAGACTTTAAAAAATGGTAGTGACTGTTCCTTTGCAAATGAAAATCATGATTCTTTTAGTTGAGACTTGAAACCAAAGTTCTGTGTCACAGAAGGCATGGCACATAAAACAACCCCACTGCATTGGCCATAGTACAAACAAACAAAATATGCCCTCCCCCAATTTTAAAGCCACATTCCAAGGAGTAATGTTCATAAATAAACTTTTCTGTACTCTCTTAATGCATATTCGTATGAACTTTCGTCGTATTTTCAAAGTCTTCAAAGTCCTATTCCAACTAGTTAGTTAATTAATTGTGGAAAACACCTAACACATTGATCTATTTATAAACGGTAAGTTGTTGGCGGTCACGTGGTGAGGCTCTACTGAGCGTGTTTGTTTCACTGTCCAGGACAATCCTGACAAGTGGAGCACCAATCAAATGCTCTGGAACACTCGCAGTGAATCGAGCACACCCTTTATATCACTCATTCACAAAGGGTAAATCTAAGAATTCCTATGGAATCCCCTAATAACTCCATTACTACATCAAATTTTTTTTATTCTTATTTTCATTTTTGTCAGTTAGGTGTGGTTTTCTAATGAAAATGTCAAAAATCACACTAACTTCCAGAAAAATACAATAATGTCCCTGGAATGTGACTTTAAATTTACATGGCATAAGAATGCATTGCAATAAGTTTACCCTTATACCCTTCAGTATTTAAATGGTAAGCTCTTTTCTACTGCCGTTGTCCAGTCTATTATGGTCTGTAGGGTTAAAAGGGTTGATGCGAAACTTAGATTCTGACAGCAATGGTAATATTTCTGATGTGGAGCGATCTTTTTATTTACATACATACTTTAATATGACACTAGAACATTGTCATAGGAAGTGGTACAATGTTGTACACATACAGATCTATAGAAATACTAGACCTCAGGGGGAACCTCCATAATCAATTTCGAAAAGATTCCTTCAGTACATTCTGAGAAATACATACATGTACTTCCATTGTCAAAATCCAAGATGGCCACCTGTCAGCCATGTTGGAATTCAATCTCTCTGAAAATATCATATGCACAACTAGACCTCACGGGGAACCTTCATGTCCAATTTCAAGGAATTTTCCACTTTCTAAGAAATAGCAATAACAAACATCCTATGGTCAAAATCCAATATGGCTGCCTGTCGGCCATATTGGATTCCAATCTCTCTGAAAATGCAATATACAGAACTAGATCTTAAGGGGAACCTTCATGTCAAATTTCAAGAAGATCCCTTCAGTCCTTTCTGAGAAATAGCCATAACAAACATCCTTTGGTCAAAATCCAAGATGGCCATCTGTCAGCCATGTTGGATTCCAATCCCTCTGAAAATGTAATATGCACAATTACACCTCAAGGGGAATCTTCATGTCAAATTTCAAGAAGATCCCTTCAATCCTTTCTGAGAAGAAGCTGTAAAAAACTTCTGTTCGTAAAAATCCAAGATGGCAGCATGTCGGCCATGTTGGATTCCAATCTCTTTGAAAATGTAATATGCACAACTAGACCTCAAGGGGAACCTTCATGTCAAATTTCAAGGAGATCTCTTCAGTCCTTTCTGAGAACTAGCAGTAACAAGAATTGTTCAGGACAGACGGACAGACCATGGACAGACCACGGGTGCAGGGCCATATGAATAGCCCACCAACTGTTGATGGTGGGCTAAAAACATGACTAAATCCAAGATGAGGAAAATGGAAGACATCAACAAAAATTATGTGAACAATAAAATATGGGGTACAATTCATGTTATTCCTTTATAATTTGAACTGACTTTTCTTATCATATATATAACATCTATCTTATGTTGTAGATCACTGAAAAGTCATGTTTTAGATTTATATAAGACATTAAAACACATCTGTTTTGTGTTAGATATTTCATCTAATCCATTATATCTTATGTATAAGAAATGGCTTGCCATATTATCAATGTTCAAATGGACTTGTTGTATATCACTTGAGGTAAAGGGGCATTAGCTGTGTTTACAAAAACATTAATTGTTTTTATCTTGTTCTACTTTTACTACTTGTACTTGATGTACAATAACAAAAAGGAGATATACACGAACATAAAAAAAATCTTACATTTCTATATATTTTGTGAAAATAAGGTCAGGTCCAGTGTAGTATGCATATACATGTACAAATAGAAAGGTTGAATTAATCAATTGCAAGTGAATATTTGCCAAACTGGGTTACTCAAGCAATTTTCACAAAATATATAGGAATTTAAGAATTTTTTATGCCTGTGTATATCATGTATATCTCTGTTTTGCAATTGTATATAAATCTAAGTAGTTAAAAAAGGAAAGAAATTATTTTGAAAAAAAAAAACCCTAATGCCTCTTTCACTCATTCACTCCTAAAGACACATTTGGACTGGTCAAAGTCCTTAATTTACAGAAGAGTCCATTGTTTTCCAGGGGTTAATGAGCTAACACATCAACCTCTATAGTCACATTTGAACCTGCCCATTTCAAAGAATGGTCAAGTCCACTATAAGAATTCAGGGATGTATGATTTACAATACAAATTTTATAATAATTTCAGATGCAATATAAACCTGTTCACTCCTGAAATATGACAGTAGACAATACTATGTATTGATATGGGTGAGTCTAAATGTGACCACAGGGGTTGATGTTAAAATCTTATCTTAAATTTGATACTTGAACTAAGATATATGAGCTAACCTGTTTTATCTTATCAAACTGTTCTTCTTTCCAGTCAGTTTTCATATTAGGCTGCGTACATTTTTTGAAAAAAGACTTCACTCTTTCATCTAAATTATCTAAAGCATCTGAAATAAAAGTTAATACACTAGTGAATACAAATACATAAAGCCAAGAGCTATTATATAATGTACATGTATCAATCTTCCAGTCAGATATTTTAAAATTTTGGTAGGGAGATCTTTTGCTCAGAAAAAGGGGGCACTCTTTTGTGTCCATAGAAAGGACACTTGCATCACATCCATAAAAAGAAGGGGGACACATGTCTAAGAACTATTTTTTCACAATGCTAAAATTTCATGCTAAGATTCATTTCTTCAGCCACACAATATTAACGCATTGATAAGATTAATGACTTACTCAAGAAATGTATGAGTATATAACAATGTTAGATATAACTAGGGATGAATATGTTGCAAATTTATAAACTACAGTAGAACTTCGATGAGTCGAACTTCAATGAGTCAAATTTCTCGTTGTTTCGAACTTTTTACAAAGTCCCAATTTATTTCATTATATATCCTTACTAAAAAACAATTTATAAATCGAACTTTCATGAGTCGAATTTCTCGGTGTGTGTCGAACAAAACTGGCAGTCCCATCGCTGTAAAAAATCGAAAATTCATACAAATGAATCGAAGTCGAAGTTTACCTGTATACAAGATGAAAATTACCCCGTGGCGATTTTCACACCTATCCGACTACATTGAACAATGGACACGTGTTTATTGATAAACACCCAGGACGGTATAAAAATAACAACATGATTTAAGTAATTAAAAGTAATAAGCAGACGCTAATTGATTAATGATTGTTTGCGACTGTGTCAGACTCAAATATGCAAATTACCGTCGGTTGTGTTGGTTGTTTACCATTTCGTAGCTTGGGTCATGATAAGTTTCCGATTTGTAAAAACAAAACGAAATGACCCCGATAATATACAGTAAACATTTTCTACTCAAACTCAAAGTGTCACTTGTAAAGAAAAAAACAGCATGAAATGAACGGTATCGGCAATTTGATGTGAAAAAAATTATATTTAATGTGTAATGACTAGTGCTGCATGATACATCTATTGACTTTCGTTTTGTGTTGATAATTAAATTGGTGACAAATTATTTAGCTTCTGGTTTTTTTTCTTAACTCTGAGTCAACGTTGTGTTTCTCGTATAGGCGCTTGGATTACGATTTTTCTGCAGAATGTTTGGATTTATTCTCTGAGTACAAAATAAATACACTGTATCTACATTAAATAAGCCGTAAATGATTTTAGTGGATTCGATTCTAAGTCATGATCCCAGCACCTATACAGTTACACAGTCACGTACAATAGATTTTTTGTGTGGCATGTCATTATGGAGTAGATTTTAGATTTCTCGATCACCATTCATGAGTCGAAGTCCCGATGTTTTGAACTTTTTTAGACGGTCCCTTGAACTTCGACTCATCGAAGTTCTACTGTAGTTTCGGTTTTGGTTTATAGTTTATAACAAGTTTGCAAACCAGTTATTAAACTAAAACTGGTTTCCTATGGCTAAACAAATAATTGGTTTAAAGTACCAAAATGGGGTACAGAAATAAGTAAACAGTTGCTCTTTTATATGAGATGTAAAAATAAAGAGGAAAATAATACATATTCTACAAAAGGAATAGTTTTAATCTTAGTGTGATATTTATTAACCCTGATTATGATGTTTCCACTTTTCGAATTTCTGGGGTTACATATGCTAAAAAGCAAAAAATCACTCTATGATCATTTCAATGTTAAATAAAAACATTAAAACATGATAAACAAAATACCAATTGATAGCTGATCAATTTGGAGTCTGAATTCATCAATTCACCATTTTTATGAGTACATTTTTCTGCTCCAGTACATAAAATGTCCAGAAGACACAAAAACAAGATCCAATACAAGTTCTGGTCCATGTTGTCGACGCCATGTTGTTATAGTAACAAACTCGCATAAACCTACTAAACCACCTCAGGAGGAAGTTTGAATGGTTTGATAAACTAGTATATAACAATGTTAGATATGACTTACTCAAGAAATGTATAAGTATATAACAAGGTTAGATATGACTTACTCAGGAAATGTATGAGTATATAACAATGTTAGATATGACTTACTCAGGAAATGTATAAGTATATAACAATGTTAGATATGACTTACTCAGGAAATGTATCAGTATATAACAATGTTAGATATGACTTACTCAGGAAATGTATAAGTATATAACAATGTTAGATATTATATGTATTACTTACTCAGGAAATGTATAAGTATATAACAATGTTAGATATGACTTACTCAGGAAATGTATAAGTATATAACAATGTTAGATATTATATGTATTACTTACTCAGGAAATGTATAAGTATATAACAATGTTAGATATTATATGTATGACTTACTCAGGAAATGCATAAGTATATAACAATGTTAGATATGACTTACTCAGGAAATGTATAAGTATATAACAATGTTAGATATGACTTACTCAGGAAATGTATAAGTACGTATATAACAATGTTAGATATGACTTACTCAGGAAATGTATAAGTATATAACAATGTTAGATATGACTTACTCATGAAATGTATGAGTATATAACAATGTTAGATATTATATGTATTACTTACTCAGGAAATGTATAAGTATATAACAATGTTAGATATTATATGTATTACTTACTCAGGAAATGTATAAGTATATAACAATGTTAGATATTATATGTATTACTTACTCAGGAAATGTATAAGTATATAACAATGTTAGATATGACTTACTCAGGAAATGTATAAGTATATAACAATGTTAGATATGACTTACTCAGGAAATGTATAAGTATAACAATGTTAGATATTATATGTATGACTTACTCAGGAAATGTATAAGTACATAATTATGTATATGACTTACTACCAAGGAATGTATACATGTAAGTACAAATGTACATACATGTACATGTAGCAAGGCTTGATATAAGTAGATATGACTTATTCAGGAAACGTACATACATTGTACATACTGTCCACAGTACCCAAGTAAAAATGACTTACTTTTGGGAAACTGTTCATATATATAACTGTGAGTACATAACAATGCTATATATACCGGGTAAGTAAAGTTGACTTACTCTGAACCTGCAGATCCATTTCTCTCATTTCTGTTAACCTCTCCCTCATCTCCATTGGGAGATTCTCTATCACTGAAATATGTGTAAAAATGACATTACATGTATATTCATTATCAATACCATTTAAATGGTCAGTATTTAATGAATTAATGTTTGTCAGACTGAATTTATTGTCAATATGGATGCCGTTTGGGTGACAGATAACTAGAACGGTGCCTGAATGCACTCTGACAAGCATTCATTTGTTATGTTTACAAATCATAGTTTTTATATTGAAAAACAAAATCATGAGAATCAAATATCCTGCCTTTAACATGTTTGGTCTCAGTATGATATAACAGTATACAATTATTGACTGGGTTTGAGGGCAACAGCAATTTTGTTGGCACCCGAGGTCTTGACTAATGCCCAATGTGAAGCGGAGGGCAACAGTCAGGAGCGAGGGTGCCAACAAAATTGCTGTTGCCCTCAGGCACAGTTAATAATTTTTTTTTTAATTCAGTGTAAAATTTCCTAAATTGTTCAAAAATTCATCTCTGTACATTAATAAATCATCTAGAGATGTACCACTATTTTCTAAATAATCTCCAAGGACTTTACAGCGACCTTTATAACAATTGCTCACTGAAACTAGCAAAGCAGTTTGATGCATCCATCGTTTACCACAAAATCAGCTGTCTGACGTCAAACAGGTTCACCGCAGCGCTTGGATCATTAGCCAATCAAATTGCATTTGTATCCAAATTGTGGGAAATTCAAAATCCCACGAGAGGGCTGTCAGGAAAAATTAAAAGACTGGGTAGGAGAAACTGTTTTTGTGGGAAATGCTTAATAGCAAGACTATTACTAGTTTTTAAATTTAATATTAGTTTGTATAGGGAATTTAAAACATGAATATAGTAATGAAATAGGAGGGTGAACAGTGAACTATAGAGTTTTTATGAATGATTCTTTTTACATGTATATCTTGTTTGTTTGTTTATTGTTGTTTAACGTCCCATTCAAGAATCTTTCACTCATATGGAGACGTCGCCAAATGCTGGTGAAGGGCTTCAAATTTTGGCCTATGCTCGGCAATTACAACCATTGAGCAGTGAGGGTTCTTCAACCTACTATGATACGGGACCTCGTTTTTTTACTGTCTCATCCGAAGGACAAGATACCAACCTGCCGCCTGCAGCTGGACTTGAACACACGACCACACGATCAAGAGTCGACCACGCTACCGACTGAGTCAGGCCGGCTCACATGTATATCTAGGTGTGATGTCATAAAATTAAGAAAGCTACATGTACATCGTTATGTGTCATCATATAAGATATTTATATATATATATATATATATATATATATATATATATATATATATATATATATATATATATATATATATATATATATATATATATATATATATGTACAACTACAGATATTCCTTAGTAATATTCATTTAGGGATCAATTGAACAATTGAAAATGAGCACAATTTGGAAATTTTGGGATGTCATGGATCCTTTAAGAGTAAATGTATGTTATCTATATGTGTCATTACATGCACATTACGTACATATGAAGATTACATTATGACAGTCTGCTTTAATTTTACATAGCTTTATTTATTGATTTATATGGACGAAGAACATTATTTTCCTGTGTTTCATAGTATAGTGGGAAAATTTTGTAATTGATGTTCCGAAGGTTCTGTAAGTTGTTATGATTTCTCTATTGGCTTTAGCCAATCAGATGTAAGAAAAGTCAGTAGTTTGCATAAGGTCTGATGTTTGTGATCATTCTCTAGCCACTTTCGTGCTATAAAGAACAAAACTTCATGTAGTTAACTCTGTTTGAATCAAATTTTGCTAGTAAGATTAATTTTATTTACTGATCATAAAATTATATTCTACCCAGTTTCAGAGCAAATTTTACCTAAAGCTAAGGTTTTTATCTCCGTTTTCCCCTGGGTTTGATATAAATAAGTGGGTTGATAATAGCGAATCAAACACAAGTATTTTTTACTTTTGAGCCTGCATTTAATGAATTTAATGAATATTTAAATTTCAGTTTACTTATTTAACATATTACATGTACATTAATTATTATATCATTGAATTGTATTAGAACAATTAAATGTGGTGTCTAGTTACTACTGCAGGCTGTCTCAAATTGATATTTGCATGTTTTTTTATTATTTAATGAATGAATAGAATGAATACCGCGGACTTTATCTTACATCCACTATGACACAACTGATTTTTATTTAGGGATCATTTGCTATTATATTGTGTATTTAGTACTAAGGTATGTATTACATGTATGTACAAACATAACATTTGCACACATTTGATGACTCACCTAGTCATAAGCCAATTAAGCCACTGGCTAAGTTTTTAGCTTATGAAATAGGAATACACATGTAGGCAAACTTTCTGGCCAAAATGTTTTGGTTATGTTTGGTTTAAAGTTTTTTTGTATTGTACAGTCGTTCACAAGTGAAAACTACAGCAGGATCATGAATGGACAGCTGAGTTTGATAAACATATGAATATTCATTGAGCTGGCTAATCAAAATTAAAAATTTTCTTCTTGTTCATGTTATTTATTTAAAGGCCTGCATGTTGTTTTACATGTAACTGTAAGTTAAATATAGGGTGAAAAATAAGCTTTTACTGTTGTACACCACTACACAAGTAACAAAATGGAAGTTAGAATGTTAAGATAGTGCCTACTGTACATGTGTCCCAGCAAACCTGGGAAGGGTTTTTTTTAAGTTTATGTCAAAGAAACCGTCAAATTATCCAAAAAATTGCTATTTTATTTAAAGAAGGTCATCGTCCGATGGTCGAAACTTCTGCATTTCAATATACTGATTTATCATTAGCAGTAATGGCAGTAGCCATTGTAGATGTTAATTGTCATAGGAACATTTTATCATTTTTATCCAGGTGTACATGTATACATCACTTCTACATGTAAGTCACCAAAGACACTGGATTGCAATTACTGACATACTGGTAAAACACCCAAGCATATGAATTGACTCTTCCATTGACTTGCGCACAAGAACATTGAATGTAAACATCCAGGATCATTTCCAAGAAAGGTCATGAATAGAATTAAATGATTCATGATTATTTAATATTTATTGTATCTTGAAATGTAATCAATGGGGATAAGAGTTTATGACTCTGTTTATGTTTGATGACTGTATGGATGTTTCCACATGAACACATTTTTATAAAATATTTATAAAAAAAAAAAAAAAAAAAAAAAAAATGTAGTTAGTGTATCCAAATATAAACTGTGATACCTGATGCCAAAGAGTTAAGTCACTAAGTTACTTGTACAAGTGCCAAGAATATTTGGTGCTGATATTACTTGATGTCAAAATTACTTGAATTCAGTTCACGGTTTCAGCAGAACTGTTAATTCTGTTCCAAATATTTGACGTCATAATTAAACAGTTACATTATTTTGCAGGAAAGGTCTCTCCCTTCTGAGATTGAATAAATTCTCAATGAATGCTCTTTCCTGCATGTGTAAAACAAGGAAATGCACTCTCTTTGAGTCTTTCAAGGCATTGCCTTAATTCATATTACACAGGTTGAAAAAAATGAGCTTTCACTATTCAGTATTGTACATCACTACATAGGCCAAACTTTCTGCCCTGATTTTAAGCAATTTTTTGTGTGTGGTAAAATCAGAGGCAGAAGTCCTCCTGTGTACTTTCTTCGTAGCAAGATGCTGTGATCATTTTAACCATCTATATTTCTTATCGCTGACATCTGATATTTGTTGATATGCTTACTTGATCTTTTAGATTTATAAATCTGTCGTCACTAAGTTATGACATGACATAATTCCATATCTATGAGACGTTCGCTGATTGTTTGATCATAAAAAAACCAATGAATATGCATTTATGATCATCCAATCAGCAAACGTCTTAGATTATTTTATATGCTAAATATAGAAAGACGACTTGAATACAAAAAACGATGGTAGCTAGGTAGCTAGAATAAACGTCTCATAGACATGGAATTATGTCATGTCATAACTTAGTGATGATGGATTTATAAATCTAAAAGATCAAGTTACATTTAGCATATCAACAGATATCAGACGTCAGCAATAAGAAATAGATGGTTAACATGATTGCTAAACTGCTGTGAAAATGTCACAGCATCTTGCTACGAAGAAAGTACACGGGAGGACTTCTGCCCCTGACTTTACCACAAAAAAAAAGTCGCTTAAAATCAGGCAGAAAGTCTGGCCTAATCATTACATAACAAAACAGAAACTACAGTCGTACAGAATTAAGGCAGTGCCTATTAATGTATCTAAATGAAATCTGTGGTTAAGTATGCTGTAGCAGTGCATGACCATAATGTCCATGTCAATGCCAATAAATCATGGATTGCCAGTGAGGCAACAGTAACACTGACTGACTGAGCCAACAGTCAAAACTCAGTCTCAGGCATGGTGTTTTTGTTTTGTGTGTTTGTGTGGTGATCATGTCTGAATAACTAGTAATTTTGCGTGAATAATGCTTTCATTAGATCATTACTGTGAAAGAAACATTTTTGGATATTCAGAAGGATATACATTTACATACTTTCTAAGTAATCTTCTAAGTACAGCATTTTGATTGTGTCGCATCAGATAAACCGGATATCGTTACTTTCACTTTTAGTGTTCCTCAGAAATGTTGCTTGCTCTATATGGAAAACCTCCGAAGTTATCGAAAAATTTTGTTGTCTAAAAGCACTTAAAACGAAGTTTTTGATTGGTCAATTATCTTTCAGCAAAACGGGAGCGAGATCCCGATGAATAATATTTTAGAATGATTGTAAAGAAATCCACGAAGGTAATAGGAACGTACAAAGAAATGTAATAAAAAGACATACAAAGTATTTAATACACTCGGCAAACTATATCCAATTTATTCATTGATGGTATCAACTTGTCTTAATAAAACTTTTCTTTTAGACAAAAAGTTTATTTTTAGTTCGGGCTCGAAGTTTAAAAATTGAAAATCTGAAAAAGTAGAATTTCCGTCATCTGCTCCAGTCGTCGTATGTTCACAATGAGCAGATTTGTGAAAACTTTGATTTCTGGAAATTTGCACGGACACATAAAACTGTTAGGTCGAAGGGTATATAGTACAGAGGTGAGAAATAGGAACATCACTGTTGTCATTGACATTATTGTCAATCATATGCATGACATAATCACATTCATAATCAGTAATGTTACTGACTACTGTACTGTAGTACTGACGACTGTTAGTCAACTTAGTGTTAGGCATAGTCATAGACATATGATCTAGACAAACCAGGGCACACGGTGGTAAATTTCATGACAATCATGCCCTCGACTCGTACGTCTGAGACATAGTCAGAGTGAATGGTGCATGCCTGTTTACAAAATAGTAAAAAATACCTTCTTCCTTTTGGCTGTAGCTAATACCACAGCAGCACACGAAAAAGATATTTTATTATTTTGATTTTTCTGTTACAGCTGTAACAACTGTGGTACATCTGAGTCATTGACTAAAGGTCACTTCCTTCCACTGCTACTTTCCATAGAACATACTCTACTAAATTACAGCTGTAATCCTACTTACAATTTTAGTCTTGCCAGCAATAGTATAAAGTAACTTGACCAGTGCTTGAATGAGAACAGTGCTCGGATATTTTTTATTCATTTACAGTTTCTCTGTCTGGATGAAGGGATTTAAATACTTAAAGTATTTAATCTTTGATAAATACATTTATTTGGTTGTGCAATACACATCGTGACTGTCAGTTTAATCTAGGATTGAGTAGTCATTCATCATGAAAAGTGCCTGTGCATTAATTTGTTTTTGTTTAATTTTAAAAAGTTTCAGCTTTCAACTCAACTGTTGATATTGTTACCTTTTTCCAAAGTATTGCAGAAAGAAAAATAGTGTTACTCATGAAGTAACAGAGGTTTCATTTGAAAAATAAAACAAAAGCCATGTATCAGTATTTATAATTATAGAGTGCATATTTGAGCACAGAACATTCCATTCTTGATTTGATTTGTAACTTGCATCCATTACAGTGGTGTCAAAAGAAGTTCAATGTAATTTTTTTATCTGCAGACATTGCATCGCACCTGTTTATATGATTTTCATCTAAAACATGGTGGTAAGATGGTACCATTTGCTGGCTGGGAGATGCCAGTACAATACAAAGAGGGTATATCAGCATCACATATCCATGTGCGGACAGCTGCAGGTTTATTTGATGTTTCACACATGCTTCAGACAAAGATAACGGGGAAGGACAGAGTGGCACTGATAGAAAGTTTAATTGTTGGAGATGTTGCATCCCTGAAAGAAAATCAAGGAACATTGTCAGTATTTACTAATCACAAGGGTGGTATCCTTGATGATTTGATTGTGTCTAAGACAAGTGAGGGGTACCTGTATGTTGTGTCCAATGCAGGATGTGCACAGAAAGACCTACTCCATATGCAAGTGAGTTGTCTGACATTATAGTCGTATGATTTCAATGAACAAAGGATGTTTATCAATTGTATTATTGACAAAAAAATTATGAGATATTCTCATCTGAGTTCCTAGCTAAGTACAAAGTGAGATTTGAGATCTACATGAATGTTAAACTTAGATATTCTCAATTGAGGTCTTGGCTATGTACAAACTGAGATTTTTAGCCCACCATCAACAGATGGTGGGCTTTTCTTATTACTCTCTGTCCGTGGTCTGTTGTCTGTCATCCGTCGTCAGTCGTCCATCGTCCATCGTCCGTCCTTAAACAATTCTTGTTATCGCTATTTCTCAGAAAGTACTGAAGGGATCTTTATAAAATTTAACATATAGGTTCTCCTGGAGGTCTAGTTTTGCAGTGTACATTTTCAGGTGGGTCTGTTCACAGAATGGCTGCCAGGCAGACAGTCTCTGTAATTAAACTGTGAATTATTGTGTTTCCCTGAAACTCTTATAATTGTTATTATAGTTAAATGACAATTCTTGTTAGAATAGTTTATAGTTGTTGTTGTATTTTATCGTTAAAGCACAAGTAGTGTTAGGTTCTTATTTGTATATATTTGTTTATGTTTATATATATTGCTCGAACCTTAGACTCTTAACCAGGATCCAAATCAGACCCATTATAGCCCTAAAACCCTGCATGGAAACGTTACATATGCAATGGGGCATAACCCATATAACCTTCCACAATTGGGCAAACATTCAATGCCAAAATTTCAAAAGTGAGGATTTAGCAAGGGATGCATAGAAGGTTATACTATAATCTGGATATATCCTGTATTTTAATGTTAATTCAATTTTTTCCACTCAAAATGGAACAAATAGCTTTGTTGAGGATACATTTAAAGATGTGTCTTGTTTCTTTTTCCATCGAGCTATGAAGCCATTGGCTTCTTGTTATTTTACTCAATACAGATCATGACCAACTTTTTCAATTTTAGAGGTTTACAGGTATGGTTAAGCTATCTTCGATTATAGCAATTTATATTTGGTAATATTTATATACCGACTGCAATTTCCTTCACTGCAAGTATATAGAGCGATATATTGTATATTCTGTAAATTCAGTCACGTGCCCTGAGTATAAACCGCTTTACTTTTCAGCGTAAGAATACATGAACAAATAAATAAAGAATAGAATATCACATGTTTATTTCTTATATATTTAATTTTAAAAGCCATACATTAGGTCTACCACAAAACAAATAAAAATCACAGAAAGAAATCAGAAACACGAAACTACATCTGTAGCACATTGTACAGCCTACAGGCCCATATCGCGATGTATCTAGGTCATGTTATGACCAGAACCACAGACCACAGTCTGGCACAGAAATGAAAGTTTGCTCCGTAGTTACAACAGAAAAAAAGAGAGTTAGGCCTTAGTGCAACTTTGTCAATCATCTCTTGATAAACATGTCGATCTGTTTGCCTTCACTGGATATTCCTATCAGCTACAATTTGTCACCCACATCGTGTGAAATAGGACCTTCTTATGTAAGTTACATACCAATTTGCCACCAGTCAGTCATCATGGTTCCCAGCTGATTGGTAAAAAAATGTCAAATAAAAGGGCTACTCATGGGTGCAACCATTTGCATTTTCAATTCTCTTCTGACACATTTAACCTTCTGGTCACCAAGCAGACGAATATTTTAAAATAACTTAAAAACAAATCTGACTCTTATTCATAATTTTCCATATCTTTCAAAATGTTATGAAATTAAGAAAATAAACCTTAATTCCATTTAGTATTTCCGGACAGAAAAGGGAAACTACTTCTCGTCTCACACAGCTGTTTAGCTGTTACGTCTTATGAAAAAACTCCCATCGCAAAGCTCATTACATAGAATGAATTTCATAACCAGCTGACTACAGATTCACAGAAAGCACTTTGTGCTGCACAGAATTTTTTCCCATAATCCATTGCATTTATACTCAATGCTTTCCAAAAAATGAAAAACAATCCTTAATTGCTATAATCTTGTGAGAAAGCACTTTATATATATTTAGGTTTTAGTTCAAATTCATTGTTGAGCCACAAAATAAGAGAAAAGAACAGTCTGTCATAGATCAAATGAAGAACATTCGATGGTGAGCTCCAAGATCCCTCTGGGATCTCTTGTATATCTGTATGAATGTATAAAATGAGATTTTCTCATCTGAGGTCCTAGCTAAGTAAAAACTGAGATTTGAGATTGATCTGAAATCTTGAAATTCTCTCTATCACAGTACAAGGATATATAACTTGTTATTGAATAAATTGAAAAAAATAAGATTTATACCCATATTTTGTACCAAAGATTTATGTCTATTTCCAAAGGTTTGCTGAATATGTACATGTATATAAGTTTCCTGATTGTGAAGGCGGGAACACTGTATTTCTGAATACGAGTAAGAACACTGCCTCCTGATGTATACTAACTTCCTTCCCTTATCCAAAACATTAAACTGATAATTGAAATGTCAATCAGAATTTGTTCTGAAGAAACTTACTTGTAAACATAGGGATAAACACCACCAAAGACCAATACTGGAGCCAGGATGGAAAGATTCATACCTATATTTAAGGCATTACTAAATTTATGTATCATCATCTGTATTTCTTGAATATACATGTATACATGTAGTTAAACCTGTCTTGAGAGACCACTGTCTTGTAAATCCACCTGTTTCTTGGGACCACAATTTGAAAATCAGTTTCTTAACTATTTAAGTAAATAAAACCTCTTGAAACTGGAAGACCATCTATCTTGACAATATTGGCAATAAAGTGTGTTCTCTATAGACAAGTTTCACTGTATAATTTTGTATATATATATTTTTTTAACATATTTATCCTTCATAAAGAGAAAAAGCAACCATCTCAAATCAGTATTCCATATTCAACTTTTTTACATCAATTTGACTATGAATTGGTCCCAATAAACGCCCACCCCTTTTTCCTATTTTTATGGGTTGTTATGTAATAACAAGCTATTATGGGTTTACTTCGACTTTTATCGAGGGCTATCCTGTAAGTAGGTAAGAGGTCATGGAGGTTGCATTCGCACTTCATGTAAAATATAGTACAACTCAAGAATTCATCTTTTACAGAAAAGTTAAATATTTTGGTGTAAATGAAATTAAATCTAGAATAATCATTAAATGAAATACCATATGATTTTATTTACTTCTGCCTTTCGAAATTATACAATACGATTTATAGTTAGTTTCAACAAAACATCATCGTTCTATTTATAAATATGGAATTCCGCTATATAAGATTCCAGTGATGTTGAGCCTGCCTTGAGAAACTGTTGTTTTACTCCGCCATTCATCATATTGATATTGACAGCTAGTGAGCTACAAGCATACATCAATAGAAATAGAAATAATTACATATCGCTGATACCAACATGAAGCTAAATCAATTACTATTGAAGAAGCTTAAGAAGTTATTGTGTCAAATATGGCTCTTCTAATAAAGAAGTAAGATATATCTTATTTGCTGGTTTTACAATGTATGCAACTTTTGTTACTTTGCACACATACATGTATATTTGTTATTATAATATTGATTCTCTTAATTCACAGAATCAAGCTAAAGATTTTAGAGAAAGTGGTCTTGATGCAGAAGTAGAAATCATCTGTAATGGACTTCTGGCATTGCAAGGTTTGAATTGAAATTATATGAATTGTTCACACATAAAAAAAAATCACATAAAGACCTTTACCCTATATGTACTATTTATGTGATAGAAATTGTGACCAATTACCAATCTATGAATTAATGGTATATGTCCATCTGTCAGTATGTCTGTCTGTCTATCCATCTGTCTGTCTGTCTATCCAGACCTTTTTCTGCGATTTTGGGAAAATGCCATTGCCGATACAATTGGGAAATATTATGTGAATTTGAGTCAAATTGGGAAAAACGATTAGGCCATGTAAAAAAATATTCTGGTTCTCAGACAATTAGCCTTCCAAAAATTGGCAAGGTAGGTAGGCATTTTATTTTTATTTTTTATTTCGACATTATTGTTTGTATACCTTGAAGGCAAGAAAATAAGAAAACTTTATGTAACAAAAAATGTCTTTTTATTGAGACCTTCAATAAATTGTAACAAAAAGTTGTGTGATTGTCTTTTTACTTGGTTTTTCAAACTGAAATATCAACAAAAATATAAAATAGCTAAAAGATTGTATATTATCAATACATAAAAATGTTTTGAAACTACAAGAAAATTAATTGTAAATGCATCATTATAATAATCATCAATCATTATCATTACTATTTTTCAAAGCTGTTCAAAATGTAACTACTATGTGTATAAAAATCAATGCAAATTCCAAGAGTTTTATTTTTGAAATTCATTTTTATGTATTTCATTAAAAGTTTTATTTACAGTAACTAATTTTACTTTTATCATTCACCTACATTTAATTCAGATTTTACAACTTTTATACACTATATAGTGTTACATGTATCATCATTTTAGCACATCCTGAAATTCAGTTCCGTTTGGTATCGATTTTTTCATTTAAAACCCAACTGCCACTTCCTCCATAAACTGCAAGCAACAGCAGAAAACATGTGTTCTGTGACATTTTCAGGCATGAGGTAAAGATTTACATGTTGAATTGTCAATAAAATAATTATTTTAGTTTCTAATTGGGTTTTAGAAATGTATTTTGAACTACAAATAGAAGGAAATGGGTCATTTTTTAAACTTAAGCCTTTTGAAATGACTGACATTTTTACTTGCCGCGTGGCGGTGATTTTTTTATGAAATGTGAATAAAATGGGTTCATCGGCGATTTCTTTTTGCATGCGGCGGTGTCTGAGAACCAGAAGTATTTATTTACTTGGACTTACCACACATGTAAATCCACATGCCATGGATTCTCTTTTTTCAATGCATTTCCACAGAAATAATATATTTTTCATTACAGTCACAGTCTGTACACCAATTGGGAAAATCTTTTTCATCATTTTGGGAAAAAAACACATGTACTTTGCATTTTGAATGGGGCTGAAATTCGGCCCTTTGGAATCTATAGAAAAAGGCCTGCTATCCATTGAAAATTTACACCCAATTCCGTCGAGCTTTGTTGTCCCCTGACAAATCTTGTTTATCTTGTCCTTGCATTTCAAATTCCAAATTTATTGCTTCACATTTTGCTAATCTCTTTTTGTGGTTTCTTGTTGAAAGTAATCTAATGAGATTCACCTAAAATTGCAATTAACAAAATTTGGTATTTTTGAAAAGATTATGAATTACCAGTCCTTATATCCAGATTCTAGGGGACTATAGGCATATTTTCTTTCAAATATTGCTTCCATTATATTTTAATTGTCTTTCCTGGGGCCTCCGTGGCGGAGTCGTTAGAGCTTCACACTTTGAACGATGAAGTCTCTCACTGCTGGTCAGTGCAGGTTTGAGCTTTGCTGGAACCCAAGCTGATTTTTGCGAGGAAGTTTGCAGTTTACTTTTGTAAGGCCAGTGGTCTCTTCTTGTGTACATTGTAACACAAGTTTTCTCCTCCACCATTCAAAAGTGGCTGTCACCATATAACTGAAAAATTGTTGAGTGTTGTGTAAAACACTTCAAATTGTCTTTCCTCAATAAAACTTGCCATTCTTGGTGCAGGTACAAAAATTACACCTCTACAACCCTTATCTTTAGAGTTAATCCCCATTGTTATCATATACTCATTGTTTGAGCTTTTGCTATTTATGGCATTAAAATTCATATTCAATGGGGGTCTGAAATTTTTCAAATTTGACTAATTTTAATGACACTTCATTTATTTTGACTGAAGCTCAGCAGAGTTGTCTACCCTTGGTATATGTAGTCATCATGTAGGACATTTTCTGAAGTTTCCCATTATTAGATTGAGAGATAAATTTTTTAAGTCTTAAAGTCCATGTGAAATGTATTCTTTGTACATGTATATTAATTTAAACCTACACAACATATTCATTTTTTGTTCCCTTCAAATTTTAGTCTAATAACAGGGCTGCTCATTAGCCAGTAGGGTTTGTCCATTTTGCATTCTCACTTGTCCAAAAGGACAAGTGAAGTTGTTGAAGAAAAAAATTAATTCACTTAAGAGTATTTTTGTTTAAACACAAAATAATAATCAGTATCTTTGATTTTCGGTTAGGTCATTTTTGCATTCAGACAAATTAATTTAAATACAATTTGTCCAGTAGGACAAGGGGAAATTTTCATTAATGTGGACCCCTGAATAATTTATAAAAAGATCAAAGCAAAACTTTTTTTTTACCATGTATCATTATCTTAGGTCCAGCCATGACTGCAGTCTTACAAGAAGGTGTTAGTTTTGACCTGAAAACCTTACCATTCATGACCAACAGAATGGAAACGGTTTTTGGTATTCCAGATTGTCGGATCACTAGGTGTGGATACACTGGTGAGGATGGAGTAGAGGTAAGGTGTTGAAGTTTGAATGTGGGTTAACTATTTTCCAGCTCAGTAACATTCACTCTATCTGTCTCTCATTGTCTGTCTGTATTTCCCTAATACTCCCAACAAAGTGGAAAGAGACCTCAGTTTTTACTGTCTCATCCAAAGGACTTGAAAAGCCAGCCACCTCCTCCAAGGCTCAAAACTGCAACCCTCTTGTTGCGAACTGAGCACTCTACCACGGAACCATATTTATTTGACATCAGTAGTGGAGATATGCATTGTTGAAAATGGCACTGTCATGAACCAGATTATTACAATTTTCTTAAATTCCAATCTTAAAATTGTCTCCAGTTAATAATTATACAGAGAAAAAAATGTTGCATTTTGTAATAAAATGTGTTATAGAGTAAAACAAAATGTGTAATAGAGTATAGCTTTGAACCAATGAGAACAATGCAAGAGAAAAATGATCACATGATAGGCTATAAAAATAATAGTCACATAATAAAAATAATAGTCACATGGTATCTATTCAGCCAGTGAATGTAAGGCAATAAAAAGTAAAAATACATGACATACAATAAAACCTGCTTTAGCGACCACCTGTGTTTAAAGACCATTTTTTGCTGTCCCCAATAGTACCTTTTGTGTACAAATCAACCTCTGTATAGAGACCACCGCCCTATAAAGACTGGTTTTGTTGTGTCTGTAAGAGGGTCTTTATATACAAGTTTCACTGTATTGAAACGTTCATTTCAGATATCTGTATCACCTGACAAAGCTGAAGAATTAGCTACGGTGTTTCTGAATTCTACTAAAGCTGTTGTAAAACCAACTGGTTTGGGAGCTCGAGATAGTCTGAGACTGGAGGCTGGGTTGTGCCTTTATGGTAGTGATATAGATGAACATACTACCCCTGTCGAGGCCTCACTGACATGGACCATAGGTATTTTTGTTTAGATGTTGTTTAACACAATATAATGTTTACTTGTATGGAAATGTTACCAGCTGACAGTGAAGTGCTAGGAATGTTATTGATGCAATAAAACATACTTATCATATCAAACCTTTGTGTCTGTTAACAAACAGTTTCCGGTAAGATTAAGGTCTTGCCTAACCCTGTCCACCTTAAAGAGCATAGTGGACTGGTCTAAAACAATAGAAATCAGCATACCCCATTAGATACTTAAAGATGAAAGGGTTAACTAAAATCTATATTGTTTGGTATTATTCCATACCAAAATTTGATATAAAACAAAAGTCTTGCATATATATATATATTGTATACATTTACATTCATGTAATCAGATTTAGTCGTAGTATTAAAATCTGCCTCTGTTCAATGTTTCTGTTCAGGAAAACGAAGAAGGGAACTTGCAGATTTTCCTGGTGCTGAAGTGATTCTGGAACAGATAAAGAAAAAGCCCAGTCAAAGACGAGTAGGATTCTTATCAACAGGTGCCCCTGCTAGAGGTATACTGTAGATCTAGTTTATCTGTTTATGTTAAGGATACGTCAGGCGACACCTAGTGTTTCCTTTATCTGTTGTCCTGTATCATGCTGTGAATTCTTGTTGACACTAAAATGTCCATTTAGACCACACACACATACTCATGCAAACACGCACACATAAAGAAGAAGCAACAAAATGAGGGATAAAAATAAAAATACTTGTGGTAAATATACAGTAAGCCATTTGATTATCTTAACACATCAGAGAACATGTAGAATTTGGATAATTGCAGTTGTCATGAGTATCGGGATCTACCGGAAGGCCACCCAGTCAATAAGCCGCCCATGGGTGGTTATTTTAGGTGGGCTGTTATTTGAGGTAAAAAAATATAAGCTTCGTGCCCATGTAGTTACGTTAAATTTATTTTTCTGGATGTTTTGTTCCACTGCAGAAGTGCACGAAAGGCCATGTGTTGCCAAGGCATTAGGCCAAGTCAGAAGTTATTTAAGTTTTAATCACGCTATCTAGGCCTACTGTGTTGTTTTTATTGTTCACACTTGCATTGTAATTAAGGGTTACCATGTGACGGTTTTACAAAAACTGACAGGGTATCGGCAATTCCCCTGTCAGAAATATCCGTTTCACCGCGAGGCTGAGTTTTTGTAAAACAGTCACATGGTAACCCTATTCTAATGCCTGCACATTTTAAATTAGCATTTTAATGACAGAAACAACATGAAACGTTGACTTATGCTGGCTCCTACCTTTATCTATGGCCAAATTACTTTGTAACGTTTGTTGAGTATATTGATGCGCTTAAAAATCTAGTTACTGATTTATGATATGAATTTGTTAATTTCAATACCGATTTAGTGATACGATATAGTTTTTGTGTTTTGTATTTTAAACAAGGAACTCTAGACAGTGAAAAATGTTTTAATATGTATTGTATTACAAAATATGTAAATAGTAAAGTTCAGCAAGTGCATCGAAGTCAGTCAGTAGAACTTTGCGTGATGTCATATATAAAAACTAGCAGTGAATCGTGAATCCCCTGTGAGTTTATTTCAATGGTCAATGACATTGTAAACTCACAGGGGATTCACGATTCACTGCTAGTTTTCAATGTCATCAACCATTGAAATAACGCGAAACAAACAGAGTGCATTAGAATAATTGCTTACCTAAAACATTAATTGAGATTTAAAGACAATACTACGGACTGTTAAATGGTTTCATCATCTAATGTTAAGTCGTTCACTCGGTTTCTAAACTGTACACAAGATGATGAAGCGGCCCAGATAAAGTGCGTATACATGTGTCGGGCACCAGGATGATTATTTATTGTTATGTGGTTAATGTCACATGTAGTTGCCCTGTCCGGCTTCCCGGTAGATCCCGGTACAAGATCTTTGATATCATGCATATGTATTATTTACAAATCTTTGTAAACATCATAAAGGTTTCCGTTTATTTACAATGGTTATTTAATTGAGGCTTAAACTATCATATGTGTGCATTTGTGGAAAATTTACCCTTGGATTGAATATTTTTGTTATACATATCTACTTAATATTGTCTGCCTGTGTGTCATATTTAGACACTCCACTGTTTGAAAAGCCCTCTATTAATTTTATAATAAATCCATGACATGTATGTAAAGCAAAAGTTTCAATTAGCATTAGAAAATGGATTGTCATTTCATGCAAAAGGCTAGTCATATCTTTCTGAATTTTATTTGATGGTGATCTATATTCATTTTCTTTGAATATTTTGATCTAGAATTATCAAATTTACAAATGACTAAATGTAGAAAAATTTGGTATATTAATTCATTAAACATTTTCAGGTCACACAAAAATTTTCAATGAATCTGGAGAGGAAGAGATTGGAGAATTAACAAGTGGATGCCCTTCACCATCCCTCAAACAGAATGTTGCCATGGGATATGTGAACACAGCTTATGCAAAAGTTGGCACAAAAGTGAAATTTGAGATCAGAAAGAAAATGGTGGATGCTGTTGTAGCTAAAATGCCATTTGTTCCCAGTAATTACTATACTGGTAAATAAAATGCCAGATAAAATTGAAGCAAATTTTTATATACTTTATAGAAGTGCCAATATATAACAATAAAAAGAATTAAAAAGGCTTAAAAAAAAAACCCCAAAAAACAAAAAAATAAAACAAAAACAAACAGCATAAACAAAAACAAGTTATTCTATTTTTAGATACAGAATCTTTAAAGTTTATACCAAAGAATCACAATTGTTTGTGTTTGACCCAAGTTTTTATTACATGTTCTTTGAAGTCCGTAAGATAGATTTAACAAGTTTTCATTTTAAAGCCATGATTCCAATAGTAGTTGAGAGTGAAATAAAAGCTGTAAATATGTATGAACATTTTAAATTGAAGCGACCATTTGTATGACAAGGTCTGATTTTCCTTTCAACTTTGATATTATACTATATCAAAAGATATTCAACATTTATTTTATTGTTGTATTTCCATGGTTATCTTTTTGTAATGCAATAAGACTCTTGAAAAGTGCCAATATTTTTATACTTAGATAATGTTCATCAGCTGTTAATTTGCTTAAATCTTTTGAAGTTTGTTGCATCAAACGTGGTCAAAATTTAGATAGCATGATTGGTTTAGTATCTATATCTTAATTTTGTTATTGTGTAATCAATCAAGAAAAATGACGTGTCAATATTGATATTTTTTCCTGGGTTGCTAAGAAAATACTAGTGTATAAATTGACAATAAATGTCTGTCTGTATGTCTGTCTGATAGTCTGCTTTTCTGTCTATCATTCTTCCCATGTCTCTATCTGTCTGTCTGTCTGTCTATCTGTCCATATGTCTGCCTGTTTATCTGTCCATATGTCTGCCTGTCGATCTATCTGTCTGCCTGTCTATCTGTCTATATGTTTCTCTGCCTGTCTATATGTCTGCCCAACAATATGGTTGAAGTGTTGCATTTAGGTCTCTTTTGAGTTTGAACCACAATTGTTTGCAGTTCAGTGTTTGAGTGATTTTTTGTTAAGTATACATGTGTATGTGCTCGCCATAAGTTTACTAATATGTTTAATACTATGTAAAGATGTACTGAAATAGCTTGATATTTCTTTACAACTTTACAATTTCCTCTTGGTCAAAATTTGTTTATGTAAAACTGCAAACATTCCTTTGATCAAAGTCCATCAAAAACTTTGACGGACTTTGATGGAATAGAAACTCATATCCTATTTTTCTTCAAACTTTGAAGGACTTTGATGAAATTCAGTCAGTAAATTTAACAAGGTTAACAATGTATACATGTTACAAGCACATGGTTCCTGCATTTTCTTGTACCAGTCACTCAAAATACTTTGATAGTGTGAACAGGTGACTTCATCAAAGAAAACTTTGACCAAGTTTTCTGTGACAAAGAAAGTTTTGATCATGTGAACAGGGCTTTGGACCAGTCCAAATGTGTCTCTAGGGGTGAAAGGGTTTAGATTATATCACAGATATTACTGATAAATGTACATTTTACCACCCACCTCCTAAAGATCTGTCCCACTTACCAATACCTCATAAATACTTGTAATTCTCCTTTTTATTTTTTATTTTAGTTTTGTGGTGCTCTGAAGTACTTTCCCTTTTTGTTGGGGAATTAGGTCAACCAGTATTATTAGATTTTGTACATTTGAAGTGTCAAGTCTTGTAAATATTTCAAAGACCTTTTTGATTCTCATGTAGCCTGAATCTCGGACCCAGAATCTAATTTCACTCTAAAACAGTAGTTTCACATTCACTTTTAATTCCTTAAAATCAAAAAGAACTGTAAAACAGAAATATAGAATCCAAGGTGTGTTCTGCTATAAATGAAGTTCCTCATATGACGTCACACAATGATGTGACTTCATTTATAACATAACGTCACACCAATATATTTCATTCAGTACTTTACTGTTCTACATTGAGCTTCGCTGTTTCATCATAATCGGACCGATCACATACAAGGCGGGATATTCGATTCCATTATTTTGTTATGATATGTATATATAACGAATGAATTCTTATCAAAAGTGCATTTAATGTCGGTATGGATGCCATTAGGGTGACAGATAAATATTCATGACCCCCTAGCAGGCTCCATTCTTTTTATCCGTCACACCAACGGCATCCATATTAGAAATAAATGCACCCTGACAAGCGTTCATTTGTTAAGTGTATCAAATTCTCCTTCACCATATTATCATTGCTATGTATTTTGTACAAAACAAGAGTTCTATGGAATGTGTGGTTTTAGATTTGATATTTTAAAAGTTGAATAACAAAAATACATGGAGTGTGAAATTTGAAACTATTGTACAGCTGAATGTTTTGTGGAAAAATAAATGCTGCATTTATGATATTTTTAATTTGGTTTGTCATCTTTCAGATAAGAATTCCACCCTGTCATTTGACATTACTAGCGTTTTTTCATGCTCACATTGTAAAACTATGAGGACTTCGTCTAATCTGCATCTGTCAGTCCTTCAGTGAAGGTTTTGGTTAATGTTTTGTAATGGCTCACCATTCGCTTAGTAATGGTTTTACAGATAGGGGACATGTTTTGATTCATCAATATTTTCAGAATGCTTGTTTATGTTGTTTTAATTCAATGTAATGATAGTCATGATGCTAATGTGACTTGTCTCAAAATGGGGAACTCAATTTTCGGACCATTATTAAGTTTAAGTACAACATGTACATGTTGAAGGAAAAACAACATTTCCTTGAAGTTTCTGACCTCTGGTCAATTTAGGTTCATGTTCAACTGGAGCTTAACCTGATTATTTGGCCACTTTACTTTCTGAAGGCCATGGTCTTTTCCTGGGTACATCATAACTAGAGTTTTCTTCTCGACCAATAAACTGGCCGCCACCGTTCAACTGAAAAAATTGTTGTTGTTGTTGCGTAAAACGGCATAAAAATAAACAAATATTAATGAGGTCATGAATTTATTCACAACATATAACATTTTGTAGCATTATTTTTAAATTTTGACATAAATTCAAATAAAATGAATCTTAAGATTGACATAAATGGAAATGAAATTGACTTTCACATCAAGAGAACACAACAATGGAAAACAAAAACAGAATACAATGTTTAAAATTATATCGCTAACAATAAAGTGTAAAATATGTAAAAATGCACCCTCGCCTGATTTGTGGAGTTATAATGCTGTTTTAAAACACAGAAATGAAAAGCAGCAACTGCACATTATAAAATGTCAGTGATATGTATAAAAAAAAAACAGGAACAGACATACGTGTACTGATTACCCAGTTATCATGTGAAATAAACTTTTCACTGTTGAAGACCAACTGGCTGATATGTACGAGATGTACATAAGAAGGTTTTGGAATATTTTTATATGAGACTTTGTGTATTTATATGCTGATTTTAGTGTGGTTTTATAAATATTTTGGCACTTTTAAAACTTTAACATTGTATAAATCTATGATGTTTGCTAAAAATATGCACTCAGTGCCTATGGGAGTGTTATAAAAAATTACATACTAGAGCCTAACTTTGCCAGCTTAATATCAAAGTCCTCTTCAGTTTGTAAACTGTACACAATTTTTCTGCACAAAAGTGTAAACAAACAAAACCTCAGATTTGATATCCCAGTTGCTATGCAACAGTATATAGCGACAGTACACAGGTAAAGGTATGTTAGCATTGAAGACCATAGATGAGTAAAACATCTAATATTAAACATGACTCGATATGGTCACATGACAATTACTGTAAACCTTCTAATACATGTATGACCCCTTTGATTACATTGCACCACATTCCATTAGTATTCATGGTTATGATATCAAAGTTGAAAAGTTTGTAATTGTCTACAGAAAAAAACATAATTAATGAAACACAGTGTGAAAACAGTTTGTTTAAATAAAGCAGATAATTATTGTAAAATATTTCATCATTCAGTGAAACATCAGTGTTCTTATACATGTATAACAAGCCACAAGTAAATCCATCAAATAAATTAAGTTTTGTACAAAAAATCATATCATTATTAATCAAAAAGAGGCAATGTTATTTTGAAATGTGACTTTTTATATGAATGTTTTGAAGTCCACCCATCTTGTAAGACCACATTTCAGTTGCGGAGGATGTGGCCTCATAAGGTAGGTTCCACTGTTTCAATAGCTTCCCTGACAGTAAACAGTACATGTGTCAATAAATAAAATTTGCATCAAATTGTCCACACTATGATTATGCATAAATACTGTTAAAATCGGTACATACACCATTGAATGATTTCAGATAAAACTGAAAAATGATCAAGTCGAAGATGAACAAATGAAATTCGATTAAGCGAAATAAACAGGTGGTTCATATAACAGGTATAACCTCAGGTACTTAGCATATGTTAACATCTACATTAAAACTTGGTGACAGCTAAAATTCAAAAATATATCAAGGGCTCTTAAAATTTCAGAATTGTTCTGAGAATTTCAGTCCAATTCTGAGACTTTTAAAAGTCGAATGGATATTAGAATTCCAAGTCAAGTAAAATCATTTGAGTTCAATTTCATGGCACCAGACCCTAATGTCAGTTAACATTAAATGAGGCAATAACTGAGATTATATTTATCATGTGTAAAGTATACAGTTTTAGGTAACTTTCCTGTACACTTGGGAAATGTTGCACCTGGTTATTTTCACATTTTACAACAGAAAACATATTCACTCCATCCATTCGCCCTAAATTGCCAATTTCATGTATGGTATGAATGTCCATGCTTCAGTTACCTAGGTTTAAAAATTTGCTTTCATTTTATATAAAATAAGGGTGAAAATGGTGAATTTGGAGTCATAATTCCCAGGTACAGTAAAACCTTTAATGATCACCTTCTTGTCACAAAGATTGTTTTTTGCTGTGCTCAGTAGTACCTTTTGTGTACAAATCGACCTCTATATAAAGACCTCCTCCCTATCTACATGTAGACCGATTTTCTCATGTCCCTAAGGAGGTCATTATATACAAGTTCCACTGTATACAGTATTTATAAATGAATGAATTGTATTACTCATTTTCAACAGATAACTGCTTTACCAAATGTACGATCACATCAGGATATTTTAATGTATACAAGTAACAAGACATGGATATTTTGAGCATAATAATATGTACATAGTTCATTTTTATTTGTATGTAAACAAATCATTTTATGGACTGATAACAAAGGGAGGTAATCCGTGTCTTGACTGAACATAGAACTCTAACTTGGATAAAGATTACCGGTACTTATGGCATATATCAAAACACTGATCTTTTAGCATAACAAACTACACATACAATGAGAAATCAATATAATTTTTGGGATTAAATTAAAACAGTCTGAACATTTGATGTAATGTTACCGATATGTAAAAGCTGAGTTGAGAAAAGAAATTGCAATATAAAATACTTCATTGTGGTATGTTGAAAGTCCACCCTAGACCTATGCACACAATTACATGCACTATTAAGCTGGTCATTCAAATCTGATGACTGGACACTGGGAATGAATTATCACATAATGACAAAACAAATATAAGAATACAAATGTAGATGTAACCAATGGTAAACATTAAGGAAAGTACTCGAGATTTATTTAACCTGAAAAACGTGTTGTAGTATTTAGGAATGATTTATCTAATTGAACTTTTGCAAAGAGCCTGACCTAGCACCTTCTAGCAAACTTTTCCATTCTGACATTACAATTAAGTGGCCCGTGTCAAACATTTGTGTGATTATGACATCACAAATGAACGACTCAAAAATGCACATTGACAGCCACATGTCAGACATTTGGTGATAGGTCAATTGGAGAGATTATGACATGCTGTACTTGGACATAACTAGATTTTGTCAATATTGGA
Source organism: Atrina japonica (assembly GCA_030159075.1). NCBI lineage: Eukaryota > Metazoa > Mollusca > Bivalvia > Pterioida > Pinnidae > Atrina > Atrina japonica. Next base: position 174,251 of record BROG01000076.1, on the reverse strand, counting down.
GCAAATCTTGGGATACAGGGATGTAAATCTGTGCGTAATCTAGAGATAACATGGAAACTCTCATTGATGAACATGATTATACTTTGGTTCTTTTAATCTTCTCAACATTACATCTATCGTAAAGTTTCTGCACTGGACGACGATCAAGCAGCAGTTGTCGGCATGCTCTTTGAAGCTTCAAACCATTTTTACGGAGATACATTCTACCATCCTGTTTCATCTGGTTCAGTACTTCTGGTTTGATCTCGTTCAACTGGACATCTTCAGTCATGTATGGGTTAAAGCGATAGTAACTACGGGGTGGCAAGAGGTCATTTAGTATTGTGTGTATAGCTGAAAAAAAAAATTCCTTATTTGATATCTTTATGAAACTGTCACAAAACATAAAAAAAATTATTCACAAAGTTCAGTCAGAATCAGACAGGAAATTCATGTTCTCTCTGCTTCAAGTCAACAGAACTGATATAATTTTTATTTTACCAAAAATATCTGTGTAAAACTGCATATAAATGAATGAACTATTGAGATGTTGCCATGACCAAAATAAAGGTTTCTGCTAAACATGAAAATAGTCATTTTATTTACTTGTTTGACATCCTGCCAAGAATTTTTAATGTATATGAATAGCATCAGCTTTAAGTGAAATACAAATAAAATAATTAACCCGTGCTATGGACGATGCAAATGCAGCAAGCGTTATTTAACAAGCCACACCTTCCATGACATGTCATCTTGGTTTTAAGTCTCATCCAAAATACCTGTGACTTTCACTTCATACAGCACACCCACTCATTTTTTCATTTGTGAGTTTTTGTATCCTCTGACCTGTCATTTTGGAGGAACAAAACAAATTTTGAGGGTACACTTAATGTCAAAAAAAAAAAAAAAAAAGAGGGGGGTGTATATTTGTATATTTTTACAAAAATGTAATTTCAATTTTATGCTTAATAATTTTTTACTACCTAGATATAACTATCTAAGAAAGTGCCATATTTTTAGGCTAATAAAACACTGTGGTGCAAAGGTCAAATGGAAGATTTTTGGCAAATATTCAGATTTAAGTAGTATACATGTTGATGTCGACAGAGTTGAAGATAGGGATTGGTCATCACAAAAATAAATTGATTATGTGGATCTAAAATGTAAAATAGTTGGAGCTAAAACAGTAATATTTTGTAGTAAATTATTAGACCTAAATATGAATTTGATTTCAAAAGCTTTTGAATTGTCTTGTATTTTATCATATTTTATATCTCTCAACAGTGATGGTGTGTACTGAATATGTACCAAATCGCTTTACATCTCTAATAATATGATAATTACCAAATCATCATTTTTTTGTTGTTGACATAATAGTTTGTATTGGGAATTTTAAACAAGAATATAACAGTCATTGTTGTTTGATTCACATATGATGGAGAGGCAGAGTTACCTTTTGATTATCATATGGCCAATTTCACTCATTTTTTGGTAAGAATGTTTTATAACTTTTAGTGTTATATTCATGTTTAAAACTCCCTTTACAAACTACAAGACAAGAATAAGTAACAGTCTTGCTATTAAACATTGCCTACAAAAACAGTTTCTCCTGCGCTGTCTTTTAATTTTTACTGTTGGCCATGAACATGAACATATTTTTGACATCAGTCAGCTGATTTTGATGTAAACAATTGATGCATCAAACAGCTTTGCTAGTTACGATGAGGAACAGCTGACAAAGATTCTAAATGTCAGTGACAGTAAAAACACAGCAAATGTTATAAAAGTCCAAAGATCCAATGGAGATCCTTGGAGATTATTTAGCAAATAGTGGTACATCTCTAGATGATTTATTAGTGCACAGGGATGAATATTTGAAAAATTTCTTCAGGAAATTTTACGCTGAACTAAAAAACAAAACTTTTTAAACATGTTGCATATACCAAAACAATTGTCAACTGTACCTGAGGGCAACAGCAATTTTGTTGGCACCCTCGCTCCTGACTATTGCCCTCCAGTTCACGTCGGGCAATAATCAAGACCTCGGGTGTCAACAAAATTGATGTTGCCCTCAGACTCAGTCAATAATTGTATATTGCCAACTGGATAACAAGTAGGAATTATCAATCTTGTCAATGTAATATTTTAGTGTATAACCTAAAATGTAAATTTGTCAAGGTCAAGACAGAGTTCACAAGACTCCACCCCACCAGGTTATATGGATTTTACTATGACATTTTCAAAAGTTTTTAGTATGGCCTGTTACCAGGAATCAAACACAAGACCATCATAAACAATTAACAGTAATCAATAGGATCTATTACCTTCTGTATCTGTAGCGCTGTCTATTATGTTGATTAACTGCTTTTTGGTGGATGGTACGGAAGATGAAAGCGCCAGGTTTGGTTCGTATCTGCCATTGCCAAGGGAGACAACACACTGTATAGCTTCATCTGGCCAGAGCAGCTTACATTCATGAACAGCAACAGCGGTTGGATTATTCGTGAGTATACCACCATCCTGTTTAGATAATTGACAGCGAGACATTGTTTATTACCGTCACTACATGTACATGTAACATTGTAATTAAATACTTTATTGAACAAGAATTTACATTTTGTTTGTTTATCTTGTGACTTACAGAATACATGTTTGTACTAGGAGTCAGAAATGTTTATGTACTAACTTGATATTGTATGATACCGAAATTAAAATAGTTATCAACTTTAGTATGTATCATAAAATAATGTAAATGTGGAAACTTACGTGTGGGGTAATTTACACTAAAAATGTGATGAAGAGTTATTGGCCTAAATTACGCCCCTGTGCCAGTCCCACAGTTTTGGAGAATAATCGTTTAATACAGCACTGCTCATAGTAAGTTTAGACAATGCGTAAAAAAAACAACATGCGTATGGCTTGCATAAGCAAATCATGTTATTAACAACACATGGCAATATACACGTTTACAGTAATAACCTTGACACTGTAGTAGGCTGTAACTTCTTACCCTGACTGTCATCTAATTCAAATTTGGCTGTAGGGCCTCCGTGGCCGAGTGGGTAGAGCACTGGGCTTTAAACCGTGAGGTCTCTAACCTCTGATTAGTGCAGATTCAAGCACTGCTGGAACCTAAGCCAATTTTGTGTGTAAGTTTGCCAATTGTGGGAGACTGGTGGTTTCTTCCCAGATACATTTTAACTAGTTACTCCCCTCCATCATTAAAACCTGGGTGCCACCATAGAACTGAAAAATTGTTGAGTGTGGCATGAAAAAAATAAAAAAATAATGATAAAAAAAAAATTAAATATGGTTGCAAAGTTTAATATATCATATTTTACATAAAGTTTTGGATGCCCATGTACCTTGACATAAATAAGAGGTGGGGCAGAGCTTAAAATACGTTTGTTTGATATTCTCTGACCCATCATTGTTTTGATTGGGTAGGTAGGTAGGCAAAATATTTTATCTTATTCATGAAATATAACAAATTGTCACTTCTTGGTTCTTCTGTATAAATGTCAGACTTTTTTCATTCAGTTGACATTTACTTTCCCTATGATTCATACCCTTTGATACAGTTGAATGTAAAATACAGAATGCTACACACGACAGGAAAAATAAATTTTTTTTTTCGATATTTTAATATGATTTTATGGGCGGGTCAATTTTGGGGGGTTGGTATTGGAAGGGCAAACAAACTTAATTTTATTTTTTATTTTACTCTCTGTATTGTTATATTAAAACAAAGTCTGGTTACCTGGTGTGTGTAGTCATCCAGAACAAATGGTTTGTAGTAGCCTGGTGCTGCTGATGATGCTCGAATACATTCCCAGACTTTGTGTTTACAGTGGCCAGGATACTGTGAGAAAACTCCGGGAGGTAGATTGTAGGTGCGAAACATATAATTTTTCAATTTAGTTACATTGGTTAGACTAGATATTGCAGACATCTGAAAGGAAAAGAAACAAACTGATAAAAATTTGCATTATATCTACAGAAACATGTGTCATGTGACTTAACCCTCATGTCATGTGACTACTTCTTTTTGAGTTTTGAAAGGTGTTTTGCACCTCACTGAACAATTTTTCAGTTATATGATGTTTCTTATAATGGAGGAGAGAACACTGTTACAAGGTTCCCACACCCGGATTTATTCTTTCAGAATTCACTAAATATAGTAGGATTAACAAAAGCATAGATAGATAATAACATTACAATGTGGAGGCCTCCATGACTGAGTGGTTAGAGCATCACTCTTTGAACCATGAAGTCTCTCGCTTCTGGTCAGCACAGGTTCAAGTCAACTGGTAGCTGATTTTTGTGAGAAAGTTAACCAGTTTAATTGGTAGTCCGGTGGTATCTCCCTGGGTATACTGTAACCAGGTTATCTCCTCCACCATTAAAAACTGGCCACCACCATATAACTGAAAAACTGTTGAGTGTGGCGTAAAACAAAAAATTAAAATCAAATCAAAACATTACAATGTATTTTGTAAATTATATTCACAATTGATAGCAACATTGTCACATTATGTTCATGCATGGTTCAGCTAGATTTAAGTCTTTTTTGTTTTTTACCATATGCCTTTGCCATTTTCATTGTAATCGACAACTTTACTAGAACTTCTGAAAATTTGTTAAAAAATTCAAGGGAACACATACTGTTTCTATTTTATGTGTATTCATGTATTGCATTTTTTAGTTCCAGCCTGCTGGTTGAGAAGATTTAAAGATAAGTTATGAATCAAAAACATCATAGAAACATACCTTTGGACATAATGGATCTTTGGAAAATTCTATAAGTGTCTTCTCTCCCATCCTATTCCTGTGAAAAATTTGAACAAATTTGTGAGTGCATCCTTAAATATACATCACAATTAGAAACTTTCACACTACCAGAGATATTATGATATCTGGAGCTAACCACACTCCCGGGAATATTAGGATATCTGGGGTAACCACACTCCCTGGAATATTAGGATATCTGGAGTTAACCACACTCATGGGAATATTAAGATATCTGGAGTTAACCACACTCCCTGGAATATTAGGATATCTGGAGTTAACCACACTCATGGGAATATCAGGATATCTGCAGCTAACCACACTCCCAGGAATATTAAGATATCTGGAGTTAACCACACTCCCGGGAATATCAAGATATCTGGAGATAATTACACTCCCGGGAATATCAGGATATCTGGAGCTAACCACACTCCCGTGAATATCAGGATATCTGGAGCTAACCACACTCCCGGGAATATTAGAATATCTGGAGCTAACCACACTCCTGGGAATATTAGGATATCTGGAGCTAACCACACTCCCGGGAATATTAGGATATCTGGAGTGTACCACACTCCCAGGAATATTAGGATATCTGGAATTAACCACACTCCCAGGAATATTAGGATATCTGGAGCTAACCAAACTCTAAAGTATATTAAGATATCTGGAGTTAACCACACTCCCAGGAATATTCGGATATCTGAAGTGAATCACACTCCCAGAAATAGCAGTCTTAGCATATCCAAAGTCAACCAATCTCCAACAAATATTACAATATCTGGAGTCAACCTTGAAATGATACAATATCTGGTAACTTGGTGCAGAGCTGTGTGGGAGTTATCATACTTTAGAACACTTGTATCAGGTGATCAACTGCGGTACATATGCCATAGTGTTTTGAGTCAGCTCTCATATAGACACAAATAGCAACAAGCTCCCACTATAGATAAATATTAATATTACTATAGGCTGTAGTTAAAGTATCACAAAAATAGACTTATGACAAAGACTTGAGTTATAACAGTTCCACATAGTGACATAGGACGCTGACCCTTGGTTAATATCTTTCTAATTACTTTAACATGTAACAAATAGAGTGACACATGTAGATGTACTTGTGAACCGTTTATTTTATATACCAGGGGCCTGTTTTATGACTTAGGATTTACAACTTCTTGATAAACAGGCCCCAGTAGTCTACAGTTCTATTTTGTAATACTTACAAGAGAATAGTTTCCCACAAATCTGAATCATAGAAAGAATGATCAAGGACAAGCTTTCCAAAGCCGAGTGTCTTCGCCCTCGTAAACATCTCCCTGCTGCATTCAATGTAGAGTTCCTCACATTCTGATATTGATTTCCGAAACAGAAACAAGATGGCAAGAATCAGCGATCCAGTGCTTACCCCGGACACATAATCGAAGAGCGTATATATTGGTTTACCAGTAATTTTCTCAATTTCCCGCAATGTCTGAAGAGCTAAAAGTCCCCTGTAATATAAAGTTATTTGTTTGTGAACTATCTAAATGGCAAAAACATATACATTGTATGCAAATAGATTTGACTGCAATACAAAAGAATATGTAATTTTAAGAGTGTATTTATCATAAACTTACAGGATCTTTTCTTTATGTAATTCATATTTACAATGCTGATATTCACCGAGGGACTTCATCATTATATACAAGCACAAATAAGCAAGTTATATAAAATGCAACGAAATGTACAGATATGCATAATTAACACAGATATTAAGTCTGATACATATACATACAGTTGTATGTGGTATGTATGATTTTTTATGATTTGCATATAATTTACATAAAAATTGTCTCAAAATACATTGTACATTATACAATTATTGCCCTTGTTTTGGGTTGACATGAATATTTGTCCACCCGAGAGGAGTTATGTCACCCGAGGGCTCTGCCGAAAGGCAATAAAACTTAACTAACAAACTGACCTACGTAAGTTCATAACGATTGTAACACATGTCACATAGCGCCTTCGATACTCAACACTATTGATGTTTTATCGTTCTTTGCATCGTTTTTTAATCTTAAGCCTCCATCAAGGCTGACTCCAGCAAATATATTTGACAACGATGTATCAATGCTATCAAATCATTAAATTTTGGCGATTGTTTCTCTCCATTCCAGTATGCATCGAGTTATCTATGAGTTATGAAACGGACATTTTATCTGCTAGAGGTTACACCTAGTTCCCACATAGCATACTAGAAAAAAACAAAAAAACGTACACGCATCCATTTCTGCACAGGTGAGGAGGTGACACAAATCGCCATAGAGGGTGACATAAATGTTTCAGGGTGACATGAAGAAATGTTTTAGATCACATGATATGGTTTTGACTAATCAGAAGTAAAGATACATATTAGAGGTATAATAATTATATATGTTTACCTGTATTTCTTATATTTTAGTATGTAGAGCTTTTAATGATAATCACACATACATGTAGAGTGCATATACAGAAGAACATGCCTTAATATTTGATTTTTTTTTTGTGACTTTGACTTTACCTAGTTCCTCCGCCGTCAACAGTCAAAATTGTTATCCCTCGACCCCTTGGAGGGTTGACATAGCCTAGTAATGAAAGACCCTGTGCTATTTCTTGCTGAATAATGGAGATGTCACCAGGTAAAGTTGTTCTTATCTTTAACAACTGCTTCATGGCACCCATCTGAAAATTAAAACATTAAAAATATATTGAACAAACTTTAAAGCAGAGTATTATAGATTGCAGTGCAGTATATATCAAACACACTTGCATTTGGTAAGATTTCTTACAATGTAAATACCAATACATTGTACATGTGCAATGTACCATGATTTGAGTTTCTCCCATGGTTCACAGATTTTCCCTTCTTTTTGCAGGGAGGGGAGATTTCCTTGTCACCCCTAGGGTATTGACAAGCCTTGGGTTTGTCATTTAAGAATCTTTCCCTTGGACTGAGATTCTTTTGTCATACCCTGAAGGCCAGGGGTAGATTCCATTATTATCTTGTGTGTTAATTCCTCATCCCCTGAAAACACAATGTACAATAGATACTACATTATTATAAATGTAGTTACAGGTACTTACATGTAGGTCACTCCAACTACTATATCATTAAGTGTAAACAGGTTAGAATACAATAACATGTACAGATATACAATAAAGATCTAGAGACATTACTAGTACAATTCACTGTAATTAACTGTTGGAAAAAAATTTAAACTTTACAAAACCACTAAATACATACATGTACATGTAACACGTATTCGGGGTACATGTAACACGTATTTGGGTTACATGGAGGTTACGACAAATACAAATCACATAATCTCCTTTACGTTCTCAATTTTTCAAAAAATATATTTTTGTTTTGAAGCTTGTTAGTCCTACTCTGCATTCCACTAAGCCATATTTCAAACTCAAGAAACGGTGTCATAAACCCGATTAAAAGTATTTTTTTGGACTGAATACATGTTTTAAAGTGAGAGCTTCTTTTAACTTACAATGCCAGCTTTAAAAAGTTATTTTTCATAGTGTGACCCATGTATTTAGGGACTGTTTCAAAATAATATTTTTTTATTATTTGGAGACAATATTCAAACATCCTACATTAGTAGCCCAGCATCACTATAAAATAATTAGTTGTCACTAAATGATGTGCATTGTGTATTATACACAAGAATATCATGAAATCTCTGTATCTGCTAGTAATAATCAAGCCTCGACTTATTAGCGGGTCAAAGCTAAGTCCATCAAATTCTGGAGTTAAAAAAGGGGGTCGACTTACATGCGAGATCTCTCGCTGTAAATTGTTAATTGATGTACTATTTTGTCATAATATTGCCTCTGAAGCCAATGGAAGACCAAACCTGTTATAACTTACCCTAACAGCGGCCTGTCGTGTATCTGGATACATCAAGAGGTGTTCTGAAAGCTGGTGTATGCGTTTTAATATGGATTCTTTTGATACAGCTTTCTGAAGTAGAAGGACCAATTCAATGGTTTTCTTTTCAATGTTCTGTTTTGACACAAACTCTTTCCTAACCAGCATTCTATTCTGTTCTTTGTCCAAATTTTCTGTTTGAGGGTTTGGTGTGAACTGGTTTAGTATAGAACGATAATTCAGATGTTTCCACATGCCCAAATCAATGGAATCCTTTCCAGAAACAGCATTTAATTTGCTTGCATTATTAGATATATTAGCCGCCTCTTCCTCCGACATTGAAACTGGCGTAAAATTTTCCTTGGCCTGATCTTGTGTGATGCCATCTACATTATAATATGACAATATGCTTGTATTCATATCTTCCATCTGTGAAACGAAAGAATCTGATGACTTCTCAGGTTGAGCTAAACTTTCTTTCGCTAATTTTCTTTGCATCTTACGTTTTTTTACCACCTGTCTCTTTTCCGTAATAGTATTCGAGACTTTATTGACATCACTTTGAATTTTTTCTGTCCCTGCAGTAACAATTCTTTTGAAATCGGGCACACGGAATTCGAAAGTTGGTACACTGGACATGACCCCACTTAGGCTCTCTCGAATTTTATCGAAGCCTTGAAAGCTTTGCTTCAGCATAGCTTGCTTACTATTCTTGTTGTCTTTATTGGCCCGATCATTCCCTGAGTGAATATTACTTTTACTGATGCTCTGTTTGGCGGACACAAAGGAACTGGAACGTGTAACAAATTTTTGTTGTAAATTTCTCCCCGAGTTTTTAGGATGAAATACTGTTGATTCTATCAGTAGAGAGCAGGCTGTTTGGCTTCTTAAAACTGACATTTTTCACTCCCTTTTCTTTCTTCTCTCTTTTTTTTTTTGTTTTGATTTGTTTTGTTCACTCTCTGGAAAAAAAAATGTCAGTCAAGGTAAATATTGCATTGTACAGTTGATAACATACAACACACATGTGTACCGGAGTTGAAATCTATATCAGTAAGATCTGGGTCATGACGTACACTTTTTTGTCAGATTTTGAGGTCAACAATATGCTGCCTTACTGTATGCTGATAAGAATACCAAGTATATGCACTGACTGGTATTGAAATTTACATTGTTTGCTACATGTATCGGTAAATGTAGATCTATAAGCCACTGTTTCATATTTTTTAACAGAATGTGCAAATACTAAAATACACATGTACAAAACAAGTTGCATGTCAAAATTACAAAGACATATACATTGACAGGTATGCAAACATGACGTATATGAATTTCTGAATCAATATAAATATTTACACCTACATATACAAACATGTACTTACTATCTTGTAAACAAGGACATCATGACCTATAATTTATATATGATATTATTCACAAGTATATGTTTACATGTACATGTGATTTCACAATACTGGTAGTGGTACATACTGGTACATCTGTATGTTCATGACAGCATACATATATATGTACATGTACTAGTAACTTTGCATACTCATGACAGCACAGTGGTACATGTACATTTACATGTTCATGACAACAAACTGGTAACCTTGAGTGTTCATGACAGACAGCACACTGGTACTGTTCATGACAATGCATTAGTACATGAACACTTACATGTACATTACCACTATACATGTACATACATGTATGTACATATACATGTTCATGACAGAACAATGATACAACTAAATGTTCATGACAGCATATTGTTAAATTTACATGTTCATGACAGCATACAGATACATTGATATGTTCATGGCAGCACACTGATACATCTAAAGTTCACGACAGGATACTGCTACACTTACATGTATAATTACATTTGTACATGTAACATTTTGTTCATGATGATGACAGCTTACTGGTACACTTAATCTGATATTTTAAACTCATTTATATGTTCATAACAGCACACTGATGCATCTAATGTTCATGACAGGATATTACTACAACTACATGTACATGTATATTTGTATTTGTAGATGTTCATGACAATATTGGTACACTTAGACTCACTTACAGTGTGCATGTACATGTTCATGACAGCATACTGGTACATTTACATGTTCATGACAGCACAATCAATGATACATCTTAAGTTCATGATAAGAAATTGGTACACTTACATTTGTACATGTTCATGGCAACATAGTGTACATTTACACATTTGATGACAATACATTGATACATTTTGTACATCTTATGTTCATGACAGGAAACTGGTACACTTACATTTGTACATGTTCATGACAACATATATGTACTGGCACATTTACATGTTCATGACAGTACACTTACATGTTCATGATAGCACATTGATAAATCATACGTTTGTGACAGGAACCTGGTACACTTACATCTGTACATTTACATGTTCAGGACAGCACACTACTGGTACACTTACATGTTCATAATGACACACTGATAAATCTTAAGTTCATGAAAGGAAACTGGTTGGCTACACTTACAATGTTCATGTTCAACTTCATGACAGCATAATGGTACATGTACAATTACATGTTCATGACAACATACTGGTATATACTGGTACATGTACAAATCAAAGTCTACAAAATGTACTGCATGAACAGTGTTGGTATGTCTTACAGATCGTACATGTAGAGTGAAGTAATCTGATAAATTAATTACATCATTCAATTTTTATGAAAAATATGTAAACCTGTCACCTGATTCTGAAAATTATTTCACCTATCAAAGTGTGTGTGTGGAGGACATTATATAGTAACTCTGAAACTGACTTATTTGAATATTTCATTTTCAGGATGTTAGAAAAGTTTATCCATTTTAATAAAATATAAATTTTTATATTCTGAAGTAAATCACTAAAATTGAGTGGGGTTCCAAACGGAACTCTTACCCGAATATTATCCCTCTAAATACTGTAATACTGTCTATGTTATAAAGGCAAATCTTCATTCAACAAGAAATTTTGTCATAGCTAGGTCAGTAGGGCAATTATGCATAGGCCTATTTTATAGATCTGTCTGCCCGACTACTTATCTTTGAAATACTGTCAAAACCTCATCATACTGCAGCATACATGTAGCAGAGCATATCAATATATAAAGTTATACTTACGGCTAATGGCTTCTAAGTTGAATATGCCGAAGACGAAATAATTTTCTGATACTTCTTATGTTCTAGTTTCTACGCGAGTCATAGGTTTATTTACAAACATTCCACTTGTTTTGGTACGTGTTAATCATCACATGTTGTTCCACGGGTGGTGTTGTTGTTAGGAGAGATTTCATTGGTTAAATCCATGATAAGGCGATTTCGGCTAATGTGTGACGTGTTTGTGTACTGAATTTGGATAGATTTCAAATCGGGTGAAAATGCAATACTGCGCCCTGTTCGTAATTCTATGACAATTTCAAGAAAAAATATTTTTAATAATAAAATTGACATTATTATAAACCTATACTGAGAACGCTAGCCAGTCGTCTCTACAGAAATATATTAAAGACAACGCCCACGAATTTCGCCAATGAAAATTTTTGTTATAAATTATTTACACTACTGGTTTACAGTGCTCGAAAATTGACCTAGTTCCACTGTCGATGAAAAATAGATAAACAATAAAACAAACACGTTTATTAATTGAAAAAAATCTAAGTATTTATAATTCAACCCACAATATCACAGTAGGTCAACAGATAAATAACTGATGAACTTGTCTTCCAGTCCCAACTAGTAATCAATCGTTGGGCTCGGAATCATTTCATGGCATATTCGCAAAACTCTCCTGTCATAAAGATTAAGAAGGTACAGTAATCAAAGAACCACGTTTTTCTGTGTTGTGCTCCTGTATTGTTTAACTTTGAGGTTTAGAAGCAGTGGCAGTTTGGCACGGACATTGCTGAGTGGAACACATTCTGTACGATTCCTGATTAGGCCTACTACACAAAAGTCTAACAGTAAAACTAGAAAAAATTGTTAAATGTTTCTGAAATATTTTGATGATGTGGTTATCAGTACATGTATTGTATGTATAAATTTTGATTATTTGTTGTTGTTTTTATTTTGTCAAACAGAAACGATAAACTTTAAAGGGTCATTTACTGTGTTTATCAAAAACAATTACATGTATATCTATTTTCCTACTTTCACTACTTGTCCTTGATGTACAATTACCACTGATATGATTAATGATGATATTTTTTATCACAAAAAATTGTTTATTTTTTTTACTTAAGCCTTTATATATCACTGGTTCATCTTATCTAACGAGATCGGGAACAGAACAGATCCACGTCTTTGATGTACCTAACATGAAAATACAACACATTATCAAAACTTGAACACATCTCACAAAAACTGCTCAAAGTTGGTGATCTGTGTCGTTAAGCCACATATAAGTTGAATAATCAAAATTGTACGGAACAATTAATTCAATATAGATCTATATTGATTTCAATTTTATAAGACAACATCCAGTGGTAAGAGGATCTGTGAACAGATCCATGAATATCATTAAATGCACTATTTTACTTTAAAATACACGCTGTTACATTAAAAGTCAAATATTTTAAAATGAATCTCTCTTTTTTATACAGATAACATCATTATCTATCGAAAATACCTTACTTGTACTGAAAAGTCCATGTACCGAAACGACCATGTACTGAAACGTCTATGATTCGTCCGAGTCACATTAGCTGTGTCCACTTGTACTGAAAAGTCCATGTACCGAAATGACCATGTACTGAAACGTCTATGGTTCGTCCGAGTCACATTAGCTGTGTCCACTGGCCGGCATGGTTTTGGCTGATTAAAATAAAATGGCTGATACCTACCTCTTAAATTTAGACTACAGTTGAAAATGTGATGTATGCCACTGTACTGGCACTGTAACAGTTCCCGGACGAGATTTTTAAAATACTTTTCCTACAGGAATTTCTGTCTTATCCATGCGATGTCAATAAATTGAGTCATGTAACTTATCATTAATATACCCCCGCCTCTCTCAAAAGAGTTATATGAAGGGAAATAACTCCCAATATATTATTGTCGTTAGGAGTCAGTGATTGTGTATTTAAAACAGCAACCTTTCTTTTCACAATGCAATATGATAATACTCGGAAAGTTCTGAAAACATGTCTTTTGTACTATAATACTGCAAAAGTTTGGAAAGCAGGTCTATCGAATGATTTCATCATGTTAACCTGGGATCCTGACCCAATCATACTTCTTCGATTAGTGAGCCAGGTTAAATCAGTATGACGAATAAAGATTCCCTTTCTTTCACTTCTGCTCTCAAACTTCAACAGGTGGCCGCCATTACCTATGTAAAATTCCTGTAAGGGTAATTTGAGTGCGAATATCTAGTACAAAACGGATTAATTTTTTTCATGGGCATGGATTACTCTGTATGCGTACGATACCGCTACATTAAATTTATGTGGTGGGTATCAACCATTTTATCTTAATCAGCCAAAACCATAGTGGACACAGCTAATGTGACTCAGACTATATGTCAGTTTATCGGTATTCCTCCTAGGCCAAATTTTCTGCCCCGATTTTAAGTGATTTTATTTTTGGTAAACAAAAAAGAATCACTTATAATTGGGGCAGAAAGTTCAGCCTATGTTCCTCCCAACTTTCATTTTCATGTGCTGTGGGAGGGGGGTGGATGTCATGAGATAAAATAAGATTATTAACTTTTTAAATCAAACAAAACATATGGATATAGTCATATTGATATAAATTCGCTCACTTCTAATAATTAATACATAAATTCCAATTCACTCATTATTGAGCCTAAAAAATTCATTAAATATAATCATCTGGGATCTGTTACAGTAAAGGTTAAGAAAATGACACCGCACTTCAATCGAGTAAAGTCTAAAGCGAGGTCTTTTAAAATCTATCCCAATTAGTATTTTGCATATTTTAAAGGATGTTGACCTGGCTCAGTCGGTAGCACGCTCGACTCTTGATTGTGAGGTCGTGGGATTGAGTCCAGCCGACAGAAGGTTGGTTTCCTGTCCTTCGGATGAGACAGTAAAAAAGGAGGTCCAGTGTTACAGTAGGTGTCGGCACGTGAAAGAACCCTCATTGAGCATAGGCCAAAATTTGAAGCCCTTCACTGGCATTTAGTGACATCTCTATATGAGTTAAAGATTCTTGAGTGTGACGTTAAACGACAATAAACAAACAAACAAAAAGGATGTTGAGGTACAAAATGTAGTAAAAAGTTACAGTACAAACATGGTATTTATTCTGTCAAACACCACGTTTGTACTGTAACTTTTTACTACATTGTATATAGAATTTCATATTTGTGTGCCGTAAAATAAGGGAGATTTTAAGAGAAATTATAAAAAACGACCGGGAACTGTTACAGTACCAGTATAATGTCACAATTTGACACAAACTTATTTCTGTTGTCATTTCTGTTATTTCAATTTGGAAGTTGTGAGTTACCTCGTAAAATAAGGATTATTTTATCTATCCATTTGGTCGTTATTTGTCCGTTTAAGGGATACAAAAAAAACCCCTTAGAATGTAGTCCTAGATTTACATGGTCATTGTTCATACCAGAGAAAGGGATCAGATATTTTCAGAAACTTAAAATAGTTAAATAAGTTTGAATAATGAGTGTTTTCCGAGTATTTAACTACATGTAATGAAAATTGTTTGTCATTTCACCACTTTGTTTTAGTTAATGATAAATCTTGCCAGACCTACTGTGTATCCCTGCATATTTGGAAAGTACTTGTACATGTAGTTATTCATAAATATTTTGTAACAAAAAGCGCTGTCCCGTGGGAACATTATATTGTTTATACCATAATACATGTACATCCCATTATCAAATATTACCAGTCTTAAACTTTTATTCCCATTGATTACAATGCAAACCTACAATAAGTCTTTATTGAAACTGATTTGCTAAATGCTATTCATGACCTTTATCCGAAGTGAAACTGGATGTTTACATACAACAGTCTAGTGCACAAGTCAACAGAGCCTACCTTGAGAGACCACCGGATCCACCTCTCAAATGTGATCTTTTAAGACAGGTGGTCCTTGTAAGGATGTTTTTTTAAGTACTGTACACGTACTTGTATTATTTAACTTGAGTGATTTTCAGAATGTGGTCTCAAAAGACAGGTGACCTCTCGAGACAAGTTTCGCTATAAACATATAGGTGATTTACAAGTTGACTTTCCAAAATGTAATTTAATTTGACCTGAAATATAATTTTCATATCAAGTACATGTACTGGTATATAGGAAAACAATTTCTACTTTTTCTTTCAAAACCCCCCCCAAATGATAACTTTTACAAATGTATATGTAAATGTACATGTAAATGTACATGTAAATGTATAAGTAAATGTACATGTAAATGTATATGTAAATGTACATGTAAATGTACATGTAAATGCATCATTAGCAAATCAGAAAAAAATATTAAGCCTATCAAGTATAGATTAATATGATAAAGTATTTAGAAATAAAAAGAATTATGTTTTATTACTTATATCATAATATCAGGAACAAATATTGCTTTATTTGTGAATTGAACCTCATAAAGATGATATACACGTACATGCTGAAAGAATTGTTATGGAATTAACAATAAATTTTTTTAAATTGCAAGTTGAAGTATTGAATCAATGTCGTAATGCATTAACACAGTAAGAGTGTTTGAAATCAAACTTATTCCAAAAAAAGTTAGAATAGTGACATGCAGTTTGTATTATTTTGTTTATGGTATATTTTTTCCTTTGATCTATTTTCAGCATGACCAAAGAAAACATTAGCAGTAAATTGAAATGTTGACTCCAGCCTTTGAAATAAAACAGGATGATACATTCATAATTGTCATTATCAAAGCACCTTTTGCGAAGGTAAGTTCATTTATTTGTATACATGTTCATGTAACATTACTTGTGACACAGAACTAAAACATGCACCCAGATACTTATTATACACCCATGACTAGATCTAGACACAGACAGACAGACAGACAAAGACAGAAAGACGCTCTCTCTCTCTCTCTCTCTCTCTCTCTCTCTCTCTCTCTCTCTCTCTCTCTCTCTCTCTCTCTCTCTCTCTCTCTCTCTCTCTCTCTCTCTTTCTTTCTCTCTGTGCAGATAATAGAAAATGAATGTCAAAAACAAATGGTAAGGCTAAATAAGCATAAGATGACAATAACAATTTTAAATGTAGTATCACCATAGCAACATATATTTTTCTCCACTGCAGATAACAGACACAGAAATATTTGTAGAAGAATGTGAATTCCGGTTTTATTCCAAGCCATATTTCCTGAGGCAAGTACATTATTAGTTTGGCAAAGAATGTTGACTGTATTTTGGATAGCTTCTAGTGATAATTCGAGGATTTATCATTTAAATTGCTCTTTTCCATAATGGAAGGGTCCTTGAAGTATGTCATTGGTCATGGCACATTGTACAGTGAAAAATTGTACAGTGAAAAATCATAGTGTTAAAATGTACAGTTTAAAATCATACAGTGTAAAATCGTACAGTTTAAAATCATAGTGTAAAGTTGTTCAGTGTAAATTATACAGTGTAAAATTATCATACATTGTTAACACACAGTGTAAAATTACTGGTTTTGTGAAATGAAATTGTCAATACAAAACTCATTTCTTTAATTTAGATTTATTTAATGATGAATATACATTAAAACCTGCTTTAGCGACCACCTGGTCACAAAGACCGTTTTTTGCTGTCCCTAATACATGTAGTACCATTTGTGTACAAATCAACCTCCATATAATGACCACCTCCGTATGAAGACTGGTTTTGTTGTGTTCCTAAGGGGGTCTTTATATACAAGTTTCACTATAAATGAAACAAATGAGTCCTGTATTGAAATAGGTATCTTAATGGATATTGATCCTTCAGTGTAAGAATGTCAGTTTCTCTGAACCAATATAACTTTGTGGGTGTAACTTTCATAATGTTGTCTTTGATGTTGTGTTTTGAAGGTTAAATTTACCAGCAAAGATTGTAGAAAATGGGAAAGAAACAGCTGCTTATGATTCTGATCAAGGTACATCAGTAACTGAAAATGTTTTCTAAATTAAAAACAAGATGTGTTTGTGAAACACAAATGCCCCTGTTCCCAACAAATCTCTATGCTGGCAAATAATATGTATACTTTAATAAATATTGCAATGTCCTACATTTTGACACCATCCCACCCCCGGACTGTAAGTTCATCTAAGGGTTGCTCATACTTCACTGAAATCACATGCCCCTAATAGGGAGGTAGGGTGGGGGTAAAGAAGTAGGACATTTCAGTATTTGCCAGCAAAGAAATTTGTATTAGTTTTTCACAAACACATCTTGTTAGTTTTTTAATGGTGTTGTAAGCCACACTCAACATTTTTTTCAGTTATAATTGTGGGGGACACTGTTACATTGCACCAAGAAGGAGACCACCGACTTTTTACAAGTGAACTTGCAAACTTATTTTTACAAAATCATTACTAGTGAATACAATATACAGTTGAATGAAATAATTTCGTCAGTCCCCTGGAATTTGTAATATCCGGGTAAAACTGTAATTAAATGTAGACTTTGATAAAGGGCTCACATCTTATTGGAACAAGCATTTCCGTTCCCGATAAAGCACGGCGACTATGATTCAGGATTAGAAAGACTGTTGGCATTGATACTTAACTTTGACTTGCGTTATTTACCGTGGACATGTTGGAGGAGCAAACCTATTGTACAAACAAGTCCTACATTATGATGTTAATTTTAATCAAATGGACAAAGTTGATTAAATGAATTAAGTTTGTAAGTGTCAAGTCTTGACTTCGAGCGTTACTTTTTATGTGTCAGCCTTTGTACTTTGGAAATTGACATGTTTCATTTATTGACTGGATTGACGATTATTGTCCATCTGTCTGTCTGTCTGTCTGTCTGTCTGCATTAACAGTTTAGCTTTTGCATTTAACTATGTTTTGAGAAAACTACTTTAACTTCATCTGATGATGTAACATTATAGTCTGAGCCATATTTAGTTATGAATTTCAAAATGAATTTGTAAAGCAACCAATTGTCAAAATAAAAACATTATAACTGATATAATTAAAAAAGAAAAAAGTTTATCCTATATCTTTTCTACATACTTTTTTCTTTGTTTGGTCGCTTTACTTTTTGAAAACACTCTTCCTACGGGAATCTCTGTGTTATCCATGCGATGTCAAATAATTTGGTCATGTGAGTAATCATTAAAATTCTCATGCCTCTCTTGACAAAAGAGTTATATGAAGGAGACTAACTCCCAATATATTATTGTTGTAAAGAATCTTTGATTGTGTATTAACAGATCAGTACGACCAATAAACGTTCCCTTTCTTTTACTTCCACTCTCAAACTTCGAAAGATGGCCACCATTACATATGTAAAACTCTGGCAGGGGTAATTTGGGTGCGAATATCTAGTACAAAACGAATTAATTTTTATTTGTCATGGACATTGATAAATAATGCAGCATGCATAGAATACGGCTACATTAAAATTAAGTGGTAGGTATCAACCATTTTATCTTAATCAGCCAAAACCAGCAGACCTAGCTTAATACTTGGTTCAGACTATAATTGACTATGACCTTCACTTTTGACCTTCACCTTCACCTTAAAATTCAAACCTCAGATGTATATATATTTACATTATATGATGATTGTGATGATTTTGATATACAATGCTTTACAATTCCGCCATACTACCTTAAGTGATTTCTTATTTTTAGTACGAATATGAACTTGAACCTCTTAAAACCTGTGTCATTTAGGTACATTTACAATCAAAATACCAAAAGCCACACCAGGAGAAAATTTTGAAGGCTTGAACTTGATAACAAAGTTGCTGACGCCCAGAGGTCAACAAGAGAAAACACAGCCACAAATAGAAGTTCTTGGTACGTGCCATTTGTTTTTGTAAAAAATATTTACCCAGTATGCTTTTCTCTTGTTTTATAAATGTAAAAATGAAGTTAAAACCATCAATTTCTGATTATCTAGAATATAGTTTCCGGGTAATTTTTCGCTACCAGTAATATGTCCCAGAAAATAAGAATGGTCTCATCCAATCATAATCAGCATAGGTAGGAACTTTATACAGGAAATACCGTATTCCCATGTCCCTGTATTAGCACCCCTCTCCCTTTTGTTCAAATTGACTCACCTTTTTTAGACACAATCAAGTGTCTTTTCTAGTCATTTGAAGAGGACATATGGCCTAGAAATCCATAAGTGACAGTTTATCTCTAGTCCCTCCGGCAGCAAATGTCATAAATAATGACTACAAAACTTTACCACCTTGCCTTATAAAACATTAAGGGTTTTTTTAACATTAATTTGACAATTGATTAGTCCCAATAGGCACCCATCATTTTTTCTTATTTTTTGGACACGTATTGGGTTGAATACAGTTAGTAAATTCTGACCTTATTCTTGTTGATTGAAAGTCTTCTAGTGATAAGAAGAGATGAAATGAGAGTTAGACTCTCTTGTTTCTGGTAATTATTTTTTGTCACCGTTATTCATCAGCTACTAATGAGAATGAATCACCAGATGGCGATACAGATGAAGAAGAGGATTTTGATTGGCACGTTGATCAGGCACCATATACAGAACCCGAACCCGTGCTAGATGCTCCAAAGTATGGTTTTGCCAATCAGAAATCTGGAGTTTTTAAACGTCTACAGGTAATATATATTTTCAATGCTTATCATATAAAAATTATAGCAATTCTCAAGATCAAATTCATTTCATATTGTAATGTTGGATATTTTTTCTTGTCATGAAAATTCAGGACCAATATCATTCAGGTAAATTACTAATTTTTCTCAACTAGACTGGAAGCTGTTGAATTTTGTCCCTATCATGGACATATGATAAATCTTCTCATACTGCTTAAGTAATCCCTTCAGTTAATTTGCACAAATTTGAGCTCTTTTTGGTGCCATGCTCAAGAGTAAAAAGAAAGGGATAATTTTTATACAAAAACCATGGAGCAAGAATATAGAAGTTTACTGATGCTCAGCACATAACTGACTACTATTTCTGCCAATCCAATTGATTGTTAAAATTATAATATAAGTTGTGATTGGTTGAGAAAGATTTCATGTTGGAAATGAGAATTATAAAAGTCTTAAAATTTTTGTATCTGATCTATTTGATGTATTTTAACCTTTAGAAGTCAGGTTTGAACATTTCTTTTTATTAGGATGAAATTTACGAGATAATTGATCTGAAGGATGCAGACACCTGTCTTCCTTCAAAGAGAAGAGAACAGAGAATTGAGGCTGAAAATGGGAAGTTTGACCCAGATTATTACCAGTATGTACTTATTAAAGTTTATTAAACTTATTTTTGGAACAAAATGACAATTTTTATAAAGCTGTAGTTTTTACATGTTTATCTGTACTTATTTTTGTGTGAATTAATCATAGACAACTTATGTCAACCTTGAATTAGAAATTACCTCTTTATATCAATTTCTACTTCCTGTAAAGGTTTACCTGTATTAAAATATACCACCCAGTCAACCAGAAATGTCTTCTCTCCACCCAGTTAAAAACAGAAATGTGTTCTCTCCACTCAGTCTACCACAGAAACGTACTCTCTTAACCCAGTCTACCACAGAAATGTGGTGTCTCGACCCAGTCTACCACAGAAATGTGGTGTCTCCTCTCTACCACAGAAATGTGGTCTCTCTACCCAGTCAACCACAGAAATGTGGTGTCTCTACCTAGTCTACAACAGAAATGTGTTCTCTCTACCAGTCAAACACAGAAATGTGTTCTCTCTACTCAGTCTACCACAGAAATGTGGTCTCTGCACCCAGTCAACCACAGAAATGTGGTGTCTCCACCCAGTCTGCCACAGAAATGTGGTTTCTCCACTTGGTCTACCACACAGATAGGGTTTTCTCAATACTGTAGATCAGAAATTTTCATCGGGTTAAAATTTACTTGTTTGAAAAATAAAACATGATGTATTGGGGTGGGGTGGGGACTTTGCAACTTTGAATACTCCCTGGATTATCTGCTAACAATTTCACACAACACTCATTCAAAATTTTCATTACACAATATAGTGTTGTAGTTATGTACCCATTTTCTCTCATGCATTTTAGAGCCGACTATTTCCAAGATGAGGCTATACACGAAGTCATGGCCTTTGACCCAACATGGTGTCAGGAGCTGAAGAAACTAGATAAAAATGAGGAGATGGCTGATGTTTGTAAGTATACATGGTAGAGTTGTCTAATTTTTCTCTAAACACATCAGGGGTGAAATGTAAATATTCATCTTTTACTGTGACATTTCGTTCTATCCACATGGAACATGCATTTTTTTTTGTTCTGGATCAATCTACTATAATTTGTAGGGTTGTACTTCTCATGTTGTCTCGGCTGTGGAACATTCTTCTCACGTGCAGAACAAATTTTGTTCATTTTTTGGACCAGATCAAACCTTTTAGGGAAAAAATTAGTAGTAATTGTCACCTTCTCCAAATCACTGGTTCTTTGGATCAGACTTCAAAATGAACTCATTGGCTTAAGTTCGCATCACATGTATAAATCAAAGGTATATTCACTTTTAAGTAGGAGAAAGGCCTCCTTGGACGAGTGTTTACAGTGTCAGACTTTAAACAATGAAAACTTTCATTTCTGGTCAGTTCGACTTTGAGCCCCACAGGAACCTAAGCTGATTTTCTGAGAAAGTTCACCAGTTCATTTGTGGAAGGCCAGTCAGGTCTCTTCCCATGTACATTGTAACTGGGTCCTCTCCACCAACATTAACTCACCAACCCTGATAAACAATGGACTCTTCTGTAAATCAATGACTTTGACCAGTCCAATTGTGTCTTTAAAGGTGAATGTGTTAAAAACTGGCTACCGACATATAACTGAATAAATTTTGATTGTGGCATAAAACACCGTTCAAAACGGACACAAATTTAAGGAGGAGACAACTTTACCAACAGTTTAAATAAGATATTAATGGGACTGGCATTCCATCACTAAAAGAAACAAAGGTCTCTCACAAACGTTATCGGATATCAGGTGGTACACAATTTAGTCCCATTGTCAGATACAGGACATTATAGCAAACAACTTTTAAGACTTGGTACTGGATATAGCCACGTGAATGTTACAAGCTTTGCCTACGTGAAAACATCAACAACTTAATATCAACTTATAAGGCTGAGTCCTTTTCTATGGATTTAGATAAATGCCGTGACAGGTCATAGATGTGACGTGTTCATCATGATGTATGATCTATATTTTTGGCCGCAGTAATTAAAGACTGGTGCCATATTGTCATTGGTCTGTCTGTTTGCCTATTTTTTTTGTCTGTTTGCTACAGACTGGTCTCCATCATATAACTTTCAAATTTTAACCAAGTTTGGTAAGTTGCTTGCCAGCATTTGGCAATAATTTGCCAGAGTTATGTTGGTATGTTGCTTGCCAATAATTGGCAATAATTTGCCAGAGTTATGGGACTTTCAAATCTTCATAGATGACTTATTTCGCGAGGGCATAGTGTTTCTCTCACACAATGTGTTTTTTTCCACAAAATCTATGACTTTCTTTTCAAATACTGAATAGAAAAAGAGCACTCATTACCTGATAACCTGAGACCTATTGCAATCTGTGGCAGATAGAGTTTCCTTTCGCCCTACAATATTTCTTACCTCATGCTAATCAAAATAATTTCAAATTTTGGGACTACTTTTTCTTGTTTTATGGGGAATACTTTTTCTTGTTTTATGGGGAATAAATATGTTATAGATATGATATTTACCAATGATGAATTGTTAATGGTTTGTTCCTTATTCAACGATAAGGTACAGTGGATTTTTGAAATTAATATATATATATATATTTTCATTTCACATGTTTCAGTGCAGTTTACAGATGAGCAAAAAGAAAAAATGAGAAACCTGCCAAAAAAAGAATGTATCCTTTCTTAATGAATTGCTTTCTGAATTTGGAAAGATAATTCAGCTTAATTTGATAATTAGATTAGTGACCATTCCTGAATATTTAGTCAATTACTTCAACCAATGTATTAATGTAAAACGTAAATCAAAATTAGCCTTTAGTTTTATTTTTAATAGAATGATTAATGAAACCAGAGGAAAAAGGTGTAAACAAATTACAGTGAAACTTGTATATGATGACCTCCTTAGAGACACAAGAAAAACCAGTCTTTATAGGAAGGTAGTCTTTATATAGAGGTTGATTTGTACACAAAAGGTACTATTGGGGACAGTAAAAAAAATAATCTTTATGACCAGGTGGTCTTTATACACAGGTGGTCACTAAAGCAAACTTTAGTGTAAATAGGTTCCTTTTTCACTGCTTAACCCTTTGAACCCTGGTGACCTGAACCTGGGCTCCCTAGGGTCATACCTAACTACCAAAATATGAAAATTGTAAGAATTTAGTTTTATGATTTTAATTGGATCTGTCAGGAAAAATAATGCACTTTCACTTTTGGCGTTTTCAGTGTCATCTTTTTTAACCAAAGTCGGATTCATTCCCATTATCATCATCCCTTAAATCCTCCTCATCTGACTTAATCACCAAGCTGAGAGCTGAAACTGTTTTTCAGAGGATTTGCTGACCAAACATGAGATATGAACAGGCCACTGATTGGTGGTTTCTTTGTATATACATTTTGTACAATGTAAACTCAGACATCCTGTATGGTGTTCGACCCATTAAGCTAAGCGCCCATGGCGCTACAAAAAATCAAGAAAAAGGGGTGGGCGATTAATGGGACCAGTTAATAGTGAAATTAATTATCAACATAATTCTGTTGCTTGGAGGCTAAAGATAAACTGTTACTTATGGTTTTTCAGGTCCACATCTCCTTGTCAACCAGCTGGAAAAGATTCTCAATTGTATGTGAATATGGCGCTTATAGGGAAATGGGCGCTTAATGGATCGCATATGGTATATGGTCTTTCATATATCGACCAGTTTATCAGCTGTCAGGGTATATGGTTTTTCATATATCGACCAGTTTATCAGTTGTCAGGGTATATGGTTTTTCATATATCGACCAGTTAATCAGCTGTTGGGGTGTATGGTCTTTCATATATCCACCGGTTTATCAGTTTCTGGTGTTCAAAAGGCTAATATATCATCTGCAGTAGTTTACCTTAATTTGAAAACAGATATAATAGATGAGCCTCTTTTGACGTCTACTTACCTGGGCTTGGTTGACATTATATTTGCGTATGCGTACAACATCAGAACAACGGACGGAGAGGGAAATGTAAGATTGTGTAAAAGTTTTAATCCCAAGAAATGTACCCAACATTGCTGAAAATGTAAATAACTAATGTATTGGAATTTCCCAATTTAGAAATCGGGGTCACCTGTGAATATGGACTCTAAAATATTATTGATAGTTCTGGGCACTCATAATGACTTTTTAAATGTCAAACAAAATTTTCTTCGGAGGTTTACACTTTGTTTTATTCATTTTAGGAGCTCAAATACAGCTGATCAAGAAGTAATGGAGAAGTACATGTAAACTGTATGATATTACAAAAATGTTCAGATTTTTATATGAAAAATATGATGAGATTTATATTGTGTACAAAAGTTCAGATCTAATGTTTCCCTTCCTCACTTGTATTTTAAATGTCCCAATTGGGTAAAACGTGATCACATGACATTGTACAAACGAGACATTTCACCAGAATCAGCCCCTTGTACATTGCATCTGTGTAAAGATACTTCCAGAGTTGTCTCCCTGGGGAGAGGGTTTTTTTTTTCTGCTTTCGCCCACAACTCTAGATATATCCCACCACAGAGGGCCATAATTTTATATTACTTTGTAGGTGGAGTCAGGCTGGACTATAAGCAAACTCAGTGCTGTTCTGTCATGGCTGGACGTAAGTATTTGTACATAAAGCAACAGATACAGTTAAACCTGTCGTGGGAGACCACTCTTGTGAGAGACTGCATGTACTTGTTTTGTGAGACCACATTCTTAAAATCACTCTGTTAAATAATCTTCTAAAAAAAATTTCTCTTATGGCACCACCAACATTTGTATGGCAGAAGTGGTGGTCTCTCAACATGGGTTTCACTGTACAACAATTCTATATAAAAACAATGTATGTTATCAATACCGTTAATCTGGTTTTATTTGTGAGAATTTTATTTACGCGTAATTTCTCACTCGCAAAAATAAATTATTGCAGAATGAAGTATAATAATAGTTGATTCGCAATCACGAAAATATCATCTCGTGTATAAAGTTTGAACTTGTGTATCGCAAAAATAAAGCCCCCCGAAAATTTCCCGATTTACAGTATATCTAACAAAAGCATTACACTACATCAGATCAAACTTGGTGCTCTCAACCTTGTAGGCCACTGTAAATCATTGATCTTGTTGGCAGAGCATTTGTGGACCAAATGAAAGGTTCTAGGCTAAAATTCAGGCCAAGATAGACTCCAGGACTGACTCTATGGGTTGCCAATGTAGTCAGTGGCAAATTTTATTTCTCTAGTTGTTCTTCTTCATATACTGTGCCAGACTCCATCCAGTGTATAGACCCATTCACATTAACTGCGGTCCTGTGACTTTGAGGGGCAAAATGATACAGATACCTGCAAAAACACAGACGTCGTTATAGTAACTGAATGTTTCTGGACATCATTTTCTGGGAATCTGTAACTGTTTGAGTTTACCAGCATTGACAAAGTCTTCTTTAGTGAAATCCATATGACCTGGCAGGTTGGAGTCTTGTGAACTTTTTCTTGACGTGGATGAAATATAATTTAGGTAATGCAGCATAACAATATTAAAATAACACTGGTGTAAGTATTCGTTCTTACTTGTCACCATGCCTAGAGGTATCCAGCGGGGGAATATGACATCTTTTCTGTGAAGCTTGTCATAACGGAAAAGTGGTTAGAATCATCTGAATGGTAATTGATCTATCGCCAAATGCCCAACACGACACCTTTTGGTAAACTTTTCCATTATTATGTCACAATAAAGTGGCTCGTCAAAAGCTAATGTGATTATGACATCACAATCGAATGATGTCAAAGAAGGACATGGACAGCCATTTGTCAGACAATTGGTGATAGGTCAGTTCAAAGGTCATGCCACCCATTATTATGTTTTGGACTATCCCTATATGTGAAGCTACCACATGTTTCTTTGTTTTATCTACATGTATTTACATGCTTTTTCAGGTTTTTACCAATATTGACGATGTCTGCTGTTCATGTATAAGGCGGAGTCTTTGCTACCCTCTGTACAGGCACTGGAAGCTGTCCTCGCTTGTTCTAAGAGATACACAACAAATATTTCTCTTGGGTAAATATGAATTGCTTAGCACAAATGTTTCCTTGTATATTTTTTCCTACTTGAATTCCAGTTATATTTTTTTTTCAAGGATGGAGAAGAAAGATTGATTGCAATGTACAAGAGTGAGAATAACACACTATCCTTCCACAAGTATATACTTGAATTATGTCATACATATAGTGAATCCTAGATTTGACATTATAAATTTGCATATACACACATGTAATTTTTACTCGTACTATATTCAAAGCAGTCCAATGCTTAAATAATTTCCATAAATATAGTTTTTATTGGAATAGATATGTTACCATAATAAATATTAGACTTTCTAGTTGTGGTAAGCACTGAACTGGAAATTAGAAAAAAAAAAGTTTCTAATAGTCCACTTTGATTGTTTAGAGCATGGGCTTTTCATTGTAGCTATTTTTATCATTTTCTGCAGAGCTTTGGTACACTGCAAAAGTTAAACTTTTCATATCATTCTCATATACATATATCTTTTGTTATAGGAAAGCAGAAACTATTGTCGTGTTTGCTTGATATACACAGCATCTTCAACGAAAGCTACCCACGTTATATTTTGAATGATCTGTACATAACGCACTACTGCGTATGGATACAGAGTGCAAGGTACTTGAATGACATTTCTGTACTACATTTATTTACATTTACTGATATTCATTTTACTAGATTTCATATATAGACTAACAGTAATTTTAGAACAGAGTCCTCTGGTAAGTGTGGGTATGAAATGGGGCCAGGTCTTACCTATGATATAAAATGTACACATCATTTCTTCTTGAAGTTCTTGACATTAGACGTAAGAGTAATTATAAATGTTGAAGTTATATTGGACATATATATACATCTACATAGTAATTAGAAAATAAAAGTACTACAAGGGGGGAGGGGGTTATTTGACAGCTATTACATGATTTCAGCTATATTGGACACAATTTTGAGAGATTTTTTTTAATCAACCATCAGCTGTTGGACATTTTCTCAAAAAGAAAGGAAAAAATATTGTCATGGTACATACTAAAGACGAAATCACACCATAGCCAGCTGCTGGTCCTTGACTAGTATAGAATGTTGAAACTTTTGATGATTGCAAGATTTTAATTTTGTCAATGTACTGTTAAATAAACTGATGTCTTTTAGCATTACAGAGGTTTTTTGTTTTAAGTGTGCAATAAATTTGAATATAATATGCATATTTGTAAGAAAATGTAACTAAAATTTGTTTATATTACAGTGACAAAAGATTGAAATCTATGGCCGACACATTGCAGAAGGTATGTAATGTATTGTCTACTTAAATCTATCATGATGATGACGTTGAAACTTGTCATATTTATGCAAGTTTATACTACAATTTGATTGGCTTTTATCATGAATATTGGTCAAGGATTAGCTTATGAAATAAGTATCTCAATGGTTCAGCGGTTAGAGCATTGCGCTATAAACCATGAAGTCTCTCATCCCTTGTCATCGTGAAGTCCCACTGTAACCTAAGCTCATTTTGTTAGAAAGTGTGCCAGTTTACTTGCAGAAGGCAGGTGGTCTCTTCCCAGATACAATGTTACTGGGTACTGACTGCCACCATAAATACTGACTGCCACCACATAACTGAAAAATAATAAATGGTGGCATAAAACACCATTCAAAATTAAAAACTGTCGGTACGTAATTCTGATGTCCAGCTACTCATATGAACCACTAATAAAATATTCTCAGTTATAAAAATCCATCTTATCGAGGCATCTATCTTATGGAAGCATCTATCTTATGGAAGCATCCATTTGATGCATTGTGGTGCCACTGTGGCCAAGTGGTTAGAGCATTGTGCTTTGAATCATGAAGTCTGTCACTTCTGGTCAATGCAGGTTCGAGCACCGCTGGAACCTAAGCTGATTTTTGTGAGAAAGTTTGCCAGTTTACTTGTGGAAGGCCGGTGGTCTCTTCCTGGGTACATTGTAACCACATTCTCTCCTCCACCAGTAAAAACTGGCTGCCACCATATAATTGAAAAATAATTAACTGTGGCATTAACACCATTCAAAATTAAAAACTATCCATATATAATTTTGATGTTAGGCTACATATATGACCAAACAAAAACGTTTGTCTCTGTTGATATAAAAGTCTGTCTTATTGAGGTATCAATCTTTTTGAGGCATCTTTTTAAGCATTGTCTGTTTTTCTCTTCTTTTCCAGGTTAAAATAGATAAATCTGCCATTGGATTTGACCTATGTGAACTTGAAGCAGTAACTGAGGAAACAGACAAACTTGCTGAGTGTGTGTTTGGTCTCAAGATTAAAAATGCAGACGAAGACAGTGATGATGATGATGAAACTGATACTACAGAATCTTATGATACATCTGAGAGTGATGATGAAGATGAGGATGATACAAAAGATTCCAGCAGTGAAACAGATATAAATATCAATAAAAACTGTCATGAACAGACTCAGGTGGAGGGTGATATTGTGAACAGTTTAAGTAAGGATGTTCAAAACATTGTACACATACATGACAGTTTAGATGGTGTCCATGGAAACAAGCAAATCACTCACAACATTGAGAATATGACAAGTAGTACAGTTATTTCAAAATTAAGAGCAGATAATGACGGAAATATTTGTGTTACAAAAACGGACAAGACATGAAGATTCTGAACGTTTCATAGGCATAGCCGGGATAGCAATCACCAATGAAATATTTGGTTTTTAATTCCATAGTACAATGAAGCCTGCCTTGAGACGTCCCCATATGCCACTGAAATGTGGTCTCTGAAGACAGGTGGTCTCAGGAGACAGGTGGTCTCTCAAAAGAGGTTTCATCTAAAGGATTATTTAACCAAGTGTTTTTCAGTATGTGGTCTCAATAGACAGGTGGTCTTTGGTGAGAATGGTCTATTAAGACAGGCTTAATTGTAGGTCATTGGTCAGAAAATTTGCATTCATAAACAGAAGGTGGAATCTGTCATATTTAAACATGAGTAAGTGACAGGTTTTCCCAATTACAATCAGTGTTTTTCTGTTTATATAACTGAGCAAAATTTCCCTAAGCAAACTGACACTTTTTACTCCAAAATGATGATAATTACCATAATTACTGAAAACTGAATAGTCAGAAAAATATGTGAAAATCCGATGTTGTACTGGAACTGCATATGTATTAATAAAGTGTTGTAATTCAGTCGCCAGATAACTTTCTGTGCACTTTTCAAATACAGTTGGTATTTTTACCCACAGACTTCATTTCAAGTTGGGTATTTTCCAGTTCTGTTGTCAAAGTATGTTTGCCATTGATTTTACTGTAATAGTTAAATTACTGTTAATTAGGCCAAGTAAAAAAAATTCTTCTGGTTCTCAGACACCAGCGTGCGCAAAAAATCGCAGATGAAACTATTTTATTCACATTTCATAAAAAAATCACCGTCGTGTGGCAAGGAAAAATGTCAGTCATTTCAAAAGGCTTAAGTTTCGAAAATGATCCATTTCCTTCTATTTGTAGTTCAAAATGCATTTTAAAACCCAATTAGAGACTAAAATAATTATTTTATTGACAATTCAACATGTAAATCTTTACCTCATGCCCGAAAATGTCACAGAACACATTGTGTGTTTTCTGCTGTTGCTTGCAGTTTATGGACGTTGGGTTTTAAATGAAAGAACCAATACCGAAAGGAACTGAATTTCAGGATGTGTTAAAATGATGATACATGTAACACTATATAGTGTATAAAAGTTTTAAAATCTGAATTAAATGTAGGTGAATTATAAAAGTAAAATTAGTTACTGTAAATAAAAGTTTTAATGAAATACATAAAAATGGATTGCTATTGTTTTCAAAAATGAAACTCGTGGAATTTGCATTGATTTTTAGACACATAGTACTTACATTTTGTACAGCTTTGTAAAATGGTAATGATAATGATTGATGATAATTATAATGATGCATTTACAATTAATTTTCTTGTGGTTTCAAAACATTAAAATGTTTTGATAAATATATAATCTTTTAGCTTTTTCATATTTTTGTCGATATTTCAGTTTTAAAACCAAGTGAATGAGACAATCACACAACTTTTTGTTACAGTTTATTGAAGGTCTCAATGAAAGACATTTTTTTGTTACATAAATTCTTCTTATTTTCTTGTCTTCAAGGTATATAAACAATAATTTGGAAATAAAAAATAAAAGTAAATTACCTACCTACCTTGCCCATTTTGGAAGGCTAATTGTCTGAGAACCAGAATATTTTTTTTGCATGGTCTTAATAGATATTCAACTGCCCCTACAGTATAACTCCACACTTTAACATCTGGGTGTGGGTCAGCAAAGATTTATTTTCACTATACATCTTTAACACACTCAAGATCCATTAAGAACAAGTGAACTAAATTTTTTATCTATCAGTAGGTTTCAGATCCAGTGTGATTAATTTTTACAATTCAAATTTAAGATAGGTTGGGTATCTTACACGTTGATGTTAATTTGCTTGCAAATCCATTGATTTTTCATGCGTAAAATATGCAAATATGCAGCTTATTTTGGGCACTGGTTATCCAAAAGAAACATAATCAGGATAATACAATCAACATATTTTGACAATAACATTTGTCCTATATTTTAGTAGAGCATCACATGATAAATCTTAAAAGGAATTTCATTGGAAAACATCATTGATACTATAAGTCAAAATGCCCAGTCACTATTATGCCAAGCACTCGGGGAGCCAGCCTGGCTCAGTTGGTAGTGCACTCGACTCTTGCTGGCGGCAGGTTGGTTTCCTGCCCATCAGATGAGAAAGTAAAACTTGAGGTCCCGTGTCGCAGTTGATGTCAGCACGTTAAAGAACCCTTACTGCTCAATGGCCGTTTGTGCTGAGCATAGGCCAAAATTTGAAGCCCTTCACTGGCATTTGGTGACGTCTCCATATGAGTGAAAGATTCTTGAGTGGGACGTTAAACAACAATAAACAAACAAGCCAAGCGCTCGGGCACAGTTGCTTTCCGAAGCAATATTATGGGAGTATAGTACCCTCCTAAATAGTCATTAATAGGTAAATAGTCAAATGCCTGGCATGGCAGTTAAAACTTTCAGTAGCAGGCCTTTTTCTGTACTTTCTGCCGAAATTCTGCCAAATTCCCAATGCAAAATTGTTTTTTCCCAATTTGATAAAAATAATTCCCTTTTTGGTGTTGATGCCATGATTGTATGAAAAATAAGTTAATATAAGGGAATTTGCATTTGAAAATTAGATTCCATTACATTCAGATTTCCATGTGTGTGAACAATTTTTCCAAATCTGACACAACTTTATGTTAAATTCCAAATTGTGTTGCCTATGGCATTTTTATCAAAAATAGCAGAGAAAGGCCTGAGTAGACAGGCAACCAAAATTTCACCAGCTTTTAACTGGCTAAGAGGGGTCTCCGTGGCCGAGTGGTTAGAGCATTGCGCTTTAAATCACACGGCCTCTCACCTCTGGTTCGAATCCCGCTAGGGTCATTTCGAATTAGGTGGGAAAGTTTGCCAGTTTTCTTGCGGAAGGTCGGTGGTCTTTACCCGGGTAACCGGGGTTTCTCCTCCACCAATAAAAAATGGACGCCATCATATGACTGAAAGATTGTCGAGTGTGGCGTAAAACAAAAAGTCAAATAAAAAAAAAATCGATCGTACATCAAGGTATTTCTAAATATACTATGTAACACATACACAATTTTCAGTTTTTTGTCCAGATATGTGAAAGTTGTCTATAAATTCTAATGTAAAAAATATGGATCGAAATTTACCTCTATTCCTACGTGTTTAGTTACTAGCAGTGATGAAGTGTGAACCGGATAGGGACCGTCTCAGAAAGTCAAAATTATAAAATTTAGATGGTTCAATCCCAAATAAAACCAAAATGGTGAGGTCACTAATCAATCAAGCAACAGTTTGATGCCCAGCGGAATTGTCTTATACAAGACACCATTTTAGAACCAATTATATGGTTTGATTTTAAATCTTTGAAATACATACATACATATATATATATATATATATATAGAGAGAGAGAGAGAGAGAGAAAGAAAACATGAAGTTGCCACCTATATCTATTTCGCTAATTTTTCATTATGGAATAAACACAAAATGTCAAAAAAGGCACTTTTAACACCACAAATCTCATTGTCCCAGATTTTTGAAAATTTACACCCATTTCTGGTGAGCTTTGTTGTCTTCTGACAACTCTTTTTGGTTTTGCTAAACTTCAGTGTTAGAATTCTATTCACTATTCCTTATTTGGATATCTACTGGTATTTAAACTTTACCAGTGTCCAGCCAGCCGTCAATACCAGCTGTCAATAATATTCATTATTAGATAAGGCGCGTTCATTTCAAAAAGTTTACGGTGTTTTCTTGATATATTTCAATTAATTATTTTCTATTATAATGAATGATTCTTTATGTTTTACAGTTTCAGTTTATAGTTTTATAACATTATTCATTATTTTTGTTATATTGTACATGGATTACAATGCAAAAAGAAGGAATAATGCCGTTATTGAAGGCTACTATTGACGGAGAGATAGACACTTGGGTTAGTTTGACTGACATTACTTAATGACTGGTGAGCTTGTTGTAAGTTTCTGAGCATAGTGGCATAGTGCATGTATGCGGTCATGACCTACTCTACCTCCCATACCTTGGGCATCACTCAGAAACTCACAGTAACCCTAGTAGTCAATAAGAAATTGGTCCCAAAATGTCACTTTTACACCCTGTACCCTCTTCCTGAGGGTCTAGGACATAAGTGACATAGTGCATATGAGAGGACATGCCCACCTCTACCACCCATACATTGGGCGTCACTCAGAAACTCCCAGTAAGCCCAGCATTCAATAAGAAATTTGTCAAAAATGTCAATTTCATCCCCTATACCCCTTCCTGAGGATCTAGGATATATGTGGCATTGTGCATATGAGAGGTCATGCCTGCCTCTACCTCCCATACCTTTCAGAAACTACCAGTAAGCCCAGCAGTCAGTAAGAAAGATGGTCGCAAAATGTCAGTTTTACCCCTGTGACCCCTTCCAAAGGGAATAGAACATATGTGGCATAGTGCATATGAGAGGTCATGCCTACCTCAACTTCCAATATCTTTGGTGTCGGTCAGAAACTCAAAGTAAGCCCAACATTCAATAAGAAATGTGGTCACAAAATGTCAGTTTTACCCCTGTGTCATCTTCCTGAGGGTCTAGGACATATGTAGCATAGTGAATGTGAGAGGACATGCCCACCTCTATCTCCTTTATCTTGGATGTCACTCAAAAACTCCCAGTAAGCCCAGCAGTCATTAAGAAATTTGGTCCCAAAATATTAGTTTTACCCCTGTGTCTCCTTTCTAAGGGTCTAGGGCATATGTGGCATGCCTACCTCTTAGTCTACCTAGCCTATATTTGGTATCAATCAGAAACTCAAAGTAAGCCCAAGATTCAATTAGAAATGTGGTCCCAAAATGTCAGTTTTACTGCCTGTGTCACTTTCTTGAGGGTCTAGGGACAATGTGGCATATGCATGTGAGAGGACATGCTCACCTCTACCTCCCAGAAAGCCCGGCAGTGTATAAGAGATTTTGTCCAAAAATGTCCGTTTAATCCCGTGTCCCCTTCGTGAAGGTTTAGGGCATATGTGGCATAGTATATGTGAAAGGTCATGCCCACCATATGAGGCATAGTGTATATGAGATGACATGCCAACCTCTATCTCCCATACCGTGGGTGTTGCTCAGAACCTCAAAGCCCAGTAGTCAACAAGAAATTTGGTTCCAAGATGTCATTTAAATCCCCTGTGTCCCCTTCCTGAGGGTCTAGGGCATATGTGGCATTGTGTATGTAAAAGGCCATGCCCACCTCTACCTCCTTTACCTAAAGTGTCGCTAAGAAACTCCCAGTAAGCCCAGCAATTATAAGAAATTTGATCCCAAAGTGTTAGTTGTACCCCTGTCTAGGGCATATATGGCATAATGTATGTGAGTGGTCATACACTCCTCTACTTCCCATACCTTGGGCATAACTCAGAAACTTCCAATAAGCCCAACATTGAACAAAAATTGTGGTTTCAAAATGTCAGTTTTAACGACTGTGTCCCTTTCCTGAGGGTCCAGGGCATATAGGCATAGTGTATATGAGAGGTCATGCCCACCTCAACCTCCCATACCTTTGGTGTCATTCAGACATCAACAGTAAGCTCAGCAGTGAATCAGAAATATGGTCCCAAAATATCAGTTTTACATCTGTGCTTTCTTCCTGAGGGTCTAGGGCATGAGACATAGTGCATGTGAGAGGTCATGCCAACCTCTACCTCCCACCCCTTGGGTCAGGGTTCAACTCAGAAACTTCTAGTAAACCCAGCTGTGAATAAGAAATTTGGTTAAAAAATGTCAGTTATACCCCTATACCCCCTTCCTGAAGATATAGGACAAATATGGCATGATGTATGTGGGTGGTAATATCTTACTCTAACTCCCATACCTTTGGCATTGCTCAGAAACTCCCAGTAAGCTCAGCAGTTAATAAGAAATTTGGTCCCAAAATGTCAGTTTTACCTCTGTGCCCACTTCCTCAATCCCAAGGGCATACTTGGCACAGTGTATTTGAGAAGTCATACCCACCTTTACATCCCATACCTTCGGCTTCGTTCAAAAACTCCCAGTAAGCTCAGCAGTCAATAGGAAGTTTGGTCCCAAATTGTCAGATTCACCCCATGTGTCCACTTTCTGAGGGTCTAGGACATATGTGGCATAGTGGTTGTAAGAGGATATGCCCACCTCTACCTGCCATGCAGTGAGCGTTGCTCAGAAACTAACAGTAAGCCCAACAGTAATACATGTGGTCCCAAGATGTCATTTTTACCCTGTTTCCCCTTTCTGAGTGTCTAGGGCATGTGTGGCATAGTGAAAATAAGAGGTCAGGCCTATCTCTCTCTTCCATGCCTTTGGTGTCGCTCAGAAACTCAAAGGAAGCCCAACATTTAATAAAAAATGTGTTCCCAAAATGTCAATTTTACCCCCTGTGTCATCTTCCTGAGGGTCTAGGGCATATGTGGAATAGTGCATGTGAGAGGACATGCCCAGCTCTATCACCCATACTTTGGGCATCTCTCAGAAACACCCAGTAAGCCCAGCAGAAATTTTATAAAAAATGTCAATTTCATCCCCTGTGTTCCCTTCCTGAGGATCTAGGATATATGTGGCATAGTGCATATGAGAAGTCATGTCTGCCTTTATCTCCCATACTTTGGGCATCATTCAGAAACTAACAGTAAGCCCAGCAGTCAATAAGAAATACAGTCCCATAATGTCAGTTTTACCCCTGTGACACCTTCCCTAGGGAATAGAGCATATGTGGCATAGTGCCTATGATGTCATGCCTACCTCTACCTCCCATACCTTTGGTATCAAACAGAAACTTGAAATAAGCCCAATATTCAATAAGAAATGTAGTCCCAAAATGTCAGTTTTACTGCCTTAGTCATCTTCCTGAGGGTCTATGGCATATGTGGCATAATGCATGTGAGAGGACATCCCAATGTCTACCTCCCACATCTTAGGTGTCGCTAAGAAACTTTAAGAAAGCCCAGAAGTAAATTAGAAATTTGGTCCCAAAATGTCATTTTA
Organism: Atrina japonica; assembly: GCA_030159075.1. Lineage (NCBI taxonomy): Eukaryota > Metazoa > Mollusca > Bivalvia > Pterioida > Pinnidae > Atrina > Atrina japonica. The sequence goes on along the minus strand of BROG01000076.1, from coordinate 137,481 downwards.
ATCCTGTGTCGCCTTTCTTAGGTTTTAGGGCATATGTGGCATTGTAGATGTGAAAGGTTATGCCCACCTCTACCTCCTTTACCTTGAGTGTCACTAAGAAACTCCCAGTAAGCCCAGCAATCATTAAGAAATTTGGTCCCAAAATATTAATTTTACCCCGTGTCCCCTTTCAGAGTGTCTAGGGCATATGTTGCATAATGTATGTGAGTGGTCATACACTCCTCTACTTCCCATACCTTGGGCATAACTCTGAAACTTCCAGTAAGCCCAACATTGAACAAAAAATTGTGGTTTCAAAATGTCAGTTTTATCACCTGTGTCCCTTTCCTGAGGGTCCAGGGCATATAGGCATAGTGTATATGAGAGGATATGCCCACCTCAACCTCCCATACCTTGGGTGTCATTCAGAAATCAACAGTAAGCTCAGAAGTGAATTAAAAATATGGTCCCAAAATATTAGTTTTACATCTGTGCCCCCTTCCTGAGGGTCTAGGGCATAGGAGACAGTGCATGTGAGAGTTCATGCCAACCCCTGCCACCATTCAGCAATCAATAAGAAATTTGGTCCCAAAATGTCAGTTTTACCCCTGTGTCCCCTTTCTGAGGGTGTAGGACATATGTGACATAGAGCATGTTAGAGGTCATGCCCACCCTATGTCCCATACCGTGGGCATGGCTCAGAATCTCCCAGTAAGCCAAGCAGTCAATAAGAAATTTGGTCCGAAAATGTCAGATTAATCCCATGTGTCCTCTTCCTGAGGGTCTAGGACATATGTGGCATAGTGGATGTAAGAGAATATGCCCAACAGTCAGTAAGACTTGTGGTCCCAAGATGTCATTTTTACCCTGTTCCCCCTTTCTGAGGGTCTAGGGCATATGTGGCATTGTGAAAATAAGAGGTCATGCCTATCTCTATCTCCTATATCTTTGGTGTCGCTCAGAAACTAAAAGGAAGCCCAACATATTATAAAAAACATGTTCCCAAAATGTCAGTTTTACCCCTGTGTGATCTTCCTGAGGGTCTAAAGCATATGTGGCATAGTGCATATGATGAGAACATGCCCACATCTGCCTCCCTTACCTTAAGATGTCACTCAAAACTCCCAATCAGCCCAGGAGTCATTAAGAAATTTGGTCCCAAAGTGTTAGTTTTACACCCTGTGTCCCCTTTTTGAGGGTCTGGGGCATAGTGTCTGTGAGTGGTCATACACTCCTCTACCTCCCATACCTTGGGCGTTGTTCAGAAATCCCCAGTAAGTTCAGCAGTGAATAAGAAATTTGGTCCCAAAATGTCAGTTTTACTCCCTGTACTCTGTTCCTGAGGGTATAGGACATATGTGGCTTAGTGCACGTAAGGGGACATGTCCAACTCTACCTCTCGAACCATGGGCGTCACTCAGAAACTCCCAATAAGCCCAGCAGTCTATAAGAATTTTCATTCCAAAATGTCTGATATATCCCCATGTCTCCTTCCTGAGGGTCTAGAGCACATGTGGCATAGTGTATGTTAGGGGACTTACCCACTACTACCTCCCATACCTTGGGTGTCATTCTGAAACTCCCAGTAAGCCAAACAGTTAATACAAAATTTGGTCCCAAAATGTCAAGTTTTACCCTGTGTGTCCCCTTCGTGAGGGTATAGGATATACGTGGCATAGTGTATATGAGAGGTCATGCCTACCACTACCTCCAATATCTTTTGTGTCGCTGAGAAACTGAAAGTAAGCCCATCAGTCAATAAGAAATGTGATAAAAGATGTCAGTTTTACCCCCTGTATCCAATCCATGACCATGGCCAAGAGATCATGACCACCTCTACATCCAACACCTTGGGTGTCGCTCAGAAACTCACAATAATCCCAGCAGTCAATAAGAAATTTGACCCCATAATGTCAGTTTAATTACCTGTGTCCCCTTCCTTAGGGTGTAGGGCATATGTTTCGTCACAAAATGTCAGACTACCTCGTGCCCCTTTTCCTGAGGGTCTAGGGAATATGTGGCATACTGCATGTTAGAGGTCATGCCCACTTCTATTTACCATGTCTTGGGCGTCGCTAAGAAACTCGTATTAAGCCCACCAGTCGATAAGAAATGTCGGTCAAACTAACCCCAATGTCTATCCGTCGATAATAGCCTTCAATAACGGCATTTTCACTGTAATCCACGTACAACATAAAAAAACAAAAATAATGAACAATACTTTAAAAGTTAAAAAAACTGAATTTGTACAACATTAAGAATTATTGACAATAACAGATACTAATTAATTGAATTAAATTAGGAATACGCCGTAAAAAGTCTTAAAGAACTTACAGAAAAGGGGACACCACCCCGAGTTAGTAATAATTAAGGTATTTAGTGACCCACCTCAGGGTGGTGTCCTCTTTTCTGTAACTCAATCTAGTACTTAATAATTAAGTTATGAAGTGACCTACCTGGGAGTGGTGTCCTTTTTTCTGTAAGTCAATCTAGTCCGTAATAATTAATGTATATAGTGACCTACCCCAGGGTGGTGTCCGTTTTCTAAAAGTCGGCTCAGTCGGTAAAAATTAAAATATTAAGTGACCTACCTCGGGGGGGGGGGGGGGGGGGGGGGGGGGGGTGTCCTTTTTTCTGTAAGTCAATCTAGTCCGTAATAATTAGGTTATAAAATGACCTACCTGGGAGTGGTGTCCTTTTTTCTGCAAGTCAATCCAGTCCGTAATAATAAATGTATATAGTGACCTACCCCAGGGTGGTGTCCATTTTCTAAAAGTCGGCTCAGTCGGTAAAAATTAAAGTATTTAGTGACCTACCTCAGGGTGGTGTCTTTTTTTTCTGTAAGTCAGTCTAGTCCGTATTAATTAGGTTATAATGTGACCTACCTGAGAGTGGCGTCCTTTTTTCTGCAAGTCAACCCAGTCCGTAATAATTAATGTATATAGTGACCTACCCTAGGGTGGTGTGCGTTTTCTAAAAGTCGGTAATAATTAAGGTATTTAGTGACCTACCTCAGGTTGGTGTCCTTTTTTCTGTAACTCAGTCTATGGGTGTTTTATTTGTACATGAAATTTTATCAACATCCTTAGCCTGTTAAATATGTATATACTGCGACCAGTAGCTATGTATTTTTTTCAATTTTTGTATTATTTTACGTCTTACAGGGTGGAAAAGCGTTATAGATGACACATTTGGGAGTGGAAACTTATTTCCTTAATATACTCACAGCCGTGACAGAAAATTAAATAAAAATCAAAGTACTGAAAGTACTTATACGAGCTGATGACAATCGTAAGTTTTGATGAGGTATAATACGCTCTGTATACTGAATACTTTTTAATTCGGTAAAATTAGGTTTTACAAAAAAGTAACAAAAATTCGGGTCAGACAAGTATTGATAGCTTATTTATTGTGCAACAAACTACATACATCAGCGATATGATTATAAAATCTTGTGCTTATAAACATCGTTTCGTCGATATTAAATTTCTATGCGACAGGGCAGTATTATACCCTTACGCTATGCTTCCTATCAGTAGCCTTAAAATCTCTAGGTCAATACGTGTACATGTAAAACATTTTCCCAACTTCAAAGACTGCCCCGAGTTCACAGACAGATCTTGCCAATACACACACAGTAAGGGAAACTTGGCCAAAACTCATTTGCATATTCATCGTGCGCAAGAATTGTTAACAGTCCAGTCTATCGCCTTTAATGCCAATTCTATCACAAGAGTATAATGGTAAAAAATAATTGAAAAGTAACATTCTAAAGCAAATTTATAATATCTTAAAATTCATAAAGGAAGCCGAACTGACCTTTAATAGCATATATTTCAACAAGTCTTGTAGACCTTTATTTTTCAGCGAATTGTTACTATATTTTCATCATTTTAAAAAGCAAAAATATACGAATAAATGTGTGATTTTGAAATTTCAATCTTGAGGTTGAGTTTATGTTGCTGAAATGCACATACATTTGTAATTTTGCGTCAATATAATGTGTTATTCACCCCATGCTGCAAAATGTGCTTTGACTTATTCCCAATAAACAGCTTAGCATAACATAAATGCGTTGATGTTTCATCAACTCGTAAAAATTTGATTTTTATACATTATCAACGCGCCTAGAATCCAGAAAAAAGGCTTCCCAGAACTTTTAAAAATCAAACATTTTCTGGACTCTCTCATCGCAAGTTCATGCACATGTATTTGCGAATACTCAGTTTATTTTTGATAAATGATACGCATGTCAATTTAATGCAGTATTTGGCCAGAATAAAAACGAATGGCAATGTGATAATTAACTCTCTGGGCTTTAATAATTGAATATTTCTGGGAAGCATACCCTGGACCACGGGGAAATAGTGATTCTTGTGTCTGGAAACTAGAGGATACCTCACTGGGCTTCCGAATTAATCCATCAGCGATATTTTTAACGATAAAGAAGTCATATATTCAATGTATGGAGGATACTAATCCAAAATTCTGTCCCGATTTTATTAACTTTTTGTCGATCCAACCTTCTTTTGAGAAAGATAATCAAAGTGGTTTATAAGCAGATTGCTCTGCGTATTTTCACGTCTTGATACAGAAAAAAGTGGATTCCAAATTTGATTGAATATAAATATGAAAAAATATTGTTTCCTTTGGGGTCAAAGTGAATAAGTCAAACGTTGAGGTATTTAGAAAGAGCTATGAGCTACCGATTGGAAAAAAATATCATATGGTCCGTTTAATTTATTCAATGAATCTTTTTACCTGTTTAAGGGGTACCGGTATCGGTGGACAAGTGGTTAAAGCATCGGGCTTCAAACCATGAAATTATTCCCTATTTTATAATATTTAAAAATCATTTATTGATATAAGAAAATATGCCCTATTAGTACAGAGCTGTTGCAGTGGTGAGCTGTTTCAGTGGTGATTCTAGCTGGTTAACTGTGGATTAAACTTGTAAAAGTGTAGGTTACTCAGTTGCTTCCCTCAATATGTAATCTTACTGACTCACTAGGTGTCGCTCATCGTTGCTATCAGTAAACAATATGGTGGACATGCAGCACCTGCATCCGACGACTGAGTAATATGTTGTTATGATGGGATAGAGTATCCAGATTAATTAATGTAAATATTTTTGTCATTAAGTTTATTTAATACTTGGTCTAGTAAGAAATACGTGACATGCGTCTTTGTCGGTGACCTTCGTTTAAAAACCTTTTAAATCTCCGTTCTTGATCCCGACTAATTGGCCATCGAACATTAAATGTTGTAATCCATATTTCAGACCGGGAATCGAACCCGGGACCTCCCGCATGCTAGACAAGCGTTCTAACCATTGAATTAAAAGGCTTAAGGGCCAAACACTGCCTACATTTTACTACACTCCCTATCTTAATTTTGCGGTCTTTAATTAAGGTTTTAGATCCTTAATTCCCATACCTATCACTCGTGTGAGTGATCCATGCTTTCAGTTTTAGGGCAAGAACAGTCATTACCAGATAGGGCGGAAAAAATCCCTTTACTGGCAACGTCAATGTTGTAGGAATTGAACCTGGATCGACCACCCACATGCTAGGCAAAAGTCTTGACGTTAGGCTCAATGGCCCAACACTGCCTACAGTTTACTATAATAAGCTACATTGATACAGTATTATACCATGCATATAAATATGACAGAGAAAAATAGGCTACATTATGTTGTAACAAACTATAGATCTGTATCAACATAGCATGTGGCAGTAACGTTGAGCGGAAGTACCTTATAGCAGATGTACATGTGTACGGCATGTACCATAGTTTTTGTATTAGAAGAGCCCTCTCACTTACATGCCCCCACCACAAATGACTATTTGTCAACAGTTTCACACAGCACTTGGGAGCCTGCATGTATTTTATCATTCAGATGTCTCTTTGTAAACAAATCAAAATGAATAAAAAAAGTAAAACAGATTAACATCAGTTTTAATAAGCAGACATTTCAAAAGGTCAAGAGAAAATTATAAACAGTGACCTTTTTCATACATATAATTCAATAATTGCCCTGTACTTGTAATTTATTGTAAAATTGGTACTTTTAGTTCCAGCAACACTCAATTACTGTAGCAAGATCAATATCAGATTTGCTGAGATCAAATGACTTCCTGTTGTTATTGTTTGTCAGATTTTCCAGCTGTTAGTCCCTCAAAATTTGGTTCTGTGTTATCATCATCTTTATAAAATAAACATTCCTTTCTCCTATTAGCATTTGAAACACCTTATTTTTATGAATGGCACACATAATTTTTTACATGTGCAAAATACATGTATGATTATCATACATTGCTGTGGATGGAACACATTAAATTTTACAAATTGAGTGACATTGATTATTTAAGGATGTTTATTAGATAGATCACCACAAAAACAGACAACTAGGAGGATGGATTAAATGCTGAAAGTTGGTCATACTATGATTTGGACAACTATAACTATTGATCATTTTACTTTCACAAACATCCCCCTTATGTGAAACATGTAATGTTCCCAGTGACTTCTGATACAGAAAATATGGTGTAAACACACATCTCTGGTTTTGTATTCATTATAATTTTAGTATTAGATCTCAATTTTCAGATTAACTTGTGGAACATGAAAATTTCTATGCAAAACTATTTACCTACAGATAATATAAACGACAGAAATAGACATTTCCCTAATAAAAGACAATTGTTTTATTTAAATCATGGTTTGTTATTTCTTGTTAAGCAAATTATTGTATTATTGACTTAGAATTAGGTATTATCATGCAATGATAGGTGACGGATGTGAAAAGCAGCCTACTGGAAAGTGATAACACTTATCATCTGTACAAGAGAGAAAATTTATTTAAATTTATTTCTCACACATGAACTGAAACAAGATATCACTCAATTCCATCAATGTAAATATTATGAAACCAGAAGAGAACTTGCTCAACTTTGTGTTGAAGTCACATGAGTACAAACTATTCCAAATAAAATATGCATAGGGGTGGCGGCACATAAAATTAGCAACAACAATGAAACAAACATTTAATATTTGATATTTTGTTTTAGAATGCCCGCCTTGATACAGCGACCATCTCTGAATGGCACAGGACAGGTTGACAGTTTGAATCCTGATTCAACGTCTATTGGTTTGGAGACAATCCCAGAAGTCACGGTTAGTGATTATGATTCTACTGACCAGCAGACATCAACATATCTAACAGAATTCATAGGTCCAGATGAACTTGGACAAGACTTTGGCTTAGATCCAGATGATGTTTACCATGTCCATCCTGAAGAAGAAGTAGAAAAAGGAGAATTTCACATAGGATCAGAGGACCCAGTGTTTGAACAAATCAAGGATGACATAGCCAAAACGTTACAGAAAAGACGAGATTCTGTGGTGTCTGAAACATCTCAAGATTCAAATGAGAGTGAGAGTGCTCATGTACATTTTTCTGATCATTACACCTGTGTCCCATTTGGAATTCAACCAAAAGCAACATACGAGCATGGCAGAAAAAATGCTGATATTATGGGCTGTAAGTTTCATGTCTATTTCACTTTTGGCATATCAAATGAGAATGAGAGTCTTTTTTACCTTAAACCTGTTCAATCTAGTGATTTTTTTCTATCTATTCCCCTTTTGACCTACAATTATTCCTTTCTTGTATATAATTGTAGTCAAATTTTCTTGCCATTGTTATTCCATTGTTATTTTCCAGTTTTGATTTTTACAAACAAGAAGGATGTTCACTCAAGACAAATTAATTTTTTTTTTTAAAACATCTGTGCTAATTGCAGGGTACCTTACAAATAATGATGTCTAATCATATTTATAATGTAAACCCTGGTAAAATGCAATGTTTTTTTTTAAAACTAATTCTATGATACCAAGACATACCAAACATAGTCCTAATACATGTAACTTATACCAATACATGTATACTCATATTAGTATTTGAATATGCCCATGTCGAACAGGGATTATGTATACGTCAAAAGTATGCCACTTCAATCAAATGAACTACTACACATATGTTGTTATTGTGTATAAACAGTCAAAACTGTCAAAGGTAACCCCACTCCTCCACTGATTGAATCCTTTGTTGTTGCATTTTATGCTGTTTTACACCACACTCAATCTACAATTGTTTAGTTATATATATATATATATGGTGGCGGTCAGTTTTAATGGTGGAGGAAAGAACCTGGTTACAATGTACGCAGAAAGATACCACCTGCCTTCTGCAAGTAAACTGGTTAACTTTCTTACAAAATCAGCTTAAGTTTCAGCGAGACACAAACCTGTACTGACAAAAAGTGAGAGACCTCATGGTTTATTTAAGCATGATGCTCTCACTACAACAGGTTTACTTACTTCAGACTTTTTTGTCCACATTAATGCCAGCTGGGCTCAGTCGGTAGCGCACTCGACTCTTGATAGTGAGGTCATGAGTTTGAGTCCAACTGGCGGAAGGTCAGATTCCTGTCCTTTGGATGAAATAGTAATAACTGAGGTCCTGTGTCATAGTAGGTGTCAGCATGTTAAAGAACCCTCACTGCTCAATGGCTGTAAATGCCGAGCAAAGGCCAAACTTTGATAAAGTCTCCATATGAGTAAAAGATTCTTGAATGGGACATAAAACAACAGTACAACAACAGGTCCACAGAAAAAAAAATCATATCTATTTACCCCTGATCTAAGACTTTTAGATCCTTGGCAACAACTAATCTAGTTTACATCAGATCTAAGACCTTTAGGTTTGGGGAAACAACAGGTCACATATCTACCTCAGATGCATTTAGGAACAGGGAAAAACAAATATATATTAACCCCAGATCCGTTACTTTAAGTCCACAGTAGCAACAATTCTATTTTCATCAGATCCAGGACCTTAAGGGTGTCGGAAACAAGTTTTATATACCTCAGATCTGGGACAACAATGTTTAGCCAACTTCAAAACATAAATATTAAATATTATAAACATAATATGTGACTGCAAAAGCAAAAGACGCAAGATTGATTTCCAAATACAGCGGAACCTCACAATTAAGACCACCTATCTGAGGGATTCAGAGTGGTCTGAGTTGTGAGATACTACAGTGGAACCTCACAATTAAGACCACCTATTTGAGAGACTAAAGAGTGGTCTGAGTAGGGAGATACTACAGTGGAATCTCACAATTAAGATCACTAATCTGAGGGACTCAAAATGGTCTGAGTAGTGAGATACTACAGGGGAACCTCACAATTAAGACCGCCTATCTGAGGGACTTGAGTGGTCTGATTAGTGAGATACTACAGTGGAATCTCACAATTAAGACCACCTATCTGAGGGACTCAAGAGTGGTCTGAGTAGTTAGATGTTACAGTGGAACCTCACAATTAAGACCACCTATCTGAGGGCCTCAGAATGGTCTGAGTAGTGAGATGTTACAGTGAACCTCACAATTAAGACCACCTATCTGAGGGGCTCAGAATGGTCTGAGTAGTGAGATGTTACAGTGGAATCTCACAATTTACACCACATATTTGAGAGACACAAAGTGGTGAGATCTCTTTAGTAAGGTTCTGTACTTCTCAAATTTTTGTCAAGAGACTGAAACTTGTGGTCTGAAATGTGAGGTGGTCTGAAATGTGAGGTGGTCTGTAGATGAGGTTCTAATGTACTTGTGAGGACCAATGATGTCAATTAGATGTATTTACAAAAATGTCCTTTTACAGTTTCAATGGTAATGATTTAAAATCTGTGAATAAACAAAGTACAATTTCAAACAAATTATGCATGATTACCTGAAAATGTATAGAGAATTATGGCAATAATTTATTTTTAATTTGTTTTTTATTTTGTTTGTTTGTTTATTTCAGTGGTTTACAACAGCAGAAATCGACAATTTGTCATACTTGATGGAAAGGGAATCACAACATGGAAAAGGGAGGTAACCACAGAGAGTAGAAGTAGGTTGAATCCTTTTTGTGCATAAGTCATACACCCCTAAATACATATTTGGACTGAACTATGTTATTGATGTAACATGTAAGGTACAGTCCATTATTTTTCAGGGAGTATAAGATGATTATTTTGAAATATTTGTCATGACAAGTTTTTCTTACTCTTATTAGAATTACAGAGGAAAGTTCAATTTTAATGAATTGAATCATAAACTCTTCATTTTCATGAGACAACAGTCCACCACAGACTATCTCCCCTTAGAGGACAATGCCAGCTAGTTAATTGCCCCCTGAGTGAAAAATGAAAATTTCTGTATTTTGTCTGTCAGTTCTTTCCTCTATCCACCCTTTTGGTTTGCCTGGGCCGTATCTTCTCATTTTTTTAACAAGATTTGTAGAATTTTTTAATATTGAAAATTTCGTCATAACTATAAATAGCTGATGCATTCTTTAGTTGATCATGTTGAAAATTACTTAATTTACAAAAAGAATGCTGAATTCTTTTTATCTTTTTATTTTACAGTTCAACGAGCACTGATGTACCCGAAATACGAGTATCGATTAATTACATATCTCGTTTATGCTCGCAAGTATAACTGCTATTTTGCTCTTGGCAAGGATTTCTCATTGAAGGTACAAACTTTATCTAATTACAGTCAAACTTGTATATAAAGACCGCTCAGGGGAAATTACAAAAACGGTCTTTATAGACAGGTGGTCTTTATATACAGATTCACATGAGATATGAAATCCAAGGCATCGGAGATGGCTTATTATTATTTCCTTTACATATTTCTTCCATGGTTAGATATTTCATTTAGTGATTAAATGGATATTGTATTTAAATACTAAATGGATTTTCTGAACTCCAGGGTCTGGAAAATATTCATTTTTTAAAAAAAAAAATCCAAATTTGGAATATTTGCATCTTTTCGGGAAAATACAAGCCATTTTGCATTGGGAAGGGTCCTGTAACGATCCAAAAAATAGTCATAGAAAATCCCTGTAGCTAATACATGCATAACATGTAAATAATAAAAAAAAATTATAACAATGAAATAATTCAATGTTTTAATAATTTAAATTAATTTATGATGTAATTGAATTATACATGTACATCGAGGATACGGCACATTATTAAAACTGAAACAAATATCTTAAATGTGCTCAAAGTCGGTGGTCTGTGTTGTTAAGTCACACGAGTCAGAAGTGTAAGAATATACAGAAAGATGTAGGTAGTTGAATTTTATTTAATTATCATTTTATTAGACGTAATCCAATGCTACGAGCGCCGGCGATTTTATTCTTCGGATTGAGATGTTGACTTGCTAATCAAGTGATGTTCGATTAGTTACAGCATTCCAGAATACGAGAAACCAAATAATCAATCATTTAGCGATGATATTTAAATGCTCCTGTTCATAAAAACACCTTGTCACAAGCGTGTCCTTTCTGAATTTTTTTTCCTTTTAAGTCTTAGTCTTTCGCCGATTAAGTAATCATCACCGGAAACTTTGGTCATAAATTGATGATCGGAAAACAAAAGATCAATCAGTCAGCGACGATTGATAGTTCCTGGTTGTAAAAACACCCTGTCATAGAGCACGTACGAGTGCCTAATTACTACCCGGGTCGTTAATTGACACCTCCAGGTGTGTTGTGACTGTCGAAGCCTCGTGTATTTCGCCATGTTGTTGATTAAGTCTCGAATTGTCCCGCGAGAATTATGTACGAGTTATCTCCCTTCCAAGAGTAGTAAGTGTATAAGCAGTCGCTATACGCAAGTAGGACAACCACCGGCGGACAAAATATAGCGGTCGCCGGTCGCGTAAGTCAGGTGGTCGCTATATAGAGGGCAAATGTATAGTAATTCTCAAGGGGCAGTCAAAATACGGTCGTTATGGACAGGAAGTCGTTATATGAGGGGGGTCGCTAAGGCAAGTTTGACTGTACATATGTCAAACTTGTTTTTCTTTCATTTTGTTATTTCATGATCTATGTTTACAGTTGAGAGATATACATCTGGCTAATATAATATGTGACATATACATTTATCTAATATCTGACATGCATTTATCTAATATGTGACAAATACATTTATCTAATATGTGACATACATTTATCTAATATGTGACTCATACATTTATCTATTATGTAACATACATTGATCTAATATGTGACATAGATTTATCTAATATGTGACATATACACTTATCTAATATGTGACTTGTACATTTATCTGTGTAACATATATTATCAATGTAACATACATTATCTATGTAACATACATTTATCTAATTAGCAAATGTGTGATTTACGAAACTAGTTTATTTAATACTGAAAAAAAAAACAGTGTAATATGTAATATGTCAACATTTGCACATAGATATATCTCATTAATAACAATTATCTGTTTTAATTTTAACTGCTGTTTGCTATACTGTCAGTTTCTTTAACATTTCTTTTTTGTCTTTTTGTTTTCAAGGTGTTGAATCGTGATTTCGTTCAAACCTGTTCAGTGGATGCCAATTTACGATCTGTTCTATTTATGTTGTTCAATCCAGTTGGAGATGAGCTTATTACTGGAGGTGTTGGTGGGACAAAGGTAAATAACATAGTGCTGTGGAACCTGTCTTAAGTGTTCACTATCATAAAAGGCCACCTGTCATATAAGACCACTTGTCATATAAGACTGCTTGTTATAGAAAACCACCTGTCATTTAACATGTATAAGACCACCTGCCATAGAAAACCACCTGTCATAGAAGAACAACTGTCATAGAACATTTATAAGACCACCTATCATATAAGACCATCTGTCATATAAGACCACCTGTCATAGAAGACTACCTGTCATAGAACATTTAATAGTTCACCCGTCATATAACACCACCTGTCATATGAAATCACCTGTCATATAAGACAACCTGTCGTATAAGACTACCTATCATATAAGATCACAGGTCATAGAAGACCACCTGTCATAGAAGACCACCTGTCATATAATATGTATAAGATCACCTGTCATGTAAGACCACCTGTCATGTAAGACCACCTGTCATATAACATGCTAAGACTACCTATCATAAAAGACCACATGTCATATAACATGTATAAGATCACCTGTCATATAAGAACACTTGTCATATATATGACCACATGTCATATAACATGCTAAGATCACCTGCCATATAACATGTATAAGATCACCTGTCATATAAGACCAGTGTCACATAAGACAATCTGTCATATAAGAATACCTTTCATATGTATCACCTGCCATAGAAGACCACCTGTCATTATATTACCACCTGTCATATAAGACCACCTGTCATATATGACCACTTGTCATATAACATGCTAAGATCACCTGTCTTATAACATGTATAAGATCACCTGTCATAGAAGACCACCTGTCATATAAGACCACCTGTCATAAAGGACTACCTGTCATATAAGACCACCTGTCGTATAACATTCTAAGATACCCTGTTATATAAAACCACCTGTTGTATAAGACCACCTGCCATAGAAGACCACCTGTCATAGAAGTACAACTGTCATAGAACATGTATAAGACCACCTATTATATAAGACCAACTGTCATAGAAGACCACCTGTCATATAACATGTATAAGATCATTTGTCATATAAGACCACCTGTCATATAACATGTTAAGACCACCTATCATTTAAGACCACATGTCATATAACATGTTTAAGATCCCCTGTCATATAAGACTACCTGTTATATAACATGCTTAGACCACCTGTCATATAAGACTACCTGTCATATAACATGTATAAGATTCCCTGTCATATAAGACCACATGTCATATAACATGTATAAGATCACCTGTCATATAAGACCACCTGTTATATAAGAACACTTGTCATATAAGACCACTGTCATATATGACCACATGTCATATAACATGCTAAGATCACCTGCCATATAACATGTATAAGATCACCTGTCATAGAAGACCAGTGTCACATAAGACAATCTGTCATATAAGAACACCTTTCATATGATATCACTTGCCATAGAAGACCACATGTCATATATTACCACCTGTCATATAAGATCACCTGTCATATATGACCACCTGTCATTTAACATGTATAAGATCACCTGTCATAGAAGACCACCTGTCATATAAAACCACCTGTCATAAAGGACTACCTGTCATATAAGACCACCTGTCGTATAACATTCTAAGATAACCTGTCATATAAAAACACCTGTCATATAAGACCACCTGTTGTATACAACATGTTAAAACCACCTGTCATATAAGACTACTTGTTATATAATGTACAAAGACCACCTGTCATATAAGACCACCTGTCATATAAGACCACCTGTCATATAAGACCACCTGTCATACAATACCACCTGTCATATAAGACCACCTGTCATACAAAGACCACCTGTCATTTAAGAGTACCTTTCATAAAAGTTTTATCTTACAAACCACCTGGCTTAAACAAAAACACTTGTTTCATAGGACTGCAATCAGAAAACATTTCAGTTGTATAATCCTTTTAATGTATTTCAGATAAGATTGTTTTCAAGACAGAGTTTCTATGGTATATACATGTAGGCAAACTATTTCGGTAGATTACGACAAGTATTTACCATTACAGCACCTGTGTTTTATAACATATAGCATTGGGGGAATATACTCTAGAAATAATGTGTATGGTACCTAGATAAATAAAATTATTTGAGATTTGCACTTTTATTCCTTATCAGCAGGATTTCATCGCCATAAAATCACAGTCCGGAATGGCTATGCTCTTTCCTACTCATGGTTTCATGTGCCAGAAATCATTCATGAATATATTTATTATTAATGAAGCCTCAGCCAGTACGTGTAAGCAGTGCCTGCATTTGTCAACCAATCAGATCGAGGTTTTTAATCAGTGTTTGCACATACTGTTGACACTAATCACAGGACAGACACCACCAAATATTTTCCCATAGGCCTCAATGCTAATTTACAAAACTTCAAGTCACTGTCACTCCCATGTTTATTAAGTCTGTGCTGAAAGATCAATATTTTTGATAACAAAATATGTAATCAAAAGTATAGGTTGTCATTGCATTTTTACTTCAAATTTTCACTTGTTTACAACTCGTAGTATTCCGCACCAAAGGAAAATATCTATTCTCATATGACCCCTCCCTTTAAATTTTCAACCGTCAACCCCATAATTTCCAAAGTACTACCAATATTCATGTATCTTTTTTATCACCTTAATTTCACTTATTAATGGCAAAACTAATTTTTTCATTTAATGACCAATCAGATCGCTGGGCTCATTTTACGCCCTGCACAACTTTGGGTGCCCAAAATGTCTGCACCCATGTTGTAAACAAAGCAGCTGTTTTTCCCACAACAAAACCCATCGATCAATGGCCTACACGATAACTTCCATTGACGATCACAATTATTGTGATTGGATAAATTGGACACACCTATTCCTTATAAATATACATTGGCTATAAATGATTCCGGGCACATGATACCACTGGTGCATAGCAATTCTGGACTGTGGTTTTATGACAATGGCAGGATTTAGAATTTATCCTAGTCTGACACTTGACACAACGCTGTATAAATATTCTACCATTCAGGACACGTAAACTCTATTGAACACATTACCATAGTTTAAAGAACAGTACATTTTCTGTTTTTTTTTGTTGGTTTTTTTGGTTTCTATATATAATCAGAAACTGGAAAAAAACTTTCAAAATTGTCAGATATTGTAGAATCAGAAAATTTTGTTGTGGTTATAAATCTGTTTCTTTTGATTTTTTCATTTTTCAATAAAACTTTACATATATTATTTCTAGAAATAGTAATAAGTTCCTATACAAATATGTTTTATTTTATTTCAATGAAATTTAATGTGAATGAATTATTTTTATTTTTAAAACAAAATTTTAACCCCAAAAAATATTTTGATTCTACAGTATTGCCTGGTCTACAAAAGCCATTTGCCACATTTGAAATAACTAAAAAGGCAAAAGCAAAACAAATATATATTACTATATTATGTAGGGCTGTCAGTGGTGAGAAATATATATCGATACAGTAGAACTTGCTTTAGCGACCACCTGTGTATAAAGACCACCTGGTCACAAAGACCATTTTTTTTGCTGTCCCAAATAATACAATTTGTGTACAAATCAACCTCTATATAAAGACCACCTCCCTATAAAGACCAGTTTTCTTGAGTCCCCGACGACGTCGTATACAAGTTTCACTGTGTATTGTTAAGTAAAACATATTGATATACATGTATGTGCATAGATAAATCCAAAAATTTGGTTCTTCTATAAAATGCATTCACAACAAATTTTCATTATGTATGAAATTTAGGGGTTTTATTGTGTATTTGAGTACCTGAAGATGAAAAAAAAAAAATCTCTGCATACAAAACATTGTTTATTTGAGCAAATTAAAATGAAATATAACACAGTTTAAGTATGTGAATTAAAACTGGACAAAAATGGAAGTGAAACTTTCAGAAATTGTAAAAGAGAAAAGATCCTGTGAAATGCATAAGAAATGTATTGATACTAAAACAAATGTATCGATATCATATCAATTTAGTGTGTATCAACAATATATATCAATATCAAATCTATCAATGACAGCCGCGCTGTATGCCTCATCATTATGTACACGTATGATATATCTTTTTTTAATTTTTTTTTATTATTCCCCGGCCTGAAAGGTCCCCCAGGGGCATCTAGTGTTTGGATCGTCCATCTGTGAGTTTGTTTGTCTGTCTGTCTGTCCTTAATTCTGTCCTGCTTACATATAAAGTGCAATATTTAAAGTTTGGATTCTGATACAGTAACCAAACTTAGACTGTATGTTCACCTTAGATTTGCTCACATTTCACTGACATCACATGCCCATGGGGTGGGATAGGGCCAAAATGTAGGACATTGAAATGTTTTCCCAGCATAGAAATTTGTTGGGACCGTGGGCATTTGTGTTTCTTAAACACATCTTGTTTTATATTTACATGTATGAGTTTTTGACAGTTGTAATAGAGTCTTAATTATTTTTTTTCTTCAGATCTGGACGTTCCATCAGGATGCTAGTATACCATTTACAGAACTGAAGCAACTGGCTAACTACAAGCTCTCACCAAAGTAATATCATGTTTGTTTATTTTTTGTAAAAAATTATCAAATTTCACTTAAAAATAAATTCTGTCAAATTATCATATATGGATTAACAGAGGATATAGTCTATACCACCTGTGTATACTGTCTCTGTGTTCCCTGCATTTGACCTTGAAAGGAAAAGATACAGTAAGACCTCTTTATAATTCCACCATTTCATTTGCCACTGGCATCTTGCTTAATGCAACAATTTTTAAAAGTTCACTTTTCTAGTTTTTCCTATAATTTCATTAAAGCTTTTCCTAAACCTATCACCTCGCCAAACTCCTTTATAATGCAAAATTTTGGCTTAACAAATGGTGGCAGTATATCAGGGTTTTACTGTATATGGTATCCGTTCTAACCATAGTCATCTGTCCATCTTTTGCAATAGAAAGTAAAATCTCTTGAACAGCACAATTTGGCAAAATTTCACATTTTAAATCTATCAACTGTTTATTAACACAACACACCATTTAAGTTTTATAATGTTATTACCATTTCATTTGCCACTGGCATCTTGCTTAATGCAACAATTTTTAAAAGTTCACTTTTCTAGTTTTTCCTATAATTTCATTAAAGCTTTTCCTAAACCTATCACCTCGCCAAACTCCTTTATAATGCAAAATTTTGGCTTAACAAATGGTGGCAGTATATCAGGGTTTTACTGTATATGGTATCCGTTCTAACCATAGTCATCTGTCCATCTTTTGCAATAGAAAGTAAAATCTCTTGAACAGCACAATTTGGCAAAATTTCACATTTTAAATCTATCAACTGTTTATTAACACAACACACCATTTAAGTTTTATAATGTTATTATTATTATTTTTTTAACTTGGCATCCCTTACAGAAATGAAAACTTTGCAGCAATATTGCCGCTATATTGCAGCAATATTGCAGCAAACTAATCTGTTTTGCAAGAAAAGTTTGCAAGAATGTTGCAGGTTGTTGCAGCTAGTTTGCAAGAAAATTGCAGCAACATTGCAGCAAAGTTACAGGAAAACAAAAGTTTGCAAGAATGTCGCCAGTAACTTTTCTTTACCCAAATTCAAACATGATTGTTTGCAAGAATGTTGCAAGAAACTTTTCTTTTAAATATCTGAAATGGTGGTTTGCAAGAATGTTGCAAGAAATGTTTCTTTACCAAAAAATCCAACATAATTGTTTAATACAAGAATGTTTAAAGAAATTTTCCTTGAAATATCAAATACATTTATATATAAAATAAAAAAAAAACTTGTTTTATAAAGTATTGGATTATTTTAAAGTGCTCAAGAGTTAGAACCATAATACTAAAACTAAGTACATGTACAATGTGCATGTGTTATATATAGTTCCATTGTAGTGTCTTTATATCTTTTCCACTTCCTGAAAGTCTAGAAAATAATTGAACAAATTATTGATTTTATATGTCTGTAATTAATTTGTTTCCATGTTTTTATATTTATATGCTGAAAAAACTAACCCCCACAATTATCCAATATAATTTCACAGTAATATACAGAAAATAAAATTAAATATCTGGAAAAGTATTTTAGTATAAATAAATACAAATGTCAGTAATTGTATTTCAATATAACCAAACTATTTTCAAATCCCCTACATGTATATGCCTCCGATTATCAGAAAGGAATACAGCCAGAATCCTCAAACAGGAATGCTTTAAAAATGAAAATAAAATATAGCATTTAGAATTATCTTTTTATTTTTTAAAATGGCCTACACATAGCAACACAGCAATATTGCCACAAATGTTTGCAGCAATATTGCAGCACATATTTGCAGCAAGTCACATTTTTCTGTAAGGGATATTGTTGTATTTCTGGCAGATAGTTGTAAATTTGGACTATTTTCATCATCTCTTTTTTTTTTATATTTACAGACGAGAACTAAAGGATGTAGGTGGAAGCTGGGTTAAGCGCGTTGATTTGGATCACACACTTCAACACTTATACTGTTGTTCCGATACAGACCTATATGTGTATGATCTACACGGCAAACTTCTGTTTAAGTTTGAAAAGTAAGTCATTTTAAGACTGAATTTGATGAGTTAAGTATCAACCCATTTACCCCTAAAGACACATTTGGACTTGTCTAAGTCATTGATAAACAGAAAAGTCCATTATTTTTCAGGGGTTGATGAGTTAACTGTTACAGTCAGGTTCTAGGGGATTCGCTTAGCAAGTTGGAGGTTTCAGGATAAATCCCAGATCTAAGATTTTCAACATGCATGAGTAGCATTTGTTGATCCTGCATCGAGTAATCAGTAAAAACAGTGACAGTCACATGTTTTTAGATGAGATTTTATTATCAGTACTCAGTGATACTTTTCATAATAAATATAGAAATATTCTTTTGTCACCCCAAACTAAAGCCTTTATAAAATTTGCTGAGAAAAAAAAATTAAATGGTTCTAGATTCTAGTTAAAGATAGCAAATGACTATGACTGTATACATATGTAAACTCCTCAATTCATTCACCCCTAGAAACACATTTGACCTGGTCTAAGTTATTGATTTACAGCATAGTCCATTGTGATTCAGGGGTTGATGAGTCATATAATCAGATGATATAAACACCTGTCATATAACATGTAGTGTCAGGTCTATCTTGTATTTTTCAGTTTCCTAATTATATATATTTCTGTCCCAGTATATTAATAAAAATATTTATTTTATTTTAAATCACAATATTTGCTTTAACCTGTTCAACACTAATAACAATAATAGACTGGTCTCAAACAGTAGAAAAGATAATACCATTTAGATACTTAGGGGGTCAAAGGGTTGATTTAGGCTGTACACTATAATTTATTATATGTAAATTATATCTTCTATAGTTAGTAATTGCTATCAATTGATTTAATGTCTTTTTCAGGGCTCACACAATGTCCATTACAGGGTGTGTATATTCTCAGTTTGCTAAAACCCTCATCACCTGTTCTGTTGATACTGAAGGTAAGTATATACACTGAGTCCTCTTAATTTAATGACCATGGGTCAGTTTGCCTTAAGGTCATGACTTTGTCCATAAAAGTAGATGGTATTTAGATGTAACTCAAGCTACAATTTTATTTACGTGTGCATAATTTCAGTTTCACTAAAGGTCATAGTTGTTTGTTAACAGTAATGTTAACTTATACATAGTTATGTGTGACATTACTGGTAGAAGTACTTTGGAGCAGACACAGGCTCTGGCTTCAACGCCCCCACACCCCATTAATATGACAGTGCTTCAGCTCCCTCCCCCAGTGCATGGTTCAGATTGTATTTTATCACACACACACATAGTTACTTATCCTCTGTTAGTCGATAAAATACTGTCCTTTTCTGTAGCCCCCACCCCCTTAGTCAATAAAATACTGTCCTTTTCTGTAGCCCCCACCCCCTCAGTCAATAAAATACTGTCCTTTTTTGTAGTCCCCATCCCCTCAGTCAATAAAATACTGTCCTTTTCTGTAGCCCCCACCCCCTTAGTCAATAAAATACTGTCCTTTTCTGTAGCCCCCACCCCCTCAGTCAATAAAATACTGTCCTTTTCTGTAGCCCCACCCCTTAGTCAATAAAATACTGTCTTTTCTGTAGCCCCACCCCCTCAGTCAATAAAATACTGTCCTTTTCTGTAGCCCTCACCCCCTCAGTTGATAAAATACTGTCCTTTCTTTAGCCCTCACTCCCTCAAATATGAATTCTATTCCAACAGGCCTGTTGTGTCATTCTATTCCAACAGGCCTGTTGTGTCATACACTTCATGTAGATTTGGCTCAAAAGAAAATCCTTGCATCATTTACAGGGCATGGCACCATGAAACTTAATTGAGAATTATACTGAAGTCTAAAAATTTTACTCAGCTTTGGCTTAAATTGTGAAATCTGATTGGCTGAGCAGGCCAAGTTGAGAATATTCTCAGACTTGAGTGAATTCACAAGTTTTATGGTGCCAGGTCTGGTCTAAATTTGAGGCATTTCATGACTATATAGTTGAATAATATGAAATGGAAAGAAGAGTACAATGCATTCTATATTACACAAAAGAAGAATGGCATGACACAGTTGTTTGAGTATAATCTGTTTCATTTTACCGTATTTTACGGCCTATAGGTCAATATGTTTTTTCTCCAAAGTTGTGACCTCGACCTATCCACCACATGGACCTATCTTAGTCAAATATCTAACTTACATGTATATATCTGCAATTCCCCATTTTATCATATATTTCAACTTTCTTCATTGGATAATCTAGGGTTCTACTCCAAACACCCATTTGTAATTACACTTAATAGAACTATTAAATGTTACCTCGTGTGTGCATAATGCACTTTGTACATAATCAAGTGACAAAATAATGATCTTTCAAGTTACAATATCATTGGTATTCAAGACTGTCAGAAACTGCGTAATAAAAATTCATTGTTTACATTATTTTTATACTGTACAGTTTATACTTTTGAATGATTCCCTTATCTCAGTACCCTGTGAAGTTGAAGTCTTCATTCAGACTTTCAGGACACTTCAAGCTGTGTTCACTAGAATGTGACATTCATTTGATAAGGATCGCTTGGCAGTCTTTGAAGTTGGGAACGTTTCAGAAAAAGTGTTACATAAACAAATTGACACTCATCTTTGAGTATTTAAATATTTGTTTGACAATTGCAGCTACAGAATTATTTAGGCAAATTTAAGGATAAGACAAGGATTGAGGTCGTTGGTGTTATGGTTATAAACAGCATAATTAATTTAATGATAATTTGACAGGTAACATAATAGCGATGTATGTGTACATTTTCGGTACACACGAGTAATATAAGTGATGTTAAATATGATAAAATGCAACATACATGCAAATCTAAAGGATTGGTAAGCTTTTTTAATCGCAATCCTATCTAATAATGTACAGTAAAATATTACTCTGATTATTTGGTGCTATCGTTTTAGCACCAGTTATTAAACATAAACGATGTATTTCTGTGTTCTCCCATCCATGTTTTCATCTCTGCCGACATCGACCTATCTTCCACTTGGACCTATCTGATACTTAAACCTGGATTTTTGCCAAAAATCAGTCATTCAACCTATCCCAAATATCGACCTATAGGCCATAAAATATGGTATATTAATGTTTAAAGGTGAACATTTACTAGAGAAGGTCTTTAGATAAAGTTCAACTGTATCATTTTTAACTCATCTCTACAAAATTGAGAGGGACATATGATAATGGATATTATAGATACATTTTTTCATAAATTTTAAAATGTGTACCTGTTTTTACCTTGTCAAGGCATTTTACAGTTTTAATTTCTATGAGGCCATAATATATATGACCTCCAGATCATGATTCATTTCAATTTTTAAAGTATTTTTGCTCCATAAAAATACCTCTCCATAATTTTGATGGTGGCTACCTCACTAATCAGGCTACAGTTAATATTGTCTATAAAGGCCGCTCAAGGGAACAGACAAAAGTAAACGTTATAGACAGGTGGCCTATATAACGAGGTTTATTCATTATAAAAAAGTTAGTAAAGAATATGTATGGCCTTAATATAGGCAGGTGCCCTTTATACAGAGGTGACCTTTAATGCAAGTTCGATTGTATATTTGACTTATTTACAGGTAGTAGGTCTACTAGCAAGGTTCTACTGTATATTCTATAGGTCTACCATTTTAGGTAAAGTGGCACATCCTGGTTCAGTCAGAAACCAAAACAATACGGTCTATTTTCCAAAAATAGGTTGTACAGGTAAAACATATTGTCTTGCATGGACTCCAAGCATTACTGAATCTCTAATACTTTTGTGACAACAAGTAACTTGTCACCCCTGTTATGATTTGATTTAGCCTCATTGTGTTTGTAAACATGTGCCAATTTACCTTGGTAGACCTGTAGTTACTTTACGTATTTTTGTATTTTTACAGTAAAAGTTTGGAGCTTGCGAGGTGGTTTGGTTCATTCCTTCCGAGGTCACTCACGAGCCGTTACAAGCTTACTGATTCACCCTGATACCTCTTCGATTGTTATTACATCTTCTCTGGATGGCTCCATCAGAATGTGGTCTCTCATCACCATGGAGTTGTTATATAGGTCAGTAAAATTTTATTTTATTTCTC
The DNA here is from genome assembly GCA_030159075.1 of Atrina japonica. Classification (NCBI taxonomy): domain Eukaryota; kingdom Metazoa; phylum Mollusca; class Bivalvia; order Pterioida; family Pinnidae; genus Atrina; species Atrina japonica. The sequence goes on along the minus strand of BROG01000076.1, from coordinate 114,245 downwards.
TTGGTCCTAAAAGTGTTTTAATTTCGAAGGTAATTTTGAAATTTAAAAACAAAAATTTAAATCAAATAATTGTAACCAACTCTACGAAAAGGACAAAATATGAAAAAAAAATTAGGTTTTGAACTAAAAAATATAGCAACTTTATTTTCATGTGAGTGGGAGTGAGATTATTGTTAGTCAGGGATGGATTCAGACGGGAGGTGCAGAGCATGTGTACCCATTATAATTGGCAAAAAATGTATAAAAATGAATTTTTACCAAAATTGCCATCACTACATTGCACAAGTTTAGATTTCACCATCTCTCCCTTAAAGTGGTGTTAGATTGTATCATTTCTTCAAAGTACTCTTTGAGATAGTCAAAATTTTTTATTTTCTCATAAACTTACATTTTGATACTTAGTTATAAAATATTTGATGCTGAAATATTCACAAACATACCAGACAGTGCTAAGGGTAGTATAAGGAATGGAAGAAAAATAGGCATGTAGAAAAACATGAAAAAGACGAATATTCCAATATGAATCAAACATCGGTGACGGGTATTCGAATATTGATTTTTGATGTTCGATTTGGCTCATCTGGATACTGATCTTATATGTGTATTGATATCTGTATTTGCAGTGTGGTGATATCAACTGATGGCTTGCTGTGGATGGGCATGACGGACGATAGAATATTATACTGTGCTACAGTCAGAAATATCACTTTGTGGTCACTGAATCAGTTTTACAATTTCTATGGAGTTGCTAGGATACGTGTAAATAATCTTTATCTTGCCAGTTGTGAAGACAAAACCACTAGAGTTGTAGCAGAGGGAGAAGATAGCAGGTTAACTTGTTGATTCATTTGTTTGTTATTTTTTCAAATACATTTTATTACGGAAAAGGCCAGGATTTTTACATACTGTATTCTTGGAAATTTTTGCTCTTCGTTATTTTCGCCCTTTTTACAATATAATCCACCCATCTTAAACTCTCCCTAAATCACCATAGTTACATTAATGGCATGTATGTCCGTGCTTCAATTATTTAGCATGAAAATGGCCAATTTAATGTATTCAGAAAAAAACCTCGAGAATGAAATTCCCCTGTAAAATACGGTGGTATATTTCTTGAAAGATCACATCTATGAAAGACCACTTGTCTTCTGAGACCACATTCTGAAAACATTTTGGTTTAAAAATTCTTTAGATAAAACCTCTTTTGAGAGACCACCTGTCTTTAAGAGACCACCTGTCTTCTTGAGAAACCACTTCTCAGTGGCATATATGGTGGTCTCCTAAGACAGGTTTCACTTTATCTTGAACATATATTTTGACCAGTCTCGGTCAGACTTAAAAATACTGTAAATTCAATTTTATTTGCAAGAGCTCTTGGTCACAAATATAAAATTTTGGCTTAAATTTCTTAACTTAAACTGAAACTGAAAGGCACAATGCAATGTTCTTGGGCAAGATTTTAGTCAAAATACCTAAAATAAAATGTCAAGCTTTAGAAATCAGTTGATATTTTTTGTGAGGTCATATCAATGGATGGAGAACAACTTTTGTAATGAACTACGATAAAAGTATAACAAAATGGGGATTCAAAATCATGAAAATATCATCTCATGAATAAATTTAGAATCAGTGTTTTACGAAAATTGTGTCCAGATTTATAGTAAGTCAAATATGAGTTAATGTCCAGTTATAAAAAAGAAATGTACGTTGTCCAAAAGCAGGCCATAATCATGATCATATAAAGTACAGCTAATTTTCTGTAGATGGTGCACTTTTATTGATTTTAATTTCACAGTGATTAGGAATACAACAAAGAGGATCTATAAAAAACTAGATCCCAAATTTCAGATAAATGAAAAACTGGACAAGATATTTTTCCCCAAATCATCAGCTTTTCCTGTTTATGAATGGTTAAAGATTTTTGTAGCGAGTACTGCACAACATCTGACAGTAAATGGTAGAGATATAAATATTACTGTAAAAGTTCATATTACTGCATGTTATTAATTATGTGATTTTCTTATGCAAACCATACACGTGGGGGGGGTATGTGATGTCATTCCTTACTGTGAGTAGTCATGTATCAAACGATGAATTTTAGCACAACTGAGGGACTGGTATGTGGGGGGGGGTCACAAAAAACACTATTTATCACATATTTAGTGTAAATTACCCAACACATAAATTTCTCTGTTTACAGTACTACATTTCTTAATATTTCAAAAATTTCAGCATGAGACTTTTCTCAAGAAAAAACCAGAAAAATTTAACAACAGTTTTACCTCCGCCAAATATCTCGCCACTTCAGAAGGTGCTCAGTTCCTGTTACAGTCGGGAATTTAATGTTGTATTTGTGCTCATTGATCCAAAAGAAATATGGGTGTATACAACCAGGTAAGTGATAAAAAATGAATACTGTTTCTATGTGGTATCATAAAAGAATAAAAATTATCAGAGTAAAATTTATGATGAATTCCAAACCTGAGGCTCATCGAAAAAGTTTTTTGTATTCAATAATTTTACCCCGAGCTTTGAGATTATAAATAAGTACCTTAAGAATAGGGAGTGATTATTATTCTGACATCAATTTATTCTAGCATAGCAGTTTGTTATAAAAATATGTTGTAAAATCTTAACAGCGTTTGTACTTCTGGTATAGTGCACACAGTTTGGCAACAGTCTAGGTGTTGACTGATAGAATCTTACATGGGTGTGTGGAGTGGATAATAAAATATCCACCGAAGTGGTGATAATCTGATTGTCCAATCTGAGGATTTCCCAAGGATTGGACTTTCAGATTCTTACAACGAGGGTTGAGATTTCCTTTTCCACTCAACACAAACCATCTTTGATTATAATTTTTCTCCCATGATTCAAATACATGTTTATGTATGTAAATAAAACTTGACACAACTTTAATACACTGTATTATCATCATATAGAAGTCCTACATTATAAAAGTATACATGTACCCTGACATCATAGCCAGTGGGTAGCTTGTTTACACTCGAGTGTGTGGACAGAGAAATTTTGCCTTGGCAAAAAGGCAGATATTCCTGTCCAAGGTGAGAGAAAAGATAATCTTCCCCAATCAAAAATTTGGATGATGGGAGTATAATTTATCTGTATATAACTTACAGTCACCTGTTACAGATCACTTCTGTCATATCTACAACTGAACTACAGTAAATGAGAGATGGCAGATGTTTTTTTTAAATGTTTCACAGCAGTAAAATTTAACTTGCACACCCCTAATAACAATAAACTCTTATCAATGACATTGCATTTTCTTTTTTTTTTCAGGGTAGATAGGTTAAACTTGAATGAAATTTGCACTGTAAAATGAAACCATTGCAGAATAATTATGATATTTTGTTTGCCTTTATTTTGTGTGTTTCCATCAGCTGAACTAAAGTAATTTAATAATTTTGTTACAGTTTCACATTCATAAATTTATGAATTAAGTGTAGAACAAAATGATGGTATCATAATACCCATAGAATATCATAATGAGATATATCATATAGTTTTCATTGGACGTTAAAAGAGCATCAGCTGTGTATTTTTTCCAAAAAAAAAATGTTTCCCCTTTTTTACTACTTAGATCCATATACAATAACAAAAAACAAAAAAAGATGTACAGACATGAAAAATCCTTGAAAGTCCTGTATATTTTGTGAAAATTGCATGAGAATCCCAGTTTGGCACGTTTTCACTTGTAATTCATTAATTCAACCTTACTATGTGTATATGCATAACACACTGGACCTGGTCTTATTTTCACAAATATATATATAGGAATATATAATTTGTTATGCCTGTGTATAGGTCTTATAGGTGTTATTGTACAAGAACAAAAAGTAGAAAAAAATTGAAATAATTGTTTATGGTAAAGACAGCTAATGCCCCTTTAAGTATCGGGGATTAATATCATCAACATGCGGGTCCTGTAAAAGGCTCCATTCCCAATGCAAAATCTGCTATATTTTTCCCAGTTTCGAGCAAAAATTTCCCAATTATGCAAAAAAAAAAATTCTCAACTTAAAAGTACAATGTACTGTTATATGAAAGACTCCATGTCTTTAGATGAACTCCATGTTGTCAGTTTAATACAAAATGTTAAATGAATTACAAGATTTGTTTCTTTATTTTTACTTTTTATTTTCCCAAATTTGGCCAATTGCGACATAAAATTCCCAATTGAAAAGGGTACAGGAACCCTGCTCCAATAAGGGTCTATTAGCCCCTGAGTATCCTTTTCATTTTTACTCATTTATGTCAATACATTTTCATTAAGACATTGCTGTAAAAATTAACCCTGATGGCCATATTTTGCAATGTGGGCGTTGTCCTTATTATGATAGATATGATGATGATACATGTAACTTACACATGTCCATTTCATTAATTAACAAACATTTTTTGAGATCTATACTTCATACATGTATACATATCTGTTTTTACCACAAACAACTTATTCACATTGCATCATACTTTGATATCTTTTAACAATACTTTGATACTTCGAGAATTTATTTATTTTTGTAATTTTCTTTTTTTTTTCTTATTTACAGGACAGATCCAAGTTGTAGAGTTGCAGTATGGTCAGTTCATGAACTTCAGCTTCCGTATCTTAACAAAACAAAAGGTGGTGATAAGAATAGTCCACTGACCGGCATGTAAGTGATCTTGTTACTGGACAATACTAAACTATTCATCTTCTGGCTTCTCCATGTTTTAAATTCAGAAATTGCAACATACCAGCCATTCTGGAACCTAAGCTTCTTTTGTGAGAAAATTTGTTAGTTTACTTGCGGAAGACTGGTGATCTCTTCCTGGATACATAGTAACCAAGGTTTCACATCCACTATAGGAAAAATTAATTTGCAAAATATGCCTAATCCATGATTTTATTATATTTTTTGCAAAAGTTAATCTTACATGAAATGAAAGTAATTTACAGCAGTTTCTAAAAACATGATAAATTTCAATATGGCCATAGTCATTGTACACATTCATCATAGTTTCTGTGCAGAAGTTTTGTAGTTGTAATGGTTGCATTTCTTGTCTTTATTTCTTCACAGGTCTTCTACCTTTCAAGGTGGTCCATCTCATCGAGCATCAGAGAATGGAATGGGGAATGAAATAGAGGCGGACTGCCATTCTCTGTGTATCCTCAATTCTTTCGCTGCCATGTGGACAGAGGAAGGATACTGCTGTCCCATACAACACGCATACCTCTTGTTGGGTCTTGAGGTATGATTGTTGATAACATACTGTTGATACTTTGTACAGATATGACATATATAACCTTATATTATAGAGTGAATTTTTTTATCAGCCTTTTTTATGCCTTGGCCTGAAAGGTCCACCAGGGCCTCTAGTGGTTGGATCGTCTGTCCATAATTCCATCATGCTTACATATAAAGTGCAATACTTCAAGTTTGGTTTGTGATACAGTAACCAAAATTAGACTGTAAGTTCATCTAAGGGTTGCTCATACTTCACTGACATCACATGCAGACTTTAATTTATATTCCACATGATTTATAATCTTTTAACCCCATCACATTGGATGAAGAAGATTATCCTTCATCTTTGACATTTACTATCTGTATCAATGCTTTGTAGTTACCAGTCTCCTTCCAGAATGACCATAGAAATCAAAGTATGTTCTCAGGATTTGACTCTAGGACTATTTAAATTTTTCAACATAAATATTCTGGAATCTTCCCGATTGTTTGCATACTAAATACGAGGGGCCGAATGATAAGAGCATCATGTTTTATACCTTGGAGTCTCTCACGTCTTGTTAGTGCAGGCTCGAGTTTCACTAGAACCTAAGCTGATTTTGTGGGAAAGTTTGCCAGTTTAATTGTGGAATGCTGTTAGTATCTTCCCTGGTGGTATTATAACAAGGTTCTGTCCTCCACCATCAAAAACTGGCTACCAAAAAAACTAGTCGTAAGTCACCTAATGGACACTGGATTGAAAATACTTGTGAAACACCCCTGCACGTAAATGGACTCCTTCGTTGACTTGCGCACTAGAACGTTGTTTATAAACACCCGCTTATATACCAGTCTCTCTGTGTTGGAAATATAGCTGAAAAATTGTTGAGTGTGGCATAACACAATATTCAAACAAAAATTGAAGATGAAATGTGGTCAATTCTTTGTGGGGAAAGAAAAGGATGGGCATTCATAGGTTCTACCCAGCTGAGAGAAATCCTTTTTGAATGTATAAAAAATAACTGCATAGTCCACAGTAGAGGTTAAAATTTGTAATTCTTCATCTACATGTGGTGACATTTCTATATAAAAGAAAAAAATCTTTACAAGACATGGAACAACATGACAACAAACAAGCAATCCATATACATGTATAAGCATAATAAGGTCTTCTGTTTAGTGATACTGTCGGGGAAATTTTGTAAAGCTGACTTGATACTTGTGGTAAAATACAGACTTGCAATCCACCAGATGAAATTGTACTCATAGATATGCATTTTCACAATCCCTGTTCTAATTTTGATAAAGGTGTTCCATTTCAAGCATTTCAGGCCTTTGATTTGTTTTTTAGGATGGCAGAATTTTGTTCATGGATCCTATGGCAAAAGGCAAAAAGTACATGGAATTCAAAGCTTCAAAAGATGCTGTGAGTTCTTTATAAACTATCTTACCCTAAATGTTAATAACTTATCCTGTATTGTAATAAACTATGGATTTATTTGATTTTCTATGGTACTTACTGTAGTGTGGACCAACAATTCTGTTGTTTCTTGACACTACTTATGTTTGTTTGAAAGTGATTTATACATGTGACACTTTGAAAAAGATTTTTACCTGTGAAACTTTGAAATTTTTGTTTACCTGTGACACCTTGAAAGTGATTTTTTACCTGTGACACTTTGACTTTTTTTTTACCAGTGACACTTTGAAAGTGATATTTGCCTGTGACACTTTGAAAGTGAATTTTTACCTTTGACTTTTTTAAAAGATTTTTACCTGTGGCACTTTGAAAGTGATTTTTGAAAGTTTTTTTTTACCTGTGACACTTTGGAAAAGATTTTTACCTGTGACACTTTGAAATTGATTTTTTTACCTTTGACACTTTGAAATTGATTTTTACCTGTGACACTTTGAAAATGATTTTTATTGCTGATAATTTGATGGCAATTTTCTAGTAATTTCTACTATTGTCAAATTATCAGAAATTTTACTTTGAAATGATTAAGAAAAATTTGCAAACTAAACTTAGACATTGATTTTTTTCAATGACACAGTTTTTATCAGTGGCTTATAGACTGTGACTTTATGGTGGTACTGACAGCAGCGTCAATCAGTAGCACATTTACAGAGATTCTTATGAACGACTTTTAACTCATCTTTATGAGGTTATTGTTAAGGAGTTGATGTCAAGTTAAAATTAAGTTGAGGTCTGTTTCTATAGTCCGATTCACATAAGATGGCAGGGCAGAGTAACCTTTTGACTATCATACGGATGATTCTACTCACTTTTCGGTAATGACAATGTTTTATTCCTCACTGGATACTCTCTTATGTATGGTGACAAGTAGGAACGATGCTCTAGTCCATGTAGTTTTAATGTTATGCTTTATAACCTAAAATTTAAACTTTAAGGTCAAGAAAGGGTTCACAAGACTCCACCTCGCCAGGTTATATGGATTTTACTATGCTGCTCATACACTAACAAAATTTGCTTGGCGTATATATGTCTTGTGATTATTTACACAAGATATGCTTCAGGTAATGGATTAGTCCTGTAGCTTTTGCCAAAAATGAAAAAAAAAAAAAACAAAAAAAAGAAAAGTAGATGACTGGGCCTTGGACGCCATTTAAAAGCTGTTTTAAAGGAGATTGGTTGAGGTCAGATTAATAAGGAAATATAAAATATGTTGATGTGGGGTCAGATTAATAAGGAAATACAAAATATGTTGATGATTCTTATTTCAGATCAAAGAAATGAAGCATGACCCGGCTCACAGCGCTTTGATCACACTGTGTCATCTGAAGGAGCTTGCTATGATCCAGATATGGAGCTTACCACAGCTGGCTCTGATGCATGAGCTATACTGTGATCTGGACATCACATCTTACACCAGATTGGTGAGTAAGAGATCCATGTCAGTATTCTGACCACACCCCTAAAGTTGTTATCTTACACCAGATTGGTGAGTAAGAAATATATGTCAGTATTCTGACCATCCCCCCCCAAAGTTGTTATCTTACACCAGATTGGTGAGTAAAAGATCCATGTCAGTATTCTGACCACACCCCTAAAGTTGTTATCTTACACCAGATTGGTGAGTAAAAGATCCATTTCAGTATTCTGACCACAACATGAAACAAAAGTGTTATTCAAAAATTTGCAAATATCCTCTATAAATATCAGTTCTTTGGAGAGAACACCTGTCTTAAGACATCATATTTCAGTGGCAGATGGCATGTTCTACCAAGACAGGTTTCACTGTAATACTACTACACTTATCTTATACTACTATTACCCATTTTAGTAATACAATGTACTGCTAAAATTGTAAAAAAAAAAAAATTCTTGTACAGTCTTATAAGACCACTCTTATGAAAGACAGCTGTCTTTGGGACCACATTCTGAGAACTACATGGTCAAATAATCCTTTTATTTTCAAGTTTTATACAAAACCTCTTTCGAGAGACCTCCTGTCTTGAGAGACCACATTTCAGCGGCAGATGAGGTGGTCTCTCAAAAAAGCCTCCACTGCGTTTTTAAGAACGTTTGTATACTTATAAAAGGAAACTCCACAAAAGTAACAATTATGATCAGTGTTTCAAAACTTCAGCCATTTTGTTTTATGTTTCTAGGATGATACATTTCTTACTGGTCATAAAAGTGGATGTATCAACTTTACCAAGTTAGAACCAGCAGAGGACTGGGGACTATACAAAGCCAAAGGTATGTGTGAAAAATAAAAGTAATCCCATCTACCCCCTTAAAACACCAAGGATTCTAGCATTTCCGAATACCAGTTCAAGATTACTATCCATTACCAAATCACATATTGTGCACATATCAGATTTTATACCTAGAAGTGTCATTTTCTTATTGCAGAATATACGTTTTCTTTTTTTTTTTACCTATTACCAAGGAGTCTGCTCCCTTGAAAAGTTATTCAAGTGACAAGGTCCTTGTTTAGTTGAACATTTAAATCACAAGGACATCAGCCTTTTTTAGCTCACCTGAGCCGAAGTCTCCCTGTCCGTCGTCCGTCTGTAAACTTTTCATATTTTTTATTTCTTCTCTGAAACCACTCAAGTGATTTTGATGAAACTTACAGGAAGCAAGTACTCAAGATCCTCTACTTACTGTATAGTTTTCAGCCAGATCTGCCCAGGGGTGGATCTGGGTGGGGCAAATTAGTTTACAGTTTACAGTTTATTCTTGAATAATCTTCTTCTCCAGAGCTGCTACATAAATTGAAAAACAGATTGTTTTTGAGTGATCTACATGGATGTATGATTCAAGTTTGTATTTTTCATAGAAATCGGAATATTAATTTTTGACATGTTTTTGAGGTCTTTTCAGACTTTTGTCATTTTCATTCATTTTTGCATGATTTCTTCAATTATCTCCCTTGCATTCACTATGATGCATTCTTTTAATGTGTTTTTCCTTGTATATAGATAAAAAAAAATGTTTTTGTGCAAGAATTTTGCTGAAGTGTAGTTTTTAGATATTTTTATGAATTTCTGAAAACTGCAATATTGTTTCTTGGCCAGATCAGCTTACATGTACACATTCTTCTTGGTCTTCTTTCCACATTTGTAGATGATTCTAAGGTGAGTGATTGAGGCCCTTTTGGTTTTTTGGAAATTTTGAGCTGACATTTACAAATATGATTTATTTTAAAACAGCTGAACCAAGCTACAAAGAAGTTGTAAAACCCAGACGTCCAGAACATGCTGCAGAGGTTGTGGCTGTAGATGCAGCGGTCACTGTTAAAATTTTCTGTTCATGCAGGTATGTATATTTCACCTTGACCATCTGTATAGGACTATAATGATTAGCATGATTACCTAACTAGCACCAGGCTACGTGTTTCATACTTAGTATGGAGGTATACCTGTGACCTGTTTTTAAAAGATAACCTAAGTATCCATATCCCATGTGTATGGCATAAGAAGTCAAACTTACTGGTTTTATGATGAGATTTATAGCCCTGGTTTGTTTGTTTGTTTGTTTGTAAATGTGTTTTACGCCACACTCGACAATTCAGTTATATGGTGGCAGTCTTTTATGGTTGTAAATGTGTTTTACGCCACACTCGACAATTCAGTTACATGGTGGCAGTCTTTTATGGTTGTAAATGTGTTTTACGCCACACTCGACAATTCAGTTATATGGTGGCAGTCTTTTATGGTTGTAAATGTGTTTTACGCCACACTCGACAATTCAGGTATATGGTGGCAGTCTTTTATGGTTGTAAATGTGTTTTACGCCACACTCGACAATTCAGTTATATGGTGGCAGTCTTTTATGGTTGTAAATGTGTTTTACGCCACACTCGACAATTCAGTTATATGGTGGCAGTCTTTTATGGTTGTAAATGTGTTTTACGCCACACTCGACAATTCAGTTATATGGTGGCAGTCTTTTATGGTTGTAAATGTGTTTTACGCCACACTCGACAATTCAGTTATATGGTGGCAGTCTTTTATGGTTGTTAATGTGTTTTACGCCACACTCGACAATTCAGTTATATGGTGGCAGTCTTTTGTGGTTGACGAGAGAACCAGGATACAATGTACCCAGGAAGAGACCAACGGCCTTCTGCAGATTATCTGAAGATATGACTAATTTGTCTATCAACAGATTTATGGGGAAACTTTATGACTTGTATTATCTACAATGTATAAACCTATAATCAATGATGTTAAATATGAATGGGGCAAATTTTGTATACCTTTTTTGTGTTTATAACAATGTATTCTTGTACCATTATATTGCTGTACTTAACGATTTTTTGTGTTTTGACACATTTATGACTTAAGAAACAAGTGTTGTTTTTTGTCATGTATTTATTGGTATTTTTCTTTCCTATTTATGCAAATGTCCCTTAAATTTGGCTATTCAATTTTTTCTTATATTTGTTAGAAAGTCCACCATGTTACCAAAGTTGTCTGAAAGGGTTCCCCTTGTATTTTGGTAAAAGAGTTTATACTCTCACAGCATTAGGCCAAGTTTATGTGGTCATGTGAACTGAGGTGTTAATGGGTTGCGTGGGAATAGGATAATAACTGTCTGTTCGGCAAACTTTATTTTCCAGATTATGAGGACCATTATTTAGGAAGGTGATACTAGAGATTTTCAAAACAGCTGCCATATTTAAAAAAATGGTTTGAAAAAATAATCACGTAATTTACTTATGAGAATCTTGCAACATTTTCACAGAAAGTGTCTTTTGAAAAGCAATATGGCTGCAATACTTTGCTGCTAATAATAGACTTCCAAAAAATGATGTCATGCTGTAGTACTTCTGAAAATAAAAAAATACTGCGATACAATGGGATCGCGATACAATGGGATCGCAATACAATGGGACCAGCGAACCAATGGGATTGGACTATATTGGTAAAACTAAAGTTTGTAAATACTGTAACTGAACCTGTTTTGTATATTTTGTTTTAGGGAAACTGTTTGGTGAAATCAGTTATTTGACCTAGAACTGAATAAACAGCTGTTACATAACATGCAAGCTCCCTTGAGCTGAGAAAAACCTACCTGTTTTATAGTTATATAATCCATTACATTGTCACAAGAGATAAACCTACCTGTTTTAGTCATATAATCCATTACATTGTCACAAGAGATAAACCTACCTGTTTTATTCATATAATCCATTACATTGTCACAAGAGATAAACCTACCTTTGTTAGTCATATAGTCCATTACATTGTCACAAGAGATAAAACTACCTGTTTTAGTCATATAATCAATTACATTGTCACAAGAGATAAACCTACCTGTGTTTGTCATATAGTCCATTACATTGTCACAAGAGATAAACCTACCTGTTTTAGTCATATAATCAATTACATTGTCACAAGAGATAAACCTACCTGTTTTAGTCATATTATCTATTGCATTGTCACAAAAGATAAACCTACCTGTTTTATAGTTATATAATCCATTACATTTTCACAAGAGATAAACCTACCTGTGTTTGTCATATGATGCAATACAATGTCACAAGAGATAAACCTACCTTTTATAGTGTATATCAAATATATAATTTTTCTAATCCGCAGTAGGTTACCAGTAACTTGAGTTGCATTTTTTCTTGTAGCCAGAATGGAGTAATCAGAATTTGGGATAAAAACCAGTTTTTACTGACAGAGATTTTTATGGATAAGCAACAGGTCGATGAGAACATTTTACAAGATAAGCCGAAAAAAAAGAGTGAAAAAGAATCTCACAAGGGTGAAAAAGAGGACGATTTGATGAAAACGGTACAGGAAAGAACGCTCAGTGCAGCATGCTTCCTGAATGAAAAAGCCGACCTCATTATAGGATACAAAAACCATGTGTTTTTTATTGATCACACTAAAGGTATGTACCCCAAAGAGCGCTATCTTATCAAATGCATGGAGAATTTTAATGTAAAAATATTAATTTGTGGATACAATTAGCTGTAAGAGTTTAGTCAGTGTCTCAATAGACTCTTGAAAGTCATTACCTGTCTTGTTAGACCACATTTTGAAAACTGAATCACCTGTCGTGTGAGACCACATTCTGAAAACTGAACCACTTGTCTTGTGAGACGTGGTGATTCTGAAAACCACTTGGTTGAACAATGCTTCAGCTAAAACCTCTGGAGAGACCTGAGATGTCTATAGAGATCATATTTCAGTGGCAGATGGGGTGGTCTTTTGCAGGTTTCTACTGTGATGTAATGTGTTTATAATTTCCATACAGCTGTATGGATAAATCATAAATGAATTATATCTAGCTTTGCCAGAAACATCATTCCCTGTCTGGAATGTTAAATATGTGTATTCCATAGCATTCGGTTGAATAGAATAGAGGTGGGATCAGGTGCCATGGTGGAGAAAGCATTCCCTGTTGACCCATTATACCGGCAGTGAGTCCACAGTCAAATTCAAATGAATTGTCCATATTGGCTAGGTATTGTTAGTTTATCAGCTAGGTATTGTTAGTTTATTAGCTAGATATTGTTAGTTTATCAGCCAGGTTTTGTTAGTTTATCAGCCAGGTTTTGTTAGTTTATCAGCCAGGTTTTGTTAGTTTATCAGCTAGGTTTTGTTAGTTTAGTCTTGAGTTAGCTATACACTCATGTTGTGTGTTTAGACTTAGTGTTGTTATTATCATCTTGTTGTCTGATTTTACAGAAGTCTGTATTTGTCATGTGTTCTTTATGTTTATCCGATTGTCTTGTTGGTTTTGCTATGAGTACTGTCTTGTTAGCAGATAAATAGAATTATCATAAAACCTGCTATAGCGACCAACTGTGTATAAAGACTACCTGGTCACAAAGATAATTCTTTGGTGTCCACAATAGTACCATTTGTGTACAAATCAACCTCTGTATAAAGACCACTGTATTGAGACTGGTTTTATTGTGTCCTTAAGGAGGTCGTTATATACAAGTTTCACTGTATCATGTGTTTGTAGGTCTGCTCGTTAGTCAGATAACTAATCTATATTGACAATAGATATACTCTCTTCAGCTTTTTATGGTTATATATACATATCACAGTACAATGTATTTCATCTTTTTTTTTTTTAAAAAATATTTGTAAATTTCCATGTTAAAAATGTTATACATCATCAAAGTCATCTTGATAGAACAGCCAAGTTTAGGGTAGAAGGCAAACACCAATGCTGACAGCTATTCCCTCAATGATTTTTCCTTTGCTGTCATTTTTATTATATGACATAAGACAGGATGTCTGCAAATTTATGAATACAGTGTACTTAGCTCCCAATCACTTGACACACTTCTATTATTCCCAATATAAACACAACCTAGATTAACATTGAGTCAATGGGAGACTGCTGTCCAAATTGTAAATATCATTTCCTGTCTACATGGTCTATGCTTCAAAATTATTCGTATTTAGTGATTGATTTGCAATAATAAACAGTAAAAGTACCTTTCCAAGATGTTAATAATTATGTCCCCCAAATGAAATATGGGGACATAGTTATGAGTTTCTCTGCTGTCTATGACAAATCGAGGTTTCTGATTGGTCGAAATCTAAAAATTCTCTGATTTTGATGAAATTTGGAATTTATAGGTATCAAGGGATTGCAATTTGAATCATATAAGTTTCGTTGCCATCTATGACAAACTGAGGTTTCTGAATGGTTGAGATTTAAACATTGTCCTATTTTGATTAAATTTAGAATTTATGGGTATCCAGGGATTGTGATTTCAATGGTATGGATTTCATTGTCATCTGTAGCAAACTGAGGCTTCTGATTGGTCAGAATTTTAAATGACAGATTTTTATGAAATTTGTAATTTATGGGTATCAAGGGATTGCAATTTCAATGGTATTGGTTTTGTTGCCGTCAATGGCAAACTGGGCCTTCTGATTGGTCAAAATGTCAACATTTTCCGATTTTGATGAAATTTGAAATTTATTGGTATAAGCGATTGTGATTTCAGCCTTATGGCTTTTATTCCTTAAAACCTGTGAAGAACAAAAAGTGTAATAAATGCTGGTTGATATCAGCACGACTTGTTCCAAAGTTTGGGGGACATCATGTAATAGAACCCTGTTACAATTAGCCCTTGTTTGTTTTCTATTTCAGGGGCCTCTGTGGCCGAGTGGTTAGAACATTGTGCTTCAAATGACAAAGTCTCACACCTATGATCAGCACATGTTCAAGTCCCGCTGAAACCGTTAAACTGATTTTGTGAGAAAGTTTACCAGTTTACTTGCGGAAGGCCGGTGTCTCTTTCTGATTACTTTTAAACCCAGGTTCTCTCCTCTGCTGTTAAAAACTGACCACCACCACATCACTGAAAAATTGTTGTGTATAAATCATAATGTAAACAAACAAAAATGTGCAATCTTTGATCTCTTTTAATGTAAACAAACAAAAATGTGCAATCTTTGATCTCTTTTAATGTAAACAAACAAAAATGTGCAATCTTTGATCTCTTGTAATGTAAACAAACAAAAATGTGCAATCTTTGATCTCTTTTAATGTAAACAAACAAAAATGTGCAATCTTTGATCTCTTGTAATGTAAACAAACAAAAATGTGCAATCTTTGATCTCTTTTAATGTAAACAAACAAAAATGTGCAATCTTTGATCTCTTTGAATGTAAACAAACAGAAATGTGCAATCTTTGATCTCTTTGAATGTAAACAAACAAAAATGTGCAATCTTTGATATCTTTTAATGTAAACAAACAAAAATGTGCAATATTTGATATCTTTTAATGTAAACAAACAAAAATGTGCAATCTTTGATCTCTTTTAATGTTGTTTTTTTCAGTTTGTCCACACTTGACAGTATTAGACATAGATGAGGACACTGATAAAGGTAAACAGTACTCACTTTCTGCTTTATTTAATTCTGTACACATTTGTTGAAGCGAGACTTCCCGATCTTTGTGTGTGTACCAGTATTTTATCTTGCCATTTTTAACCATTCCTTCTAACCCCAATCCAAACTTACATGGACAGCTGTTGACAGATTTACAGTTTTTCTGCGACCATTTGATCAGCCCAAATTTGGCACTGTAAAGGGGTTTGGAAATAGATTGAAGGAAACCTTAAATGGAATTATAGGGAAAAGTGAACTTTTAAACAATTTTGTTGTAAGCGAGGTGGCAAATGAAATGAGCATTATAAAGAGGTTTTACTGTTCATAATAACAGACAGCTTAAAAATATGGCTGGGTGTCTGTAAATTTGTGGTTATAAAATATGTCTTTGATTTGAAACACGAAACCCATAATGACATTTAATTTCTGTTATAACCCATATTGACATTTAATTTCAGTTACAACCTATAATGACATTTAATTTCTGTTATAACCCACAATGACATTTAAATTCTGTTTCTATAGAATCTGCCATCTATGAGGATCCATCAGTCCTGTATGAAGGAGGCGTGTTTCTACCTGAACCTGTGACACTTGAAAACTACTTGGTAAGTACTAGAATCTGTTAAAATGAGGACCACCTACTCTGTGCCACAGAAAATCAGAAAGTGTTTTTCCATGTTTTCTGTCAATATATTTTGTGAAAAAAGACAGTTACTTGGGAAAATTATTGCTATGTGATACTCAAATATAACCATAGTCATTGCAGAAAAATTCTTACTCCATGTACTGAAACTGATTATGTTTCATCCTGTTATTAGTTTTATGATATCTTAAATTGATAAAAGGGCATTAGCTGTGTATTTTTTCAATTTTTTTTTTCTTTTTTCATTCTTAAATTAATATACAATAACAAAAAAGACATATACATGTAGGCTTATACTGGCATAAAAATTCTTAAATTCCTATATATTTTGTGAAAATTGCTTGAGAAACCCAGGTTTGGCACTTTTTCAATTGCAATTTAGATTAACTCAACCTTACTGTTTTTGTATGAATACCACACTGGACCTGACTTTTTTATTTCCACAAAATATATAGGAATTTAAGATTTGTTATGCCTGTGTATAGCTCTTATCTGTTATTGTACATCAAGTACAAGAAGTAAAAGTAGAAAAAATAGAAATAATATTTTGGTAAACACAGCTAATACCCCTTTAGATTGAGTATCCTTGAACACCCAGTTTATTAATTACGATAAAATTTTGTTATATACAACACTTTCACATGGACTTGGTTTGATTCATGATGTGGTCTCGTGTAATTAAATTTCTGAGTTTAAAATAATGGTCTTATTTGTGATGTGGTTCCTATAATCTGAGTGGGTTGTAAGCACCACTAGACATAGTACTGTTCAACTTTAGAACCACTTTGTACAACGTAATATTCTGCTTTAAATTCAACTTATATATTGTTATAGATATATTGACCTGTGCAGTAATAATTAATTTGATAAGTCTATAGACTTATGCAGTATTGAAGTTTAGAGGCAATATCTTCAACTTTTAGTTGAACATGACATTTGTACAGTATTAGATTCACCTACTATAAAACGTATAGAACTCATAAATATATTTAAAGCCTGCTTTTTGTAAGATTATAGTCCTATTGTAGATTTTATCAAACTCATATTTTTTTTGTTTTAATATTTTGACTGATTTCATTCAGTAACACTTCCATTTTTATGAGTAGATGTGCCATTAACTCAGCTCAGTAATGTTGTCGTAAGTTGATTTCTTGGAATCAGGTCAAAGCACATTTTGCAGTATGGGGTTTACATTGATGGGAAATTACACATATATGTGCATTTCAGCAACGTAAATATGGAAAACTCAAGATTCAAAATAAAAATATCCAAATCACACTTCTACTCTTAAATAATTTGCTTTTTGAATTGACGAAAAAAAGAGTATAAATTCGCTGAAAAATATAAGTCGAAATACATATATATGCTATAAAAAGTCTGATGTCCTTTGAGAGTCAAAAGATATTTTAAATTTGCTTCCAAATGTTTATTTTTAAGTTATTATTTAACATTACACACTTGTGACAAAATTGTTTTTTTGTTGAGTTGTGTGTCATTCCCTTACGGAATATTGGCAATCTCACTGTGAAATTGGACATTAGAAGCTCGGTGTCTTTTACATGTTCTTAACTGAGGAGAAACTCGCTGCAGTCTTTGAAGTTGGGAAAATGTTTTACATGGACATGTATTGACCTAGAGATTTTTAAAGCAGTACTGAGGGAAAGTACAGTATAAGGGTACAATAGTGTACTGTCGAACAGAAAATTTGATATCGATCAAACAATGTAATTTATAAGGTTTTATAATCATATTTCTGATCTATGTACATCTTGTGTAGTTTGTTAGAACAGCATAATAAATACTTCAGTACTTACTTGTGATATAAATGGTAAAGAATGTAGAAAAAAATGTTTTCATTGTCATTTTTTTTATTCATTTTTTTGAAATAAAATTGTGTGATGCACGCAGGTTTTTACTAATTTTTTTAACTCTGGAAATAACATGCATTTCCTCAGTAAAAAGGTTGGTACCCTTTATTGAAATCAACCTATAATATCTTTCAGACATATGTACACAATGTACATTTTTCAGGTTGGAGTGTATTATACAAAGAGACATACAGTTAAATATGTCTCTGATTATACCTCCTTAAAACTTAACGATTACCATCTTCTCATATCAGTACTTTCAGCACTGTGATTCTACTTTCTCTGCTATACTGACAAAAGAATTACAGAAATAATCTCATTTGTGTTATCTTACGTACAGGTGCCCTATGATATCGAGTTTTCAAAAGACTTCCTCGAGGGAAAAGTTGACTTTGAGGACACAGAGGAGGAAGAAAATGAGGTGAAACTGAATATTTGTTTTTTTTTAAAGTTGCAAAAATTGTTTTTGTACTACACTTCTTTGATTGTTCAGAAGCCAGGCATTGTACAAAATATAACATGAAGGGAATAAGGTGAAAACCCAGTGATATTTTACCAGTAAAAACATGATACTAAAGTTATAG
Source organism: Atrina japonica (assembly GCA_030159075.1). Classification (NCBI taxonomy): domain Eukaryota; kingdom Metazoa; phylum Mollusca; class Bivalvia; order Pterioida; family Pinnidae; genus Atrina; species Atrina japonica. The sequence continues at coordinate 95,564 of BROG01000076.1, read as the reverse complement.
TTTTGCCAAAAAAAATATCATATGCTCAAGATGATCGTTAATCACATGATAGAGAGGCTTGAACACCTTTTGAAGTTAGGTAAAGGAAACAGCAAACAGAATTTTTCTGGTGTTCTGTGTAGCCATGATGGTTGTCTTTAAGCCACATATGTGCACAAATTTGAATAAACTATGAAGCAATTATTTGATATCTTAAATGTCTATGATTTCAGGATACAGAAAGTGACTCTGACCTCTCGTTTGCTCCATCAGATATTTACAGATCTCCGTTAGACAGCCCGGACTCTTTGTCAAGAATAGATTTGACCTTGGACTCGGAAGTCAACAAATATGATTTGCGGAAGCAAATGGATGCAACAATGGGAAATATCATAAAAAGAGGTCTGTAATGTTTTAACGTATTAATGGCATGGTACATGGTACATGTATTAATCTGAATGTTTTGTAATTGCATCGTGATAACACAGACTGCCCACACACAAAGAATTGAATATCAATGCCCAAAACAAATTTATCCATTACTTCATTTTGCATGTGATGCTTTGGATGTCAACATATTTTCCAGAAAAGAACACCATTGCTACATGTGCTATGTAAACTATATTTTTTACCTGCCAATCATATGTAGAACTGATAATGCAATATGTGTTCGATACCTGAAATAGTAGTAATATAAAAAAGTGCCTGTAGCAAGTGTAGTGCAATGATGCATAAGAACTCTCCCCATATCTCGTGTATGTCAGATAATTGGAATCCAAGGATCACAAACATGAGCAGAGTCTTTTATTGATGCAGTGAAATCTCGTTATGTTGAAATTGCGGTTATGTCAAAATCGAACGGCCAGTCCCAGTTTTTTCACTATATATTAATACTACTTTAATTCCGGATATCTCGAAATTTCACTAATCTCGAAGTATATTTCTAATCTGAAGTATCAAAATACTATAGAATTGTCACTTGATATCTTGAAATTACCTGTCGCAATTGAAGATTTACTTTTTGTAAGTGAAAAGCATTGTAATTAATTACTGATTTACCCATAAAACACGGGACAATCAACTCTCGTTAACACATCAGGGTGAAGGGGTAATAATTAATTGCCTTAAATCAAATTTAAATTAAGCAGTAGCCTGGGTAGGAAGTGTGTGAGTTGAAAATTTCGGTTATCTGGAATTTCAGATAGCTTGAAGTAAAGGGGGCGGTCCCGTGAATTTTGAGATAATGAGATTCCACTGTATTTACATCTTGCCATAATATGGGGGCCCCTTTGTCTCAAGTGGTTAGAGCATCATGCTTTAAATCATGGAGTGACTCACCTCTGGTCAGCATGGATTCAAGCTCAGCTGGAATCAAAGCTGATTATGTGAGAAAGTTTACCAGTTCACTTGCAGAAGACTATGTAACCATATTCTCTCCTCAATCATGAGAAGCTGGCCATCAGCATGTAACTGAAAGATTGTTGAGTGTGGTGTAAAACACGATCCAGAAGAGATCTCATCAGAAATCCTGAACTTTGAAATAGATTAGGTCACTGTAACCCTTTACCAAAGTAAAAGATGTGATTTTCAATCTCAGAACATATGTCTGATACCAATTCTTTTCATAAATTATTGAAATATTAAAGATTTGTTTAAAAAGACCTTCTTGTATGGTTTCCTATTTTTTATAGAAGGGGTTCAAGGGAAGGTTCAAATTAAATGTTCTTTGATAAATCTAGGTCTTGCAAGTCAATTAGGTGACCTTTTTGGAATCTGTTGACATTCGTGTGTAATCTTCTCCAAAAATACACAGTCAGTTATCTTCATGAAATTTGATATGAATCAACACTAAGATAAGTTAACAAAGATGTCTGTTTCAGAGGTGTTGTAGAAATTGAGTAGGAACGTACTAGGTGACTAATGTGACACTTTAGATATCCTTTCTAGCTCGCCGGGACAAAATTTCTGAAGAACTACATGTACCCATGGCATCATTGGTGGCATCCAAAAAACTTCAATATAGGCTGTAACATGTGCAAGGAGAATAGCTTTTTAAATATGTCCACTGTGCAAACCCATATAATCAGGGCATTTGGAAGGTATCATGACCTTTGACCTTGAACCTAAAATATGCCATATGACCTAGTTCTTGAAATCAGTCAGATTTCGGTTTCTGTGATACAAACTCACCAACGGCAATAGATGCTTTCTTTTGTTTTTAGTTAATCACATCAAAACAATGTCCTGTAAATTCCCCTGATCGAGACATTTCTATTGGTTCATGTTGTTTTTGCATGTTTGTCACATTTTCAGCTTGCCAAGCACATAAAGAAAAACTTGAAATGAAAAAACGATTGATACGAAGAACAATGAGAATGCTAGAAAAAAGATGCCGTAAGATCAAAACTCAGCCAAGTTTTTGCATTCACCTCTGTACACTTATCTCGTACACTTTTATCTACAGCACGGCTTTATATATATATCTCACCTTATTTTGCACATGAGCATCGCTATGACTCCTGTCTTCCATGTGTTCTGTTTATTTCACCTGCTGATTCAAGAATTATATCCTTCCTTCACCACTGAAAACTGTTTTCCAATTTCATGTATGTCATATTGGTGATAGGTTCAACATATTCCAGCATTTTTACACATCAGTTAATTAGTTGTAGGTACACCCTACATGTTATAGATGATTAAGTAAATTTCATCTTTGTACATGTAGATATTTTCTTCGACATTGCTTATTTTGCCATAAAAAAGAACATATACAAAGCTTAGAATTTTAAACAGAAAGTGGGTAAGATTTTTATCAAAATATTAGATTTTAGATAAAAATGCTGATTTGTTAACTTAAACACAGGATATTGTTAATTAAAGGGGCATAAGCTGTGTTTTTTACTACTATGTGCCTAGATTTATATACAACAAACTAGAGATATACACATGCATAAAAATTCTTAGATTCCTATGGATTTTTCAAAAATTGATTGAGAAACCCAGATTTGGCACTTTTTCAATTGCAATTGATTAAAATAACCTTTCTATTTGTATATGAATACCAAAGTGGACCTGACCTTATTTTCACAAAATATATAAGAATATGACATATTTATGACTTATATAAGCTCTTATTTGTAATTTTATATCAAGTATAAGTAGTAAAAGTAGAAAAAATTGAAATATATTTTTATTGAACACAGCTAATGCCCCATTAAACAATTTCTAATTGCTTTTTCTTTGGTATTTAAAAAAAATTACACTTGAAATGAAATTCAAATGATTATGACCAACTTTTTGCAATATTTATCAGAGTTATGGGACTTTAAAATCTTCAGATGAGTTTGATTATGGCCAACATTTGGTAGTATTTACCAGACTTATTGGACTTAAAAATATTCAGATGAGTTTGATTATGGAACATTTGGCCGTATTTACCAAACTTATGGGACTTTAAAATCTTCAAATGAGTTTGATTATAGCCAACATTTGGCAGTATTTACCAGAGTTATGGGACTTCAAAATCTTCAAATGAGTTTGATTATGGCCAACATTTGGCTGTATTTACCAGAGTTATGGGACTTAAAAATCTTCAGATGAGTTTGATTATGGACAACATTTGACTGTATTTACCAGAGTTATGGGACTTAAAAATCTTCAGATGAGTTTGATTATGGCCAACATTTGACTGTATTTACCAGAGTTATGGGACTTAAAAATCTTCAGATGAGTTTGATTATGGCCAACATTTGGCATCAGTAGTATTTACCAGAGTTATGGGACATAAAAAAACCTTCAGATGAGTTTGATTAAAACCAACATTTGACAGTATATACAAGAGTTAAGGGACTTTAAAATCTTCAGATGAGTTTGATTATGGCCAACATTTGGCATCAGTAGTATTTACCAGAGTTATGGGACATAAAAAAACCTTCAGATGAGTTTGATTAAAACCAACATTTGACAGTATATACAAGAGTTAAGGGACTTTAAAATCTTCAGATGAGTTTGATTATGGCCAACATTTGGCATCAGTAGTATTTACCAGATAAAAAAACCTTCAGATGAGTTTGATTAAAACCAACATTTGACAGTATATACAAGAGTTAAGGGACTTTAAAATCTTCAGATGAGTTTGATTATGGCCAACATTTGGCAGTATTTACCAGAGTTATGGGACTTTAAATCTTCAAAAGAGTTTGATTGTGGCCAACATTTGGCAGTATTTACCAAACTTATGGGACTTCAAAATCTTCAAATGAGTTTGAGTATGGAACATTTGGCAGTATTTACCAGAGTTATGAGACTTCAAAATCTTCAGATGAGTTTGAGTATGGAACATTTGGCAGTATTTACCAAACTTATGGGACTTCAAAATCTTCAAATGAGTTTGATTATGACCAACATTTGGCATCAGTAGTATTTACCCAGAGTTATGGGACATAAAAAAACCTTCAGATGAGTTTGATTAAGACCAACATTTGACAGTATGTACCAGAGTTAAGGACTTTAAAATCTTCAGATGAGTTAGATTATGAACAACATTTGGCAGTATTTACCAGAGTTATGGACTTTAAAATCTTCAGACGAGTTTGATTATGAACAACATTTGGCAGTATTTACCAGAGTTATGGACTTTAAAATATTGCAAATGACATAACTCTTGATTGAGTAGAGTAATTCTAAAATATTTAATTAATTGTCATTTAGATTATATTATATAGAAGATTAACTCCAGTAAGTCCAGAGCTAACTTGACTTTATCTCTAACATGTGAACTTATGCTAATTTGGAACTCTTTTTTTGCCACAGTCTTTCTGCCTTCAGTCTATGCTTCACATAGATTTCAAGTCTTCTATTTCAACTACTTGTTTATTTTGAACACAATTAAATGAGATTAATACATTTTTTCTGTGTATTCCAAACATTTCTGCAGGTTTCAAATCTGTCTTTTACCTATCTACAAATGTATATACATGTATACTTCTTTGTACATAATTTAGATATAAAACATTATTTATATTAGTTATAGTAAGAATGAACTTTGTTCATACTTTGCATAGATGGAATTGATTATATGGTAACATTTTATACCATCATGTCAATTTCAAGAGAATAAATACATTTATCTCTCATTTATTTATCTAAGTTATTTAATATACATGTTGGTCATGCTGTTATAATCCAATTCATGTAATTAGGTGGGGTGGTCAGTCTTTTGATTCCTTCCTTGACCTGGACGAGTTGAAATTTTTAGTAATGCAGCATAACAACATTAAAATTGCAATGGTAAGAGTTATTGTTCTTACTTGTCCCCATACCTATTGAGTGTAACCGATCAAAACTGAAAAATGAGCAGAATCACCCACATGGTAATCAAAAGGTTACCTTACTCTATCCCACCAAGTTATGTAAATAGGACAATACCTTCTGGACAGCTGCATTTAAGATGTATATTTTTAACTTAAGTCTGTCCCTTGTGTTATTACAGATAAAAAAATATCCAGTCATATCATCTGAGGTCATTGATATAATATGAATACATGTATGTAAATCAGTGCCAAATGTTTTAGCCATAGCATTTTTTATTCAATTTCTAATTCACCAACCAACCATGCATCACATTATGAATATGTAAATAAATAGTCTAGCATTACTAATAACTTATGAATATGTATCAGTGGTGCTAGGAGGCTTTTAGGGAGACCACTTTGATTTAATTACCTTATGAATATTTAAATACAGTGGAACCTGTCATCAGAGACCAGTCTCGTGAACAACCACCTGTCTTCTAAGACCACATTCTGGAAACCACTTGATTAAATAACCCTTTAAATAAAACCTCTTATGAGGGACCACTTGTCTTGAGAGACCACATTTTAGTTTCAGATGGGGTGTGGTCTCTCAAAACAGGTTCCACTGTACCAAATATTTTCCTATTTCATTACAGGTAAATGTACCACTAGTTTGTTGGTTGGACATGATTTCAAAAACAAATTATGGATATGAAAAATTTTGGTATAATTTACAGGTGCAAAAAGGCATAAAAAACAAGTGACAGTGCTTGATGATGAGGGCCTCTATGTGTCTGATCATGAAACTGATGTAGAAGATATGAGATTTGATCTTCCAGAATTTGGAGCTTCTCCCGGTCCTACACCTCCACCCACCCCACCCACACATCCTGCTACACCAGAAAGCATTTTAGTACATCAGGTATGCTCTGTCTAAAATGATAATATAACATTATTCTTTTAAGAAGAGTAATTTGACTACGTCACTAACATCTCCATAAGAAACAATGGACTTTGCTACAATATACTGGTGCGTACCTATTCTCGGACAGTATCTATTGCCAGACACTTCTAGTTACACATTCATGAATGAACAATATTTTTCCAGATATTTTTAATACATCATAAGATTTTAACATTAGATGAAACATGTTACAAAAATTATGATTAAAAATTCCACTACAACATTGTAATCACTCATCTTTCTATCGTACCGTCTCCAACACAAGCTGGGAGGGAAATGACGTCACCAGCTCAACATAAATACTACCACTGTTCGAAAATAGGTCCTCCTGTGGCATTTCAGCTTAAGTTTTTAAAATAGGCTAAATTCACATTTTGTTTTGTAATTTCCACCAAAACTATTACAAAATTACATTGCATCTACAGGTGATAAAAAATTTCAAATTAATTTCTATCAGTTAAACTGGTGATATTCGGTATAAACTTCGATTTTTGTCCGAGAATAGGTATCATACCCGTATAAGTTTCTGTTCAACTATGAATAGAGGGAAATCAGTTTGTCAATTTTCTCTCCAGAGAAAAAGTTTTGTTCTTTATAAGGACAGGGTGATGCTAACAGTAATTAAAGTAGTGAATTTTGAGATAGCAAGATTTCATTGTAGTAATTTAAAAAATTTATATTTATATTTCATCTGAGTTGACTTTGTTTTAAGTGGCATGATTTCACAAACACATCTTGTTCTACATTGTTGTTTATACTGTGCACTCATTTTAAACAATAGTATATCTTGCACACAGTTTAGTTATATTGCATGCACAGTTTAATTCTATTGAGCGCACAGTTTAGCAATCACCATGTTGTGCATAATTTACTTATATTGTGTGTACAGTTTAGTTGTATAGTGCAATTTAACTATATTGTGTGCTCAGTTTAATTATATTTTGCACACAGATCAGGTATATCATGCACACAGTTTAACTATATTGTGTGCAAAGTTAAGTTAAACTGTGCATAGAATTAAGCAATGACTATATTTTGTACACTTATTAATTATATTGTGCTAACATTTAAGTTGTTTTGTGCACACTGTTTAACTATATCATGTATATTGTGCACACAGTTTAGATATATTGTGCATACATTTTAGGTATATTGTGCACATTGTTGAAGTATCTTGTATGCACAGTCACGATATATTTACACAGTTTAGCTATATTGTGCGCAGTTTAGCTATATTGATGCCGGAGTTTATTTTCTAAAAATAATTTGGGCCTAACAATGAGTTGGTTGTAAACAATATTTCTATTCTTCCTCACAGGAGCCCGAACAGGAAGTGAAGGAATTTGTCCCCATAGATGTACCAGATGGTATGTTGCACTTTCATAATTTGATTTTGTTTATCAATGAACTGACTGTTGTTGTGGCTATAATTTTATTTTTGTTGTTTTAAAATAAGTTTGTTTGAATTCGTCACATTTGATTCACACAAGTGAATTGACCCATCACCAAGTGTCTGACTCATGGCTGTCCATGTGCTTTTCTGATGTCATTCCATTGTGATGTCATAATCACACAAGTGTTTGATGGGCCTTTTAATTGTGAGGTCATAATGAAAAAGTTTGCCAAAAGGTACCATGTCGGGCATTTGGTGATAGGTCAATTCTGACCATGAAACAATTCAAGTATTTCATAAATTCAGCAGAATCAACCTATTGCCTAAAGTCCGACACATGGCTCTCCATGTGCTTATTTTGGCATCATTCTATTGTGACATCATAATTACAAAATTTTGGAAAAGCCATTTAATTGTGACATCATTAAGGAAAAGTTTGCCAAAAGGTGCCGTGTCAGGCATTTGGTGATAGGGCATTGCCATAATCGTTGTTTCAAAGGGATCTAAAATATAAATCTTGTCACTTTTGTTAAAAGAAATTCAAGTTCATATTTTTATTTAACATAGCTTTTTTGTATTTTTTCTGTTCATTTTTTTGTAGCAGGACATTTTCCTTATCTTCGGTATATTTTCACTTTATATTGATGTAATATAAGACAAATGCATGGACTGATCATTGTTATTGCATCTCTTTGACATGTATAGGAGAGGAAGCCAATTTATCTGAACATCTTGAATTAGATGAAATCGTGTATGAGCCCAAACAAGGGGTTTCGGATAAATCCCCTAGCCCAGAGTTGGAAAATCTTAGATATCCTGAAACAGATAAACAAAAGTCTTCTTCTCCTGATTCTAAATTAAAACCCTCTTCTCGTAAAAAAGGTGCTTCTGATGTTCAGATAAAAACGGCTGCTGCGTCAGCGGTAAATAAGCAACAAGCAGGTAACATTAGTCATTAATGGTTGTACGAAGTCCCACACATCTCATAACATGCACATCCCTAGGATTCAATTTGTACTGCAGAAAATTGGATATTGAAAGTATACAGTCAAACTTGTCTAAAAAGACCACTCTAGGGAACAGGTTAAAGTAGCCATTATAGACAGGTGGACTTTATAAAGAATATTATTCTTTAAAAAGATAACAAACGTTATTTTTGAATGGCATTTATAGACAGGTGCCCTTTATACAGAGATGACCTTTAATGCAAGTAACAAGAGTACTTCGTTCTTTATTTTTGTTTTTAAATGTACTTGGGGGTTTAATGTACAAATATTTCAGATATTAAGGTTTTAAACTAAATGAGTAGGAATTTGTCCAAAAATATATATACAGATAAGAAAAAGATTGTAAAAACATACTAGGATAGGACCCATGGAAAATCCATTTTGCCTGTTATAATCAGTACAATATCTTGCTACTGTATTTAATTTTTTTCAGTTGTTTGTTTTTTGTTTTTTTGGTGTTCAATGCCACTCTGAAAAATTTGGTGGGACTGAAACCCACATTGACTATTTTTAAAGGGTCATGTGAATCAAGCTTAAATATTATTTTTTTTATGGAAATACTTCCCAGAGAGATTAATCCTGAAGGCCTACAATTGTAACGTAGATTGAAAAGATGGCAATATTGTATGAATAATTCTTTGATATACATATTAGAAATAAACGTTGCAATTTTGGACACACTTGTGTAGATTATCTAGCACATTATTTTCTCTTCAATTATACTTTGCAGTTTAGCTTTGCAAGCTGGCAATTAAATGTGGTTGAAATAATATAAACTAAGGTCACACTAGAGAATTTCAATCCTCCAAATATAAGAATTAAATATGAAATACATGTATGTCTATCACATAACTTGTTGATGAAACTGAAAAGTTGTTTAATCACAACAATAGATCTTTTCAAGATAACTGTATTTTTGGATGGCAAAATGATAGTGATTCCTGGAAAATAAAGTCACAATTTTTTACTTTGACTATGTCTATATTTTTGTGGACATCTGCATCATTTTAGTAATAGCACTGCAGTTATCATGAAAAGGTCTATAACACCCCCACCTACTCACCAAAAAACACAATCCGCCCCCCCTCCCCAAAATAAAGTAACAAAATATAAAATTTATAAATAAATGAAAAAATAAACAAAATTTTAAAAATTTAAAAATATGAAAAAACATACTCAGTTTTTGTTAATGTGGTTAACATTTTTTTCTGTCAACTTTGAAGCTTAGTGAATCAAGGGATAAATAGAATGATTCAAAACATTGAAATGATTAAGATCAATTGAAAATATTTGCAGTACAAATTGAAGTTCATCACTTTTGTATACTGTATTACGGTGTTTGAGCTACAAGTTTATTGATCAAGTGCTAGTTCCCTGTGGTCAGGGATTTTGGGAGAAGGTTATAATGTAGAGGTGACCAGATTTAAGAGAGAGGCTAGGAGACAGAATTATACACTATATTATAACAGCATTGCATCAGGTGAAGTGTTTCTTGCAGAAGTGATATTATTTCTTTCTCTCTCTTATGCCAATCAAATGTTCTGAAATATTGCATCAAATCTAAAAATATGAAACTGAAATTTTTATTTTCCTCAGTTGCCAACTTTTTTCCCATTACAATCAACATCAGAATGAATTTTTAAAATGTGATAAATTGTGAGGTAGAACCTTTGTCTTATGCCTCACAAGTAAGAAAACCTTTGTCTCACAAATGGGAACACCTACCCCTCATGCCTCACAAGTGGGATAACCTCTTCACAAATGGGATGTTTTAGGTTTGACATCAGACCATCTTGAAGCCATTTTTACATAAATAGTAAATGTATCTAAATCAGGCACTTGAATTGAAATGTTCAAGTCCTTCAACATGTTCAGATGAGATTTTAAATCAAGGTCATTGAGGGCAGGGTGAGGAACACGCACACACTACATTGATACTAACTGCTGGTGTACATTTCACCTGTAGAAAGCGATGTCCTCAAATAAGTGAAACTTCTCTTTTTAGCAAAGTAAGACAATAATAGATAAAAAAAATAATGTAGAATTATCTAACTTTTCAGAATTCTAGTTTTTATTTTTTATTTGCATTTGAACAATCGGTAGCCAGTGGCATAAAAAGAAATAATTTTGCTTCTGTTAAAAAAGAAAACACAACACAGTTATACATTGTTATATATACATGCATTGTACACATAGCTAAATGTTAGATATGTAAAGATGTCTGTAGACAACTGATAGAAAGCTATGTAAATGCCTGTCATGTATTAATCTAGATAGCTAGAAAATTAGTTAAAGTGTCAGTGTGTTAAAGTACTGATATATAATAAAGGTGAATTTACCTCCATTTCAACACATGCACACGTATACATCACCCCACACACATGTGCACATACACACACACACACACACACACATAAACTCACACACATAAACTCACACACAAACACACTTATATACATACATATACATTTACAGACACATGCACATCCCCCCACATATATATATATATATATATATATATATATATATATATATATATATATATATATATATATATATATATATATATATATATATATATTTATATATATATATATATATATGTTTATCATATGATCTGTATACTATGCAGCTTCATAACAGATTACATAAATATTTTATATGTAACACGTATAATAAAGCCTCAGCGGCGATTTGATTGGCTAGCATGCAGCAAACTGAACTACTTTTATTCACCATACATACGCATCATTCATCTGAAAGTTGGTTATTGACATCACTTCATTTGTCTGAATGTTGGCAATGATGCCACTTGGTGTTTGTGACGTCACTTGAACTTGAATAAGGACAATCTAATAAAACATGTTGTGTAGATAATTTTAAAATGTTGTTGTAGTCAAGACGACAATTTTTCTAATCTCAACATCTGATAAAGTATTCTTAGATGTAAATAATAATTTAAAATGTAGGCTAAATGTATGTATTCAAATATAAGCAATATTTACAATATGTTGTATGCACTTATTTCTGCGCATATATTTTACCTATTTGGAACAATTTGGTCAACTTGACAGAAAGGAGAATATAGATTCTCATCCCCAGTTACCAGAAAAGGCCGTTTATATTGCATATGTTTGATCATATGATAAAAAAAATCTGTCACAAGTTTCCATTCATATCACATTTATGATACTCGTTATGAATTTTCCATTTTTGCTTGCCAAAGGCTCGCAAAATGGAAAATTCAAAATGTGATATGAATGGAAACTTGTGACAGATCATATATATATATATATATATATATATATATATATATATATATATATATATATATATATATATATATATATATATATATATATATATACATACACACACACACATACACACACACACACACACACACAAATACACACATATACACAAACACACACATATACACAAATACACAAACACACACAAAATTGGTAAAGTAATCCATAATACTGATGGGTCAAGAGCACATTTGATTAGTTCAGAAGACCAAATGTCTGGCACATATATCAAGCACCAATGTGAAATGTATATAAGGTACTTCCATTTTAAAGATCACCATTTACTTCATGGCAACATTTATAAAAACCCAAAGCATTCCAAGTAAACCTCTTTTTAATAATCACCTGTTTTGGCAGGCCTCATTCCAATTGCAGATAGGTGCGCTGTTTTTAGAGGTTATATCAATTGATATGAAATAGACATTCAGACTTACACAGAGATATTCACTTGTTTGACAGGCCAGTCATTCACATTGCAAATATATGTGCTCTCTTGACAGGTTCATTTAAATAATATATGAAATAGACATCTAGATGTACTTGCACAGAGATAATCATTTTCATGAAATTCAATCAATTTCATTTGATATTGGGATTGTATGGTGACATGTCAATCATACACCATAAATTAACAGTATTCTTTTTACATGTAGATGAATCAATATATATATATTTTTTTCTTTCTATACATCTTTGTGCTACTTTGTCAGATATACAAATGTAGTTGAAGGCTTAAAATGAAAATTGTTATATCTTAATTTTTTGTTTGGAATATATTATACATCTGGTTCTGGCACAGTGATCATATATTTTGTTTGAGGTTTCCAGTCACCATGTAATTCATCTGCACATTGCCTTTTCATCAGTTTGTTTCCCAAGCTGTTTGTACTGTCTTTCCCCTTCCATACTAAATCTACAAATCTGACATTCATATAATATTGTTTTATTAACAATCCTTCATAATGGCATTTCTCCTTCCATTGGTATTAAGGGAAATTAGCGGTTCTTAGGACTGAGTTCTTCAAAAAGTAATTAACAAAATCAGTGATTAGCATTTGTTTTGCAAACTGTGATAATGTAGGAATAAAGAAGTAAAAATCTGTCATTCTAAATACAACCTTGTTTGGTAGTGTTTTGTCTATGTACAAAGTTCATCTAAATCAATGGTTATATTTTCAAGATAAACTAAAAACAAAATATGGGTTAATTACTGATTACGGTAGGTCAATCACCTTTTGAATAACTGGGTCCAGGACTTGATTATGGTGAAATTGCACATTTTACATTACATGTAGATACAAAAGGTGAAAATTTAAAAAATACTTTGTCCAGAGACTGGGAATTTCGACTCATCCAATTTCAACATAATATGATTCCACTGTATATATAAACCTCTGATATAGGAAACTTGCTAAGATGAAATCCATCACCAAAAACTTATTATTCATTGGAAACATGATAAAAGTATCAAATATTTATAATACATGTATATCGTATATACTTCTGTTTATGATTTTACAAAATGATGATCAAAGTTAATTAAGAAAATGATGAAAATTATGATATACGATGATGATACATTTTGTATCAAAATATTTGTACAAACTGTGGTGTCATCTAGGAATATCGGATCGCATTATATTGAGAAAGGAGTTCTCATGAACTTTGGATTTTTTTTTTCCCAATTATTATATGTAAAAGTCATGCCATTATTCATACACAAATAAACTTTTTCATCACTTACTGGGTAGATTTATTTTCTTTTGACAGTCTGATATCAGTCATCTCATTCTATCTTTAAAAGATGAATCATAAATAACAAAAATCAAAGTCATTTTGGAAACATTTTACATTTTACATTTTAGGAATAGTTAATGATTCAATTTCATTATCAGTTTAACCTTGCATCTATGGTAAAAATATATCTTTGTTTTAAAAAACATTAAACTAATGAAAAATCATAGATCCTCCATCAAATGTAATTTTAATTTGAAAATCTACACACAAGTTCCAGAAACTGAGGCTTACAAAGACATTGTTCAGAAGAAGCAAGAACTCATTCAGAAACATTTAGAGTCCTCTGACGAAGAAGAGCACATCCCACAAAAACGAGATAAATATCGACTGGCAAATGTACAAGTTGATGTCCGAGGACTTATGAGAAGTAGGGTCAAGAAAGCCCCTCCGCCACGAAAGACTGACCCCTCCCCTGCCAGGTCAGATCACACACATGCAAAAGCAGATGGGGATCAGTTATTAACACCTGTAAGTACAAAATTCTTACCATATTCGACCCATTCAGCACCCATGTCCCTTTAAGCCTTCCTCCCCATTTTTTTGTTTACATATGATCTAGCTGGTTAACAAGGAGATATGGACCTGAAAAACCGTAAGTAACAGTATATCTGTTGCCCCCAGCAACAGAATTATCATGATAGGTGTCTTCGGTAATGGCTACAACACCTTTACTACTGTGACTTATAAAAACATTAACTGTTTTATTTCAATTTGAATATTAATGGGTCCCATTAAGCGCCCACCCCTTTTTCCTGATTTTTGTAGCACCGTGGGTGCTTAATGGGTCGAATATGGTATTTCAAATGAAAACTTTATCTCTTTTTTTTGTTTGTTTTGTTTTTGTTTTTGTTTTTTTTTTTTTGGGGGGGGGTGTTTTATGCCACACTCAACAATTTTTCATTTATATAGTGGCTGCCAGTTTTTAATGTTATAGGAGATAACCCAGTTACAATGTACTGGGGAAGAGACCACCACTCACCTATGTATAAAGACCCCCTGATCATAAAGACTGTTTTTTATTTCCCCAATAGTACCATTTGTGTACAAATCAACTTTTATATAAAGACCACCTCCCTATAAAGACTGGTTTTGTTGTGTCCCTAAAGGGGTTTTTATAAACAAGTTCCTCTATATTAGCTAAGTGATCAACCCCTAAAATACATTTCACAGTGTTTGAATGTGTATACTGTTTTATATCATAATTTGATTTTGATTTTTCCGACAGGAGGAAATCATCAGAAAACGTGAAGAGGAAGAGAAACGACTTGAGAGAATCAAGAAACAAATGTTGAAAGATCGGAAGTTTCCAAAGCGGGGTAACAAACCAACAAGGGCAGAACTACTTGCTGAACAGAAAAGATTGGAGGAACTGAAGAAACAACATCCCTACGGAATAGCTCCACAGCTCAAGGTAATTGTTTTTCAAACTGTGTCTGTTATGGTTTGAAATGCATATTTAAAAGCTAGTTAAGACAATGGCTAGAATTATGTACTTGACAACATTTTATCTTTGACCTTTAAAATTTGCAAAATAATGGTACATGTTAAATGGTGTATTATATATAAAAATTTTGTTTCTTCAGTTCAAAAATTTCCTTAAAACATGATTTGTCTGTCAGTTTCATTTCATTCAACCACTTAAAAAAAATATTCAAAAGCATTCATATTCACACTCTTTTGATAAAAATCTAGTATATCATACATAGACATTTTTGTTCAATATTTAGCATTATAACTACAGTAATTAGCTGCTAGAGAATGAACTCATGTTGAAAGACATAAATATTGTTTATTTTTTAATTCTAGTGCATGGCAGTTCACAATTATATGTAGTTCAAATAATGTGTATCAATTATTTTTTGTTTGTTGTTTTGTAGGACAATGATTATTTTGCCAAGTTGAAAATTGATGCTTTTATAAATACACTGTCCAAAAAATCAAACTTTTTCTATGTCATAATTCAGTTATTGAACCAAGTCATATGGCAATTTGATTACATGTATCTGAAATAGATAAAACATTTTTTTTTCTTTTTGCCATTTTTTTTTTTTTACATAAATCCCCAGAAACTTTCTTGATACAGGAAAGATCGAAATATACTATATCTTGGGGAGTATAAGTTTTGAATTGTTGCTAGATATTTGCTAATGTTTTATAAGTATTTCAGTGTGATAGCTTTTGTTATATGTTTTCAGGTCATATGCACTGGTTAAATGGGTCAGTAGGTTACTCTCTAGTGACTCTTTTTTACTTATCATATTTACTTACGTAGCTATAGAAACATGCATAAACACTCTCAATCTCACACTTCCGATACTTACAGATTTTGAAATTCTTTATTTAGATGTACTACATGTATATTGTCCTTTTCTATTTTTAGATATTCTGTCAATTTAACGTTCATTTCATTGATTGATGTAACACCTGTCATTTATTGAAAGCCAGCTGATGATGCTAAGAATATTTTTTTTTCTTGTGTGTGTGTGTGTGTGTCCATGACTGCGTCTTATGGTACCTATATGGTAGCCGTATCAACTTTTTCTGATGTCCGTCTTTTTCTATGTGTCTGCCATCAGTGTCACACTTTTATATCGAAAATTGAAAATAAAGTGTTACATATATATAACTTGACAATTGCGTCATTATTAGTTCATCTCTGTGAAGTTTAGAATGGGGGGGGGGGGCTAATATGCTATTACATCAGAATCCTGTTAAAAATGTAACATGCACATCACATCAGATTATCATCTATCCAGATGCTGACTGCTTTCGCCATTGCTTAACTTCAGTACATGGATATAAACACTAACCGTCCAGCCACAATAGCTAGCAGATGGACTATACAGATGTTCTGCTAAAATCCATGACTGTTGCAAGAAGATCGGTTGAAGTCGGGTCTACCTGGTTCTACTTCTCTTACATTAACCCTTTCCACCCTACAGACCATAATAGACTGGTCTTAAACAAAAGAAAAGAACATACCACTTAGATAATCAGGGATGAAAGGTTTAATTAAACTTGCATGACATACACATGTACTGGTATACATCTTATGATTCTTAGCAAATGCCGTTCTTCATATACTCAATAAGACCTGTATTTTGGGGGGAAAATTACCTTTGTTTCGGTTAAATTGGGAGATGTAAATTATAATGATGTGAAGTGAGTTTAACTTTGTAATCTTTGATCACTCTAGAATTTTTATTATCTGTTCTATATGGTTAAGTGGTAGAGGATTGGTCTCACATATTGGGGGTTTTTAGTTTGAATCTGGATCAGACCGAAGTCTGCTTAAAGAATTATTGAGTGTTTTATCACCAAACACTTGTCATAAGTGAAGGTCATCATAGTTTGGGATGAGACTTAAAACTAAGGTACCTCACATATGTGATGTAAATGAACCACCACAGAATGGTGGCAATACATGGCACAGGTAAAACAAATTGTGGCACTTGAACCTGGTTTTGCCACCTTATAAATGGTCAACAAGATGTGAAATAGAAACAAACAAACAAACTTTGGAGTTATTCCTAAAAGTAAAATGCAGTACCTGCTAAAGTTCAAGGTCACTTATACCTGATTGTCAAGGTCGCTTATACCTGAAGTTCAAGTTCAAGGCAAGGTTTTACCATTGATACATGTAAGCCTATAAATATTAGCATTTTCTTTTCTTGGTTTTCTTCAATTCTTTATTCTCACAAGTTGTTCAAACAACAAAGAGGAATAACAATCATTCAGCACATATCTGTGTCTATTCATACCGGAATATAAATAAAGTTAACCTGGAGGGATGATAGTAATAGTATGTATATCAGTTTTTGCTGTGGTAATGTCTGCATATAGACGATAACTGTTTTATTAAGATATTCTCTGTCTCCTGCAGTTCTGTTTACCATATTTGTCACGTTACCTTGTTTGGTTTCCTCAATCTTGTTTAGAATTCATGTTTAATAAACTCTTGTGTTGAGCCGGCCTGGCTCAGTCGGTAGTGCGCTCGACTCTGGATCATGAGGTCATGAGTTCGAGTCCTGCCGGTGGCAGGTTGGTTTCCTGTCTTTCAGATGAGACAGTAAAACTCGAGGTTCCCATGTCACAGTAGGTGACGTTAAAGAACCCTCACTGCTTAATGGCCGTAAGTGCCGAGTATAGGCCAAAATTTGAAGCCCTTCAATGGCATTTGGTGACGTCTCCATGTGAGTGAAATATTCTTGAGTGGGACGTTAAACAACAATAACAAACAAACAAACAAACTGTTGTGTTCAATTCCATATATGTAATTACTGTCTTTCTTTGTTCATCTTGCAGTGTTTTATATAATCTTATTTCTTGGGTAGATCTTCAATCTGTGTATTGTCATCTAATATTTTTTCCAATTATTTCTTCTTTCGTTTCGTAGTATCTATTTTCGATGTGAATGTCACCTGTCTAGTTTACATTATCTACATTCTCTGTGAATTGTCTGTTTTATACTATCTAATAATTCTGTGTTAAGATCATTATCTGTTTTTGTTATCCATTTCCTATATTTATAATCATTCCACTGTATATACATGTAATTTCATTCTCTATTAAGTTCATTATCTGTTTTTTATATTATCTAAATTCTCTCTTTTAAGTTCATGGTCTGCAGTACGTCATCTGTTTTATACATTATCTTCTTTTCTGTACTGTTTATCCTGTTTTATATTATCTAAATTCTCTGTTTAGTTCACCATCAGTCTTTTATATTATCTTATTTCTCTGTTTAAAGTCATTAGTTTGTAAAAATTTTGTGTTGGTCTTCAATCCATATCTCACTGTTGTCCATAGGTTTTTAGTTTGTTCGTTATACTATTCAGGTCTTCATCCTGCTCTTGAGGGCATCATTATCTTTAGTCAAACCATAATGTTGTTAACATTTGCCCTAATTTAATGTTTGTAAACAATTGAATCCTAATTCAATCAAAATTGTCTTTTATATACAGTAAAAACTATCTTGAAAGATCACATTCAGACAACCATTTCCTTTAATTGGTTAAAAACAATTTCAAAATTCCAATCAGAAGGATTGTGGTCTTTTTTAAAGGACATTGTAACTGAGTTCTCTACTCCACCATAAAAATGGTGGCCTCTTTTAAAGGACATTGTAACTGAGTTCTCTACTCCACCATAAAAATGGTGTCCTCTTTTAAAGGACATTGTAACTGAGTTCTCTACTCCACCATAAAAATGGTGGCCTCTTTTAAAGGACATTGTAACTGAGTTCTCTACTCCACCATAAAAATGGCTGCCATCTTATAATTGAATAATTGTTGAGTGTCTCAAAGATAGTTATGAATTTCAACTTAATCTTAAATGGTAAAGTTCCCATAGCAGAAATAAGCACTCTGACATATTGGGACTAAATATATCCAAGTTGGACTTTAGAAATTTTTAATGAAGTCAGTCAGAAACCTTTCAAATGAGTCAAATGAGACAGGTTTTCCTTTATAAGAGTGGTCTATCAAGACAGGTTCCACTGTACAGATGAGATAGTCTATGAGAGTGGTAATATAAAAGTAAAACATAGAATCTTTGATATATGAGGTGGTGTCCCTAGAGATTTGATTTTTTTTTTTAAGAAGAAATGTCTTGTATCACTGACAATAAATGACAGGTCCAAACCGTTAAAGTGTAACATTTCTCTGAACTATAATATCTGAAAAAATTTTAGCAACCGGCCAAAATTCCTCTGCCCCCAGAGGAGATGAAGAACGGACAAGAAGAAGGACAGATTGAGTATCCCCTTCTTCAATACGATAATCAGGATATGGACAGTTTCCAAGAAGAGTTGTGGAATGCTGAACCCGGAGTTCGTGCCACTGGTCTTATGGGTACAAAACTTGATCTTCCAACAAGAAAAGCGGCAACATATAAACCATCCAAACCAGTGTTACCACCTCCAAAGACACCAGTTAAGCCAGAGCCTAATGGAGAAACTCCAGGAATTGGGGCATCTCCAACGTTGGATAAGCCATTCGAGTTTCCGGAAACTGCAATATCCAAAGAACAAGATGAGGTACAAATCACAGTTAAACAGTGATAATCAAAGATGATGTTGACTAATCATTTTGTTTTTACATTTATCTCTTGTAACTCATTCATTACCTTAAACAAGAAATAGACTCTACCTGAAAAAATGGACTAGTCTGTATAATTCTTCAGGAATGAATGGGTTTATTCTTAAATTTTGATATAACATCTTTGATACTAACACTGCTTTATCTTTTCCATATGAAAATTATCAGTCATGATTTTAGGATGCCATTCACCATTTCCTTTTTTGGATGCATTGATGTCCTATTGGATTTCAATTCTTAAATTTACTATACGGATTGGTAACACATTTTACTTTTTGTTACACAAACAAATCCTGTGTAAGGGTCTGATAATATATATAGTATCACTTTTCAGTTTAATAAATCATTGGATTTAATGTAAAAATATAAGCACTCCAATGATATTGGGGGCTACCATTTGATCCTTATTGTTCCAGAAGTTTTCATTTTGCATTATATAAATATTACATTCATTAGAGGGTGATATTGCATATTTTCAAACTGAAGAAGCATTGTTGACCAGTCAACATTGCTTCTTCGGGGTGAAAATATGCAATATCACCCTGTCATGAATGTAACATTTATTTAATTATACCGAGTGTCATATTAGTTTGCTTTAACATATTACCATAGATATTTTACATCTCAACTATTATCCAGCAAGCTAAAAAAATACAAAACAAATAGCTAACATTTAGAAAACGCTTATAATGTTGGTGCATGTGACATGTTTTGGATTGTCACCCTGGCTCCCTGGAACGACCATACGTGCATAACATTTGCGAATGTGACATTTTTTTGGAATGTCACCCTGGCTTCTTTATCTTTGTTAACTGAGCGGTCGACATTGAAAATTTTCACATCTCTCAACCAATCAGATTACGAGATTATAGCAGATGGTATAATAAACAAAGTTATTGGTTAAAGATAGGTTGGAGATAGATTTAGTAAAATTTATTACATTCTTTGATAACATTAATCTAGGAAATTATGCTTTAGTGTACTTGATTATTTTTACTCTCCAGAAATGCCCATGACAACAATTTATTCAAAGTCTTTTACATAACAATTATTATTTACATCAGAAAATGTTTCTATTTTTAACAAAAAACATTTTTCTTCATGTCATGCATTTAATCCTCTCAGTGATAATAGTAAGAAAGTTCAGATTCGTTTAATTTTGTTTGAAATATCAATTTTTACTTTGCCTGTTCACACTGCCTGTAAAGTAGAATGTGTCACAAAAAGGACACATTATGAATGTTTCTGTCACTTAACATAATTATGTGAAACATTCTGTAATTTCTTGCCATAGATACAGTCTGTAGTCACTGTCTGTAAAGTAGAATGCGTCATAAAAAGGATATAGTAAATATCTTTGAGTGTCGTTGCTTAATATATGTGAAACATTCTGTGATATCTGACCATAGTATGTTCTCACTGCCTGTTGCCACTGTCAGTAATGTAGAATGTGTCACAAAAAGAACACTGCAGTAAATGTCTTTGAGCTTGAACCACTTTTTGCCTGTGACTTTTGACCCACTCTGTATGATATCTGAGAATTTAAGTACTAAAAGGTCAAAAAATGACAAGATAAATACATGTATGACTGATCTATATTCAGATGGATTTGACTGTGTTTACAGATATTAATATACTAATTACTTACATTAACACATGAAAAAGAAGTTTCTATTTCTGCAATGAACTGTAACTGTATTTTTCAGACACAAAATGCAATTTTCTGCATGGGAAGGTTGGCCTTTGTTAAAATTTTATATACAATAGCTGCTCTGCTCTCTTTTTCACTTTTCTTTTTCTGTTTTAAGCTTTTCATCCTGAAATGTTTGATAGTTATAGGAACCAACAAAAGTGAAGTGATTTCATTTATTAATGTGACAGCAGAATTTATTATGAGGTGGAACATGTTTTTATTTCTAAAACATTTTAAGGTCAACTTTGTAAATTCATGAAAAAATGAAACACATTAAGTATTAGATTTTTTATCTTTAATGAGTACATGTACTTCCTTTTCAGAGTTATCGACACCATAAAACTTAGAATTTTACTTGTATTATCATCTGTTTAACCAATCAGCTTTCAGAATTAGCCACAATTGAGTCAATTTATTATTAGACTAAAGTATTTCTTGAGTTTTATGTTGCTGGAACCCTGATATTTCTTCTGCATAATGTACATGTACAAGGAGGGTTATTTAGGTGTGTGGCATAATTTCAATAATATCAAAGGGAGATAATTTATCACTTTACTTGTTGTTAACCCATTCACCCCTATAGACACATTTGGTCTGGTCTAAGCCATTGATTTACAGAAGAGCCAATGAGTTATTCAGGGGGTTGATGAGTTAAAGGGGAGATAATCTACATCAGGTTACTTACTATTAAAGGATATTCTGTCTTTTCGTTAGTCAGAATTATCTCCCATGTCAGCAGGTATTGGTAGTGACATTATGTTTTTACTTGAGAAAACAACGTCATTTTCATACAAACATATGATGTCACAATCAATAACTTTTCTCATTTTACGCACAAACAAATTACATCACAATCAATACCTGCTACAAGGGTTGATATCTCTGTATTTTTACGTATGTTGCTCAACCTCTGGTATAGAAATGAACATGTTCACCATGTGACCACTAATAAACTAACATACAATGTACAGTTTAACAGAGTTTGACGTTTGTTTAGGTTTGTTGTGTGAAATCTATATACATGTAGATTGCATGTTTGCTGTGTGTGTAGTGCTGTAGTAGACATATTTATTTTTTTTTTATTGTTGAATGGTTTATGATTTATCTGTTACACGTTTGAACAAGAAATATTAAAATCATTAACATGTGTTACATTGTTAGAGGAATGAAACTTTAAAAAACAGTCACAGTATGGAGATTAATAGTAAAAACAGTTCTTCACTTAGGCCTGTTTACCCACTCATACTTATGTGTAAATTTTATGGGTACATAGGTACAAATATGTCCCTATATTTAGCTCACCTGGTGGCTGGACCAAAGTTCCAAGTAAACAATCAACATCACTCGACATTCTGTCATCCTTTAATTTGATTTCGGACATTGTTAGACACATTTAAATTTATCTTGAACTGACATCATTTCCTCTAGTTTTCAGTTTTGTAAAATGTAATGTACGTCTTACATATTTGACTTACAGGCCTTGGCATGGCCTTAGGTTTGTAAATGATGTCTTATTTGTATTACAGGCTTTGGCTGAGCCTTTTTAGTTTTATAAACAATATTTTATTTGTTCGACTTACAGGCTTTGACTAGGTCTTTTTAGTTTTATAAATGATATTTTATTTATTCGACTTACAGGCTTTGGCTGGGCCATTTTACATTTTGAAAACATTGTCTTAATTATTTGACTTACAGGCTTAAGGTTGGTCAATTTAATTAATTTATAAACAATATCTTGTTCATTTGACTTTCAGGTCTCGGCTTAGCTTAATTATTCACAATCATTTCAGTTACCATTCAATGTTTTTTACCTGTCTGACATGTTTCAGCATATCCTTACTTTTAGTCTCACTTTTTGACATGCCATTTATCTGCATGTACCTTAGCTTTGATATATCATATATTCTTGTACTGACCCATAATTTGACTGATATCCAAATATTGACTTGCCCTGTTTCTGTCACCCCCTTGTATATCAGCCTAAATCTTACAAATGCTTCCCTACTATAAGATAGATCTGTGCTTCTCCTGATAAACCCATAATTCAGTCTTTTCTTATCCAGAACTTTATTCTGAGTAATATACTTCTAATACAAATGTATTTTGCTTCCATACATATATTTTTAAAAAATTTATAAATTTATAAATTTTGCCAAGTTGGACATGTAAGTTTTCTCTGGGTACTCTGGGTTTCCTCCTACAACATGGACCCCCACACGCCAACATCAGAGCAAACAAGAGATATTTATATAAGTTGACATAACTTGTTTGTAAATTGTTGTAAATAAAAATAAAGTTTACTTGAACATGTACATGAATTAATATACAAATTATATATAATCTATAGTATTAGGGAATTTATGATAAACTATTTTCCCGTGGTTGAGAATATGATAAACAAAAACCGTTATTGCTTAAATATACAATGTACAATGTAATTATTAAAATGCACCTAAGTATACTTTTAGAATAGCCTTGTTCTTATTTCTGGGCAAGTCCAATATGATGTAAAGGGTTGCAAGTGGATTGAGTTTACCTGCAAGTACAAAAGTTAGGAACCTAACAAAACTGGAAGAGCTCATTGTTAAAATAAACAACATCAATTTGTATTCTTGTATTATAAAGGAATTTGAATTCAATCAATATAAAATCACCATGAATATATTCCAGGACTAGAAAGGAAAGTAGATAATACCCATATATTTCTGTTTGTGTTGGTTAATGTTCAATATAACAGGCATAGACTACATAACCATTGAATGATTTGAAAGCAAATATTTGTTCAAAGTTTTAAAAAACCACCTTGAATAGATTTTTATTTTGTTTGCAATTAACCGTAGACTAGAATAACTTTCTACAGGGTTATCTCTCGAGTTTTGTGAAAAAGAACTACAGAAACATGGCCTATTATGTGGGACAATGTTAGTTGTCGCTGTCGTCTTCATTGTTGGGAAAAGTACCGTAATGATAACTTTGATCGAGCTTGTACCGAAATGTCAAACAGTATGGATAACAATACATGTAAAATGGGCAAAGAAATATAGATTTTTGTAGTGTAAGCATTTGTCATTATCAGGTATTTAAACAGAAAAATATATAAAGTTTGTTGTAAGTTCATGTTGATTATACATAGATCCTTTAATAATGGGATATGTTTGTGCTGTATTCAGTATTTGAGAGGATAACATTGTCATAACTTTATTCTCTGTGATACAGATTGACAGAGTTAAATCAGAAAAAGAACCAGGTAAAGGCGTGGAACAGACACTATCAGGTAAGAACAGGTGTAAGAAAGATTGAACATTGTAATGTAATTGATTTACCTGATATTGATGAGAGAGTGTGCATCTAGAACAAGGTATATCAATTTTATCAAGAATCAGAATTTGAAATTTGAATGTTGTTTTACGCCACACTCAGCAATTTTTCCAGTTATATGGTGGCAGCCAGTTTTTAATGGTGGAGGAGAGAACCCTGTTATAATTTACCAGGGAAGATATCACTGACCTTCCACAAGTAAACTGGCAAACTTTCTCACAAAAATCAGATTTTTTTTATCAAGAAGTTGCAAGACTTAAGTAAATTGATTTTCAAAACAAAACATAGAACCTTTGCATTTACACTACCCTAACTCAGACAATACTAAAGGCATATGTATATACATGTATTTCCAAAATTATGAATACCTAAACAAACTACATTAGCAAAGATTGCATCTGAGTATAGTCATATAAAAGGGAACTAACTTGGTTGTAAGTCATAAGTCCTAATTCTTTGTAAAAAAAAGTCAGAAGTCATTTGTTTGGTCCTAAGACTTAGGACTTTTTGTAAGACAGGCTCCAGATGATGTAAGTGGGTGAATATTGTAGACCAAATTAAAGCTTACCGCTACATGGGATTTCTTTTGAAAAAAATATTAATTCATTCAGAATTCAGCTTAGTACACAACATAATTTTGTTACTTGAATTTTGAAAGTCCAAGAATTTAACTCATTTCATATTTAATTTACATTGAATGATTTCTGTTTCACAAAAATGTCATATGAAAATTTTTTTATGTTGATTTTGTGAAATATTTTCACTTATTTGCATAATGAAAGCAGAGAGCTGGTAATATTATTAAAAACAATTTTCATGTGAATTAATCTTGATTTTTTTAGCATTTACAGTGAACATTATGGTTTAGCTTGCGTATATATTATAAATCAGAGGATGATCAGTAATAAATATTGAATTATGAATAATTTTAGCCGACATAATAATCATGCAAAATGATGCTAGGTAATAGCTAGGAAGAATTATGCTTGTTATATACACATTTCCTGTAGTCAGACAGAGCAAGTGAATTTATATCATAGATAATGTTGAAAAAAAATCTAAATAAGCAATTTCTTATTTATCTTTGTACTTTAAAAAAGACCCAACAGAATTTTGAAAAATGTAATAACCATTCTCAAGCCCATGCCTGAATAAGATTACTGTATTCGACCCAATAAGTGCCCAGGGTGCTACAAAAATCAGAAAAAAAGGGGTGAGTATTTAATGGATCCAATCAATAGTCAAATTGATGTAAAACAGTCAATTTTTATAAGGCACAGTGGTAAAGTTGTTGTAGTTATTATCAAGGACACATCAGTATAATTCTTTTGCCTTGGGGCTACAGATAAATTGTTACTTACAGTTTTTCAGGTCCACATCTCTTGGCAATCAGCTGGAAAAGATTTTTGATCGTATGTAAAAAAAGAGGGGGGGGGGCACTTATAGGGACTTGGGCGCTTAATGGGTCGAATACAGTATTTAACATGTCTATTTGATCAGAAATAAATGTGACCCTGACCATCCAAAGGTTGCATTGAAGTTAACATTCGACTTCCTTGCCCTCATTTGCATGTTTTAATTTTTACTGGACAAACTCTATTTTCAACATGCATGTTACTTATAACATACCAGAATTAACAAATACATTGTAGATTACTGCTCATTGTGCTGTATTACCATACAGTGGAACCTGTCGTGAGAGACCACCCCATCTACCACTCAAGAGTGTTCTCTTAAAACAGAAATCCTCCTTAAAAGCTGTATTACCATACAGTGGAACCTGTCTTGAGAGACCATCCCATCTACCACTCAAGAGTGGTCTCTTAAAACAGAAATCCTCCTTAAAAGCGGTTTTTACTGAAGGATTATTTATTCTCCCATAGTTCACAAATTTTTCCTTCATTATAATGAATGTATTGACAAGCTACACCCGCTATGACATCACAACACAATTTCAATGATGCGTGTTGTCTGTTGCGTCTAGAATGCAGTGCATAATGTCAGATTTCATTTGCGTAGATCTACATATGCATGTATAAACAATGCTTGGCAAGCCTCGGGTTTGTCATTCAAGAATCTTACCCTAGGATTGAGATTCCTTTGTCATGCCCTCAAGGAAGGGGTCAATTCTACTAATCAAGCGTTTTTCAGAATGTGGTGACTGGTCTTATTAGACAGGTGGTCTCTAACAAGAGTGGATGCTGAAGACAGGTTTCACTGTATTGTTTATACGGCATGGCACAATTAATTATCTAAATGTTTGAACAAGAAGTCAAATGTTCGTATAACTACTTAGGCATGTCTTTTCTTGAAAGATTAGTTATTATGGTAACACAATTTACCATATATTTATTCTAATTTGCATGTACTGTATAAAGGTCTGATAACAAAATATAAATGGCAGACAGATTTTGTCATTATCATATATTTATATGTATATGATTGAAAGTAAATTTTTATATGATAAAAAAATAATTATAACTTTTTCTTAGGATTTGATGTGATTATTTTTTATGTTTTTGAAAATGTGTTTTCAAAGAGCACAAAATTCAAACTTTTGTTTATAACTGAAAACTTTTGCTTTAAATTTTGCTTTATTTACAATACATGTTGAATTGATTTTTCTTTGAAGTTAGTTTTATTTGTTATCTCTTTCATTATTTTTTTTTTATATTGATTAATTTCAAAGAATGAAAATCATTTTGCAAGATTACGATATCAAAAATTTCAGATCAGTTTTTACTCGTATTGATTAAACAGGTATGCATAAAGTCAAACTTGTCTATAAACGTCTGTTGTAGACAGGTGACCTTAATAAAGCGGTTTATTCATTATAAAAAAAAGTTAGCAAAAGTTATATTTGAATGGCCTGTATAGGCAGGTGCCTTTATACAGAGGTGCCTTTATACAGAGGTGGCCTTTAATGCAAGTTTGACTTTACGCTAATTTTTTTTTTAAGCAAATAATATAATTGGTTTAAATGATATTGACATTACTTTGTCTGTCCTTTTTTTATCTATGATTATTAGATATATATATTGACAAATGCATGCTAAACACAAATTCACAGGGCGAATTTCCCCGCTGAAGGGAATGGATGAAAATGAGCGAGAAGGTCTGACCCCTGATGTTGATACTGCTGTGCGACAATATGGAAACGGATATCCATATGAGCGACCTCGATCTGAAACACCTGGCAAATTGTTCAGATCAGAAACTCCTGCTGGTCTTCGGAAATGGTCCGAAATGAACAAAGGCGCACCTAACAAAGGCCCAGTTAGACCCCTAAAAGTTGTACTTCCAAGGGAGTCTGACGGAAAATTAGATACATGTAAATCCTTTCACTGCGTATTAATCCAGAGTCTTTTTGCTGACCTTTGACCTAACCTTGGAAACCCAGTTTCAGCTTTTCCCTGTCTTTTGAATGTTTTATTACTAACACTTGTATCGATGCTTTAATTATTTACAAACATTTATCTAACCAGGAATTCTGCAACCTCTGTGATTTATATTTTATCTCTTCGATAACAGTAGCGTTTTGATACTAACAAGTGAAAGTTTCTTCCAAACGAAATGTAACCAAGCAACTGTATTTGACCAATGAAAATGTGGGGAGATGTGATTTACTTCTCTGATATTTATATATACATATTTTGTATATGTTCCCAGTCATGTTTGTCTCTGTGCGCGGCGTAACTCTTTGTATCCTCGTTCATCATTCAACCCCTAACCTTACCAAATTTTGACACTTTTCTTAAGCATCATTGGCAAAATGCATATTGCGCTTAGGCGGAATAAGGTGGTATGACAGTTTACAAGGTTTTATGTATGTATATGATTTCTAGGTAGCATTTTTAGACAATAGATCGCCAATGATAAAATATTTTGAAAAGAGTATATGGTACATTTACATGTACTGAAAATTTTTGTTATTGCCTGATGTATGACTTATGGTTGACAATTTTTTATTCAAAATATTTTAACCTTCTCCAAAAAGCAAAAATAATGATAAAAAACTAATAATAATAATAATAATAATAATAATAATAATATAATAATAATAATGATAATATTGCAATGATAAAAGCACCCCCTATACATTATATACATATATACCAGAAAAATATATATGGTACATTATATAAAACGAACCAACTCTATGTCCGATAGGAAATATTGAAAGCAATGTAGATGTGTGAGAATAAGTGTGTTAGTAGTTTATAAATGCCGACACATGACAATGTCTATGGAACATTGTCAGTTAAGTTGAATATAGATCTGTAATAATCTTGATATACAAATATGTACTAACTTGAAGAATCTTACATAAGTAAATATAAAATATACAATGTACACTTACTTATGTATCAGTATATGGCGTAATATTATAGGTTTACTTTTTGCTTGATATCTATCATGAAATCTACTTGGTGTGTTATTTGAACAAGATTAAATTTTTACTGGATTTTTTTGTTGTTCATAGAATTCTGTTAACTAACATAGAAATTTCTGATTTTAAGAATTTATTATGCTTTTTTTCATTACTTTTGTACTAAAAATGAGTTATGCTTATAGTCATGTTCAGATGTTATATACACCTGTTGTAATTGTTCAGCCATGTTTATAAATCATTATGCAATGTTAAATGTGTGCTTACGACAAAGTTTACTTTTTTCAACTTCTCATGATACCTGTGTTTGTTTCCATGTCAAGTACAGACAGACTAATGAATAGAATAAATGTGTACTTGAAGATTATATATTACTTTGAAATATTGTAACATTATAATGGACATAAAACGCATTTAAAAATTCAGGGTTAAATATAGCATAAATGTTACTAAGCGACAAAAATTCAAGTAAAGAGATAAAAGATTAACAGAAAATTTATTACAAAATGTAAACATAATTTCTTGGTCAAGAAAAAATGATGCAAGCTATTTTGATTAATATTAGAGTTATGTTACTCTGTAGAAATTCAATATTTATGTAAATATCTGAATTTTATGAAATTTGCAGTCAGGGCATCACCGATCCCCGAGGATCGAGAGGATAAGTCTCACTTAGGTGATGCTGATAATGAAATGACAGATGATGAAAGGAACAGACGAAAAATTGCCATGGGAAAAGATTCAGGAACTCTTTTAACTCTGGAGGAGAGAAAAATCATCCATCACAGACCTTACTCATCTTTTCACAGGAAAAAGATCCCAGACAGTAAGTATACATTTTCAAGTATTTTTTTCCATTTTGTTTTGTAGGATTGCCCTCAAATCATTATGAAACTTTCTTGTCTTATTACATTGTCAAAATTAAAACAAGGAATGATTTCCTATAAGCATTTATGAAGTCTCCCCTCAAAAGTTTGGAGACTCCCTTGTTTTCGCTCTGTTTCTTATCGGTTCTTTCTTTTTTCCAATTGCAAACTTGTTTGAAGTATTTCTACATAACTGTGAGTTTTAACTTTATATAATTGTATGGGCTGTAAACTTGTTTAGATCTGCATGGTTTAAGTTGTGCATCAGTGTTTTCATTTTTTGCCTGAGGTTCTCAAAATGTTCGCAACAGGGTTTCAAAGAGGAGTAGGGTATTTTCAAAGCTTCCAAAAGCATTGTTCTCCCTCAGACATGTAATTTAAACTTTTGACAATTGGCATATAATGCACATTGATGGGTTCCCTTAGAGGGGAGGCCTTTTGTATAATGGAGACCCTCAGTATCTACATTTATAGTATTCAGTTTGTCTCTTTGCTTGATTGGTGCTCTACTCCACGCACAACAATTATTCAGTTATATGGTGGCTGCTAGTTTTTAATTATGAAGGAGAGAACTGGCTTACAATGTACCCGGAATTAAACCACCAGCCTTCCATCCAAGTAAACTGGCATACTTTCTCACAAAATCTGTTTAGGTTCCAGTGGGGCCTAAACCTGTGTTGACCAGAAGTGAGAGACTTCATGCTTTCAGCACATGGCCATGGACATGATGGAGGCCCCACGGTTATACTTTAAAGGGGCATCTGCTGTGTTTTTTTTTTCAAAAATTAGTTTTTCCTTTAATACTTACTTAGATTGATATGCAGTTACAAAAAAGAGATATACACAGGCATAAAAATGCATAAATTCCTATAGACTTTGTGAAAATTGCTTGAGAAACCCAGGTTTGGTACTTTTTCAATTGCAATTGATTAACTCGACCTTACTATTTGTGTATGAATACCACACTGCACCTGACCTTATTTTCACAAATATATAGGAATATAAGATTTTTTGTCTCGATTGCAAAACAGAAGCGAGACATAGGGATCACTAATTCCGTCCGGCAGTGGTGGCGGTAACATCATCATCATCAACATTTCGTTTCCGGAGCAAAACTCCTATACTACTGGGTGGATTGGAACCATACTTCTCGCAAATGACCCCCATGTACCCTAGATGTGCCTTTTGGGATACTAAGGGACACTTTGTGGAAGCTAGGTCAAAGTTACTGAAAATCATTTCCAGAGCAGAACTCCTAAACTACTGGGTGGTTTTGAACCATACTAGACACAAATGATCCTCATGTGTCCTAAATGTGCCTTTTGGGGTACTAAGGTCAGTCTGACCTACTTTCTGGAAACTAGGTCACAGTCACTGAATATCGTTTCCGGAAAAGAACTCCTAAACTACTGGGTGGATTGGAACGATAATTCACACAAATGATCCTCATGTACCCTAGATTTGCCTTTCGGGGTACTAAGGTCGGTTTGACCTTCTTTCAGAAAAGTAGGTCATGGGCACTGAAATTGTTTTCGGGGCAGAACTCCTAAACTACTGGGTGGATTGGAACTGTACTTCACACAAATGATTCACATGTACCCTAGATGTGCCTTTTTGGGTACTGAAGCTGGTCTGACCTGATTTCTGGGAAAGTAGATTGCGGTTACTATTATTATTGTTATTATTGATTATATGCCACAGATGAGACATATAGCTCCATTGAGCTGTCTTGTTATGTCTGTGTATAGCTCTTATTTGTTATTGTACTTTATTTACAAGTAGTAAAACTTGAGAAAAAACTTCCGACTTTCTGTTTGAATAGATAAATCTTTTTAAAATTCTTTGTTTAACAGTGAAAATTTTAATTAAAATGCAATCAGAAATGGTTTTGCAATGTTTTTTTTTGAAAATTTGTGGTTTTATATGAAATATGTAGGAAAAAATTATAGTGTTCCATAACTTTTGTCCTATGTCTGTTGCTATGTAGGCTTACCTGTAAACAATACAGGTAATGTGATTTAACTACCGTTTAAGTATCTTTTATGTTTGTATTTTGTTTGTTTACTGCACAACAATTTTTCATGTATTTGGTAATAGCCGGTTTTGTTGTTATAGAGTAGTACTTGTAGTAAAACTAAGAACATATTGAATGATTACACTGGGCTTGAAGGTTTGCCTTGGTGTGAAAAACATACTGATTTTATTTTGTTGTTTTCCACCTGATATAAGCATACATTGTAAATATTATGTTGTATATTTAATGTCACGAATATATACATCCAAATCTCATTTGGTAACCAGAGTTTCATGTCAAGTTTCCAAAAAAACTTGAACAAAATATGGGTAAGTATATAATGGTTGTCATAGCAACACAGCAAGTCAATTAACAGTTCACATGGTCATATTTAATCAATTGTAAATGAAGAAAAATCTAACAGAAAATTTATTTCGAACTTAACCGTACATATATATATATATATATATATATATATATATATATATATATATATATATATATACGATATCTGGCACCATATTTATTATCATAATATCATAGATGACAATTGCTGATGTTACTGTGACAATAATATTGTCAGCATGAGCCTGTCATAGTTAAGAAGCATGTCACATCAGAGACAAAGTTTTAAACCTAGTTTTATGTGTGTATTCAAATTGAACACATTTTTCTTCCAATTAGAATTCATATTACAAGTTTGAAACTGGGCCAGTTGTATGATTACTTGGGGCTCTTTAGTTGTCCCTTTATAAGTCACCCAACGGTACCTGGGGACAATAGTTTTGCTCTGTGTCTGTCCATCCTTCCATCTGTTGCTTTGCCTGGGCCACATCTTCCTTATTTCGTCAACTAGGTTCCCTATATTTGGTGCTGGTATAAATCTTTTAAAAAAGGACATAGTGTTACATGCATAAATTGTGCTCCAACCATGTGTATTTTTAGAGTTATTCCCCCTTGACTTATTTTTTATCCAGTCCATATATACTGGTAAGTTATTTCTTCACCAAGGTTCCTTGTATTTGGTGCAGAGGTACATCTTCAGTAAACAGAGAATAACATTCAAAAACTGAATTCCTGCCACCCTTATTTTTTGAGTTATTCCCCATTAATGATTTTATTTGTCTGCTTCATGTCAATTTTATTTCTTCACTTAGGCTTGCTCACCAGATTTGGTCAGACATATATCTGAGGTAGATGGATGTTTTTTTTTTATAATTTATATATCTTGCCTATAAGCCCCAGAGGTGTGAGGAAATATAAATTCTTTTAATTAGCCTCATTTAATTAAAGAAGTGAAATTATGAATTATTCAGACGTCGTTATAGTAACTTATTGTTTGTTGACGTCATTTTCCGGGAATCTGTATCATTTTGCCAGGAACAGTTACAGGAACACAGTTGTCGTGAAAGGGTCTATACACATGATGATCAAATATAACCATAGTCATAACAAAAAAACTATTATGCATATCAATTACATCCTAACTTACTGTAAATTTCGTTGAAAATTGTGAATTGCTTATAATCTAGGTTTGTTGGAACACACAGTAGATTCAGGACACTAATTAAATTAACTCATAAACCCCTTTGTCACATATAGACTCATCCAAACCAATATACTGTATAGTCCATTGTCATAATACAGGGGTGAACAAGTAAATATTGAATGTAAAATCATTTTGAAATTTGGATTCTAAATAATACACTCCTAAATTCTGACTGTGGACTTTACTATTCTTTGAAATGGGTGAGTCCAAATGTGGCTACAGGGGTCAATACGTTAAGTGACTTATGTGACCTTAAGTCACCTCCTTACAAACAATCTTGGTATTGCATAAACATGAAGATTAAAAAGCAAAGCTCAGTACCTTACATATATTGTAAATTTAAGTTTGACAATTTGAATTGTGGATATTGAGTTTAGTCTAAAGGTGCACAAGAAAATTTGGGTTTAGATCTCTGTCCTCAAGTCTTAACATGCTTAACTCTGTAAAGTAACAGCATTGTATGTATTTTTCTTGTAGATGATACTAATCGGTCCCTAAGCCTAGAGAAAAAAAATTTCAGTTACTTGGATACACCATGTACATAGTTGTGTATTTATGCCATTTTTTTTTTAAATACAGAGACTTCAATTATCATATTACAACCTTTTGCATGCATATACACTATAAGATTTTTTTATATATTAAATGTATATACATGTACATGTATTAATTATGCAAAAAAAAAATATGATGTATCTTGATCAAGCCCTGACCCAAATTATTTGTAGCAGGTTTGTCCACTTAATTTTTGGGTGGGGGATGGGGGGGGTTAAGAAAAATCTGGATTTTTGTCTGGTTAATATCATGAACATATTAAAGTTGAAATGATACTTTGAAAAAATTATACTCAGCGAAGGAAGTTTAGCGTGGTGACAAAAATATAGAAACTCTGTAATACTTTTCATTTACAAAGTTGCATGAGTTATGTCCCTTGAAATAATGATAATAAAATATCACTGTTTAGATTTACTCAATATATTAATACATATATGTAGTTGGTTTCAGGACATTGCAAATGGAATCACATGTAGTAGTTATATTGCATAATCAAGTACACATACTGGCAAAGTTACATGTATATCTAAAATATTATCACACTTCCTATTTACAATGTTATGTCCTTTGAAATAAGAACAAAACCATTGTCATCCTTATCAACATTTTGATTAACCAGTATCCCTCAATTCAGTCAATTTTAGACTTCTCACCAGTGTCATTTTTTTTTCTTGATCCCTAATTGTTCAAATACATTCTGCACATTTTAACTCATCACCCCCCCAAAAAAAAAACCAAAACAATGGACTCTTCTGTAAATCAATGATTTAGACCAGTCCAAAATGTCTTCAGGGATGAATGAGTGAAAGGACACTAACAATTTATTCGCTATAAACGTAAACATTGTAGTAATGACTTTCAAGACAAAAAATCTATAGTCCAGATGATGTTAACCCATTCATACCTATTGACACATTGGACTTGCCGAAGTCATTGATTTCTAGAAGAGTTCATTATTACTCAGGGGTGGATGACTTAAAATGAGTACTTGAAAACAATTAAGCTAGATTGACATGTACATGTATCTATCCAGCAAGCAAAATTATTTCTAAAAAAGAAATGAATAAGGCATGTTTACAAGTTATAATATTTTGGTTTTGCATGAACTAGATGCATAATAAATAAAATTATCATTTTGTGTCTTATTATAACAATTAGCATGGTATATGTATATAATTAATTTCATTAGTGTAATGATGCTGTGTCTAGAAGATCAACAACAAGTTTGAATAGACAATTACTCATCGAAAATGAAAAACTTACATATAAAATGTGTAAATAAATGCCAAAATTGATATACATGTAAAATGAATGAAATACAAAACGTATTTACAAATAAATAGAAAAAGATGAAATGAATGAATGAATAAACAATTCATTAGTGAATAAGTTAATGAATATCAATACAGCAAACACACTTTGCTTAATTGTACAATTCTGAGCAGAATTATAATTGCATTATGTATACATACATGTAGTGTACATGTAGTTCCACATTTTTGACCGAATTAATTTCTTAAGACAGGTACTTTATGTTGAAGGTAAATTGAGGGTAAATTAGTGTTGTGTCATAGCGTGTGTTCCACAGTTAAGCTGTAATTAGCCTTTTCACCATTTGTCCAATATTTAATTGCGTTTTTCCTTGACGGAGTCTATGGTCCAATTTGATTTGTAAGGTCAAAAGAAGGTTCATGATGGGATAGTCGGTTTTGTATTAAGATTTTATTTACATTTGCAGGTTATTTCAATAAACGATCAATTTCAAAATCCTTTAAGTACTTAATCTTATAAAGTCAATCAGATTAAACATGTTTCAGTGCTATTTTGTATCTCGTTATAAGTTTAGAAATTAGCTTGTATGTGTTGGCAGACTAATTACTATTTGAAAATTAAAGTGAGGAATTAGAAACCATTAGCCAATGTTACATAGGTGTTAAAATTACTTTATCAAAATGAGACACAACCCGAAATGTCTTGTTTATTTATTGTTTTCTCTCTCAGGTAGTTCGGAAGTGACTCGACCGAGAACGGCACACGTGAGGTTCCAGGCAGAGGTAGGTTATTATCTGTCTATAATACATTTTGTTTACGTTGATTTATTTTTTCTTGTTGTATTGCACATAGTAAATACATGTAGTGATACACATGCACATACTAATCATTCCCTAGTGATTGTATATTTCATGAAAATATTCTCGAATTGAATTTTATATACATGTTGTACATGTACAGTGTTGTTTACTTATAGTCATATACAATAAAAGAGAAAACAGGAAAGGAAAAATTAACTAGGACTCATGATTATTTTTTTCATTTGGATCCTATAGATTGATTCCAGAATTGTTGCAAAAAGTATCAGATAACACACATTTCAGCTCTGGTTTTGTTTTGCGTTGCTGATCTTGTGTTTTAGACATTTCTGTATAGTATGACTAGAAAGTTGTTTTTGATATCTGTATTTAAGAATAGAAATCTGAGTTTGATTTACATATAGTGTACAAAAGTCAGACAAACACTCTTTAGATTTTTTTTCTGTTTTTTCTTGGAGAGGGAGGGTGGGGTAGTTTTTACATGTTTTAAAGTCATAGATATTCATTGAAGATTTAATGTCATTATTTTCATGGGTGATGAAAAAAAGAATGAAAAAAAATCCATGGCAGAATCTTTTATATGAACGAGTGGCAATATGGATATCCAAAAATCAACAAACATTGATGTCAAAGAATTCATTTTTGAAGGGAAAACCACAAAAAAAATAAATGATTTAACATACTACATGTATTAGGAATTCATTCACTTATAAGGAATTATCACCAGCTGTAGGTAAAGTGCCACAAATTTTGACCTGTGCTATGGACTTAGGCCAGTGCAATGATAGTTATTTTAGTGCACCACAACATACACAGTTACCACATTGAATCATCTCTGTTTTTAATTCTTATCCATAAGACACCTGACCTTCACTTCTTAATGTCGTGGGGCCTCTGTGGCCGAGTGGCTAGAGCATCTGGCTTTAAATCATGAAGTCTCTCACTTCCTGTCGGCGCAGGTTAGAGTCCTGCTGGAACCTAAGCTGATTTTTGTGAGAAAGTTTGCCAGTTTAGTTGCAGAAAGCTGGTGGTCTCAGCCCGGGTACATTGTAACCAGGTTCTCTCCTCCACCGTTTAAAACTGGCGTCCACCATGTAACTGAAAAATTGTTGACTGTGGCGTAAAACACTTTTCAAAATTCAAAAAATTCTTAATGCTTACTGTTTGGTAAAAGAACAGTCACTGTCATTTTTACGATGCTTTACATCTGACTGGGATTCGAACTTAGAACTTCCTGCTTGCATGTTGAATGCTCTGCCGCCTGACCACTACAAATGGTTAATTATGGAATAGTTCGGACATGATTATCAGGAAAATATTTGCAATCTGATGTTTAATGATCAATACCTCTGCTCATCTAGAAAAGGTATCAGACTCTGTTGATGAGACACTTGTTCATCAATTTGCTAAGATATAAAACCATGCAAGTCAGTCTGCGTGATTGTGAGGGATATTGTACTTAGAGTTGTCTATGCTAGAGATGTGGAAACAACTGACAGATATTATGAGAATTGGTTTGACCACTGCTGTAGATTTTTTGACAATTATCCTAATTAATTAGATATATAGTTTTTTGAAAAAAAATCATCTACATGTACTCTCATCAATTTCCTTAGTCTATCAAATTATCAGTAAAACACTCAATATTCACAAATTTTTGGCCCCTTGGCCTTTATCAAGTGAAAGACGACAATACTTCTGTACAAACACACAAAATAATTTGTTACTAAGAAAGAACACGTTCATGTGTGTTCAGAAGTCTCTAAATTGGACTAAAATGTTTAAATGCCGATATATATAAAAAGATCAGACGACGGTTTCTTGTTGTACCTTAATACAATGTAGGTAACTTCAGTTAAGAGGAATTTAACTTGCTTTCTGTGTTAAATTGCTCATAAAACATTTATAGCACTGATTGTTAATTAGTATATATAGAAAAAAATGTCTCTGAAAGCTTTTAAACGTGCTCAGTTCTACCCCGAATAATAACATAATGGCTTTCCTGTAGATTTTAAATCTTTTCAGTTATAGAAGAAAAGATGTTTCTCTTTAGGATTTAATACTAAAGTTAAATAGAAGAGATATAGATAAGAGTATACCTGTATATATACACTTTTGATATAGGTGATGTAATTAGATCCAGTGATTATTGGAACTAACCAACTTGAAATCTATACATTTAGAAACCATCTTAACCTGTATTAGAACATACATTGTACATGTGTATATCTGTAGTGATACCAAGGCAACTTTTATTTCTGTTGCAATGTGATAGACTTACATGTATATGAATGCCATTACCTTTGTATAGACACATGGATTAGAGAGAAGTTATCAAAATTTTTCAAAGTATCAGAAAAAATGGCAGATAGCTGAACATGTGCTTTTGTGAGTTTCAAATTGGAAGTCCAGCGTTTGTCGTTATATATGATTATCGTAAATGGTGAGATATTACATGTAGATTTCACAACATTCAAGAGATTTACCAGCAAGGTAGCAAATTTAATGGATGATTACAAAGTTGCAGTTCTTTATGGATATCAGGTAAATCCTAATCTATTAAGTGAGCAGCAGGTAGTTATTGATCAAAGGTGTATCTAGAGATTCACCAAATTTACTGAGTGTTTATGATGATAGAAAGATACCGGTTACTTGGAATTAATCACAATCAGTTGATAATCTTCAGTTACAATGGGGACTGATAGAGGGGCTGAGTATTTTAAGTGATCTGAATGTCTTAACTGGGAAAATGAAAAGAAACTGAAGACTCTGTACATTTTACAATGTTCAAAACTATAAATTTCAGGAACTTAAATGTTTTTTCTATTTTTGTGTCTTTTAAATAGACCACATGAGGCAATATTTTAGAGATTTTTATTATTGATTTTTGTAGTATCACATCTAATGATAATTTTAATGTCATAATTTTCACTATCATGACTTCATTTACCACAGATGACTGCAGGGAGTCCGTCTTCAAAATTTACATATGTATGGTAGCCATTGTAGCCGTAAAAAATCTCATAGTAATATCACTGCAATATATAATCATTGTTAAAGTGCTGCAGCAATTTTCAGTCAGTTGAGTTACAGTAAATTTGGTTTTACTTCTGTGTTTATGTATGTATGTCCCCTCCCCTTTTTTTTTTTTGGGGGGGGGGGTGTCCTATAACAAGAAAATATAATAGAATCTTAACCTGTAGGTTCCTTTAAAAGTTCAGATCTTACGCCTACAGAATTTTACTTTCATATTTCTTTTTCTAACAAATAATTGTCACAAAAATAGAGTGACCAACTTTGGAAACTATGGTATATGTCAATCTTGTGTTGCTATTTATAATTTTTTTTTTCCTATAATCACGATCGCATACATTCTATTAGGTGTTCTCACCTAGCATCTGTATCGATTGGTTGATTTCGAGATCCCCTACCATTAGGTAACTGATATTAAGACATTACATAAGGATCAGCAGATTAACTTTTGTCAGACTAAAACCTCGAAGATATGAAAAGATTTTAGACTTAATGTGTGTGTGACAGTCGATGTCAGTCTGAGATGAATAACGAGTGTCAGAAATCGGTCTGAAAATGTCGAAGTTAACTTTACAGGAATTTATTAATGACAAGAACAACAAAATGGTAAGAGAAATACTTGATAAAAAGCATAAAATTTCCTATGTACATGTGAAGGGCTAAAAGTCATTTGGTGTACGTGTTTATAAATAACAAGAAAATTTTTACAACTTAAATCGCTATCATTTAAAATCCTGGAGAAATTTGAATGCCTTTTGTCAACAAAAGAGAAAAATGAACATGTTTAATGGTTTTGACATTAATAAAATTGTAATGGCTTTCTATTGAGAGTCTCATGTGTTATTGAATGTTGAGTTTTGGATTCCAACAAATTTTAATTGAAAATGGAGATTGTTTGATTGTATTGACAAGTGATTTGTTTTTACTGGATGGTGTAAAACACCATCATGTATACATGTTTACGTGCAGTTGAAAAGACTCAGTGAAGCTAATGGCACAAAGATTGTTTTAGAATTGATAAAATTGTGGATGGTTAAGTTCTTGAGATTTCCAGATTTGCTGCCGATACAATTTAGTTTCTTACAATTACACATTAGTAAATGGTATTTGTCCTAGGATTAAGTATGGAATGTAAACAGGATATGTATTAAAGTGGGAAAGGACTTTCCTTTTATAATGTTATCCAGGGACATGAAATTGATTGACTGAAAATCAGTTTCATATAATCAGTGCTTAATGACAACTTTTGTCAGCTGAGAGTTACATTTATCAGTACATGAAATATGCTGTCTGTCAGAAAAAAATTGTGATAGTGAAACCAAGGATTTAAAAACCGACTCGACATATTGGAAAGGCATAAAATTTGAGATTACTTGATGAGGATGTTATTTATTTAAAAGATACAAAATATCTTGTATGAGGTATGAACTTTGAAAACAGTATTACTGGTAATATTATAACTAGTCAAATTGGTAACCAATTGTTTGAAATGGAGTGTATACAGAACTAATTAAGAATGTCAAAATTACCCATACAGCTGGAGTTGATCTTAGAGTTACCAGAGAATTTGGATGTAAGTATCTATCTTAAAGGGACATTAGCTGTGTCTTTTTTTTTCCAAAAAAATGCTTTCTTTTTTGCTGCTTAGATTGATATACAACAAGAAAAAAGAGATATACACAGGCATGACAATTCCTAAATTCCTACGGTATTTATTTTGTGAAAATTACTTGAGAAACCTGGGTTTGACGCTTTTTCAGTTGCCATTGCAACTGATTATTACTAAACCTTATTATTTGTGTATGACTACTACACTTGGTCTGACCTTTTTTTCACAAAATATGTAGGAATGTAAGATTTTTTATGCCTGTGTATAGCTCTTTTTTGTTATTGTATATCAAGTACAAGTAGTAAAAGTAGAAAAATTTGAATTTTTTTTTTCTTTGGTAAACACAGCTAATGCCCCTTTAAAGAACAGAGTGATCTGATATTAAATATCATCTTAATGGACTGACGAGTTCTGTCTCAAGATCGAGATCAAAATAAAGAGTACCAAGGGACAGCTAGAACTCGTCACTCTAATATCATCTTGCATACATTTGACTTTGAATTTGAACAAGGGGTTCTGTTATGATTTTTGATGTCGTAAGAGTGCTAAATTTCAGTTAGGTGTTATGTTGAAATGTCTGATTAAAAGTTTGAATAAATTTTTAAAAACAAATCGGTTTCCAATATTTTATTCACACAATCATAGTCAATTAGACTACATGACAAATATGCAAATATGCTACTTTAAACCTGATACAATTTAATGTATTACATATGACTTTTAAAAAATAAAAATTCTGAATAGGATTATATATTACAACTGATAATTAGAACATTTTATACTGGCTGGAGACAGATTCACACCAAGAACTAATTCTCATCGGTGCTATGGTTTGTTGGTGACAAATTTCGGGTCTGTGACTCCGGTATGTAACATATATTTAGTGGAGGTATGTTGGATAAATTTTCTTTTTTGCAAAGATTCATGGGTGTTAAAAATTGGGGCTTGCCCCAGACGTTTCTGGCGTGTGATGTGTTTTAGTTGGTTTGCCCCCCCCAAATCTTCCGACGCTGATGTGATGGAATTTTCTTTTATCTTCAAATGGCATTACTTTATTTGTCTGTCAAATTCAGATTGGTGAGAATTTTATCTGGCAATTACTTTTTTTTGTGTTACAGGTTTTACATTCAAATATCAAATTTTAAAAAAAAGTTAAGAAATTCAGACAGGCTATTAAAAAAGTGAATTTTTTTTATCAAGGTATTGCATTTAACTTGTTTAATTGAAATCATATGTAATCATTTAAGTATTGCAAGTTGAAATTATAAGATACATATTAATCGGTTACATGTACATGTGAATTTCTCAAGAACCCCTATATACAAATATTAGATAAAATTTAGGCCTACACTTCAATATGTAAATTATGTATGGCATCAGAATGAAAAACATATTGAAGTTTTTACAATTAAGCTCTGAGAATGCATTAGTAAAAACTATATTGTTATCTATCTCCTAAGATTTAATTCACTTAATCATAATAGAACCCCAAGTCAGTGTGCATTTAAATTTGATTTGGTATGGCGTTTTGGTACATACTTCTAAATGTATTAATAAAAGAATTTGAAATTGAATGTGTGCTTATATTTCATTGTAATCGGACAAAAATTTTATTGCAGCTTGCTTTGTGTACATTTTCAAAGCTTTATTTAATTCTGCATGTGGTATATTTTATACTGATATTATATTTCTACTAATTCTAGAATAATAAAAATGGCATGAAAATAATCTGAATATTTTCTGTGAACAAAAAGCAAAATATTCAGAAAAAAACATTGCTGATGTGATATTACTTACCTCTATTAACCCTACAGACTGCAATAGACTGGTCTAAGACAGCAGAAAAGAGCATACCATTTAAATACTTGGGAATGTAAGGGTCCATACATACTGTATATATGTGCCGTGTATTTTTCTCCTTGTTTGTGTATATAATCTACCGGTAAGCAGCAGAAGACATGATGTGATAACATTTTGATGAAGCAGATTTACTGGCTGGATTGGGAAGCAAATACTGCTCCATGAATTGACAGTGTTTGTCCATCCCTATGTCTGTTGGTCCCACTGTCTGTTTGTCCATCCTTTTGTCTGTTTGTCCATCTCTCCATCATGCTGTCTGTTTATCCATCCCTCCATCTGTTTGTCCATCCCTCCATCTGTCTGTCTGTCTGTTTGTCCATCCCTTTGTCTGTCTGCATAAAACATTTGGTTGTTGCATTTAATTCTATTGCCTGAAAATTGTTCATAGTATAGTGTAACTTCACACGATAGAACATGATAAAATTATAGTTATCTATGACCTTCATATTTTACTTTGACCTTCAACAGTAACCTTGAAATTCCAATTCCAGATGTATTTGCATGATACGATGGTTTTGAAATACAATGCTTTGCAATTCAGCCATACTGCCCTGAGGGGTTCTTATCATATTTGAACCTGTCTTGAGAGACCACCTCATCCGGACACTGAAATGTGGTGTCTCTAGACAGGTGGTCTCTCAAAAGATTGTTTTTTTTTCGGAATACGATCTCAAGAGACACTTGGTCTTTCATGTCTGGGATCTTTTGAGA
This sequence comes from Atrina japonica, assembly GCA_030159075.1. Lineage (NCBI taxonomy): Eukaryota > Metazoa > Mollusca > Bivalvia > Pterioida > Pinnidae > Atrina > Atrina japonica. The sequence goes on along the minus strand of BROG01000076.1, from coordinate 52,030 downwards.
CAGGTTTCACTGTACATATCTTCAAATAGCTGTGGTTTTCTTCTAATTGGTTGAAAATTTGTAGAATTGCAACTGCTGCAAACAGTAATACATAATAATTCTTGACACAAAGTCCTAAGTGGTCAGGTGACACATCCCCGTAATATAAGTTACATGTAATAAATAATAATAAAGATAGCGTTAATGACAAATCCAAGTAACATGATGTCACTATGGTTGAAAAAACCATCGCAAAAATATAGTCAAGATAAATAGAAATTACAATATATTTTAGTCTTTAGACTAGAATACAGAACACAAGCACTAGCTCATACTTTCAGATCACATTTCAGAAATCTGTAAAGAGAAGGATAGATTACAGTGACCAATAACAGGAACTTGGGGCTTTTCTTTTTTTTTTTTTTCTTTTTATGATTATTTTTAGCTTTTAATGAATATAAAATGAAATAATAAATACATTCTGGCATGATTGATTACCATACATTTGTAACACTTGTTAATTGCTTTGCATTTTTTCTTGAATTCTGTTTGTCAAAAAATGAATGCCTAATCATTAACATACATTAACCAGAAAAATTGTTATGTGTAAAAAGCATATAAAAAATAATTAAACATGTATCTGGATAAGGGCCACTCGGGCTCAGGCTAACTGAAAACTTACAATACCACTTGGCCACAGAGGCTTAAGAGAAAAGATATATTAGAAAAATTGTACATGTGCATGTTTTGCCCAGGTTGTCCTCCAGGTTGTCCTCTATTGAGTGGTTAAGGCATTACGCTTTAAATCATGAAATCTCTCAGCTTTTGTCAGCACAGGTTTGAACCCCGGTGGAACCTAATGTAATTTTGAAAGAAAGTTTACCACTTTACTTGTGGAAGGTTGGTGGTCTCTTCCTGGGTTATTACCACATTCTCTCCACCACCATTAAAAACTTGTCGCCACCATATAACTGAAAACATTGAATGTGGCATAAAACACCATTCAAAACACAGACTCTAGCCTTGAAGGCTGATTTGTACAGTAAAACCTCATTATACTGCCACCTTTTGTTTAGACAAAAAGAGGTTTGGCAATAGATTGAGGGAAACCTTATATGAAATAATGTGAAAATTGGAAAAGTGGCATTAAACTCTTTATAATGCCCTTATTTCATTTGCCACCTCGCTTTATGCCAGAAATTTTGAAAGTCCACTTTTCCCTGTTATTTCATTTAAGGTTTCCCTCATTCTATCACCAAATTTCTTTGTAATGCCAAATTTGGGCTTAAAAATGGTGGCAGTATGACATGGTTTTACTGTACATGTATTATGACTGAACTTTATCACACATACCATTGATACCAGACAACAATTAGGATGTATTTTGCAAGCATATGTGATGATTCAGTTCCTAGTAAAACTCAATGTAGATGCTATCACTTATAGCTACATAAACATCAAAGGGAGGTTATATATGTCATTTACGTATTATCTATGTCATTTGAATATTAAATTCCATTACTGATTTAAAGTTCATCACAAATTTTGAATAAATTTGATTTTTTTTTTACTGGAATTTATTTGAATATTCCATTATATCAAAGGAAAACTTCTTATTGTTCAAGATAAAGTACTTGTACATTGATTTACATGGTTTGATGAAATGAAGTTCAGGGGCACGTTTTATCAAGAATTCATATTAGAATAGTCGTATTATTCGACGCACAATGATAAATTGTATAGTGTTCTGTGTCCCCCAGAAATAAAAAGACTTGAACAGCCAGGTTTTGTCCTGTCTCCATTTCAGATGTTTTGCATTTCATCTTTGAAATATATAGATGAACAAACAAAGGGGTTACTTTCTTGATGGCAAGTAATCGTACATTCATAATTTATGTTTTAAATTAATGAAATAACCCTATCATCACTACAAACAATAATTGACTGGTCTAAGACAATAAAAAAGGGCATACAATTTAGTTAAATGGGGATAAAAGGGTATAATGTGTTACATTATCCATGTTATAAAATTAAATAAGAAAAATTTGTATTTTTACAGGACCTGCAAAGTGCGTTTAATGAAGCATTAGATCGCTACCAGAATTTACCTGGGTAAGTGAGCTAACTTTTTCCATGTAGCCATTTTTTAATGTCATCTCTATTTATTTGACACCTGTAAATGACAGCCATCTTAGAATAAAGGTCATGCAAACCCTCGAACTACCTACCAATTATGTGAACCTGTAGATAAAGGCCACCTGATATAAATAGCTATTTTTGCCTTTTTTGTCTTCAAACTGTATACATATGCAGTTTCCATTATTCATTAATCAAATACAGTTTGTTTGTTTATAGTTGTTTAACGTCCCACACAAGAATCTTTCACTCATATGTACACGTCACCATATGCCGGTGAAGGGCTTCAAATTTTGGCCTATGCTTGGCATTTACAGCCAATGAGCAGTGAGGGTTCTTTAACGTGCCAACACCTACTGTGACAAGGGACCTCGGTTTTTACTGTCTCATCCAAAGGACAGGAAATCAACCTGCCGCTGGCTGGACTCGAACTAACGACCCCACGATCAAGAGTCGAGCGTGCTACCGACTGAGCCAGGCTGGCTCAATCAAATACAGACTTGCAGACTTGGAGTATTTGATTTTTGTCAGTTGACCAATCACCAAGTGTCTGACACATGGCTGTCCATGTGCTTTTTTGACATCATTCGATTATGATGTCATGTTCTCCCATATTCACAGAGTTATATATCCTTATAACTAGTGCAAAATGATCAGCCTATCATCCACAGGTGGTGGATGACAAACTCTGTGGCTTCCGGAATGCAGTACATATTTATGTTAGACATTACTTAGATATGCCTAGATCTATATTGACATGTAAATCATGTATAAATATACATAGACATATATTTAATAAATGGGAAAAAAATAATCAAGGTGGGGTAGATTCTTTTAATCACACAAGTGTTTGATGGGGCATTTAATTGTGACATCATAATTGAAAAGTTTGCCATAGGTGTCCTGTTGGGCATTTGGCTGTAGGTCAATAGTCTGACTGCCCTTGGTGACTTAGTGTTTAAAGTGTTTGCCACTGCAAGCATAATCATGCATAAGGCACTAGGCATGATTCCATAGACTTTTTCATATCTGAGACTTCATTTAAACAGGATGTGAAAATTCCCCCCTTGCAAACAAAGTTTGGAGAGGATACAGTGTTTGTCCTATATGTACACATGTATTATTACACATTCTTTGTTGGTGTTCTATGTTTTGCAGTTCTCAACAAAATTTTAAGAAACTTGATACAAGTGTTCCTTAAAACAATATTACAAACAAGTTTGTGTTTGGTGATGCTTGCCCCTTATTAACAAGAGTTATTGCCCTTTATTGTGTTAAATTGTGAGGGATTGATTTCCCTTCTGATGGCTTGTCAAAAGATGTGACAACCATTGGCTTTTCAGATAAGCCTTGATGTTCCAGCTTGTTTTATTGTTGTTTAACATCCAGTCAAGAATTATTTCACTTATATAGAGATGTCACAAGCTTTAATAGATGAGGTGCAACAAATTTTGACCTGTGTGAAGGCAAATCAGTGAGCCATGAAATGGAACTTCAATTTTGAGTCTCATCCAAATACATTTGACATTTAAACTTCATTTAAGGTAGTTTTATTAGATTTAATAAGGCAAATTATAAGTGGTTGTGTCTCGTTTTGATACATTCTTCATTCTGATTAGCTAATCTTTAAAAAGACAAAGAAAGAGAGAGACTAGTATACAGTACATTTGTATTTTAATTACAGTAAAACTTGCTTTAGCAACCACCTGTGTATAAAGACCACCTGGTCATAAAGACTGCTTTTTGCTGTCCCCAGTAAAACCATTTGAATACAAATCAACCTGTATATAAAGACCACCTCCCTATAAAAACTGGTTTTGTTGAGTTCCTAAGAGGGTCTTTATATACAAGGTTTCACTGTACCAGTTGTTAGTGCCCCCACCAATGCCATCAAGCTTGATCCTCGTTTCCTCTCGCAGTAAGGGCCCACTTACTCCAAGTATCATTGCCAACCAGAGACATTGATATAATAAGTTGTAAAACTTGTTAATTGTTGTATAATAAGCAAAATGAATATTTTTCAAATATTATGTTGCCATGGTCACTCAGATGGTGTTGAGAGCAAAACTGTAGTCAAATGATAAACCCCAATATGAGACATGCCAGACAGAATGAATAAACAAGTAAATGTATTGTAATAATAATATATTGAATTCAGAAATATTTAATTTCTATTTCACAGGGCACCAGTGGCCCCTTCCAAAGACAAATTGTTATACCGAAATGATGGAACCACATTTGAGGATAATTGGCAAGAAAGAGTAATTGAAAGGTTTGTCTCAAATTTTGTCAAAGTGTACATGATTGAATTATATGTTGTAAAAGATAGCGCAAAGATGGATCATTTGGAGCACTTATATAGGATAGAGGCTGAGTTATAAAAAATCTGGTCAATTTGTTGTACAACTGATAAATTTTCAACGTGTGGAATATTTGGGGACATTATGTTAGACCATATGAGCCAAATGTTTGGATAGATGTCTGGATACTTGTATTAGCATGTGCAAGCCTGCTGTTCTGCAAAATGGCTCCAGTTAAAAATGTAAATGTCTTTATATTAAGCTACCCCAAGGATCTTTATCTTAATCTGAGAGCCAAAATAAAAAGATATTTACATGAAAACATTGATATTACTCATTTTTATATGTAAATGAATGCTTAAAAGCAGTTCTACTCGGTACTCCCTACACTGTAGGCTTCCCATTATACTTTTGTCTGCATTTAAAAGCAGAAATTCAGGCTAGAGAGAAAACTGTAGACCAAAAACTATGGTGGCTTATTTCTGCCAGTACCTGTCTGATATTAAAATCAGATATTTGTATTAATTTGTATTTCAGCCAACTGCAAATAAATAAATATTTGATCTTATAGAATAAGTCTGAAGATTGTTTTCCTGCCAAAAGTATTCTGGTTCCTTTTTTTTTATTGGCCTCTTGTTACTCCCTTATCAGTGAAACAGGGTGTGGGGCTCAAGGTCCGGTTTCGGTTTTAGGTTTTGTTATTGCTCTCTGTTCACTTAGAATTGGTTTCATAGGTAAGGATTCATCAATGTTCTCAGTATGCATCTTATCTCATTGTGCTAACATAATAATTTGACAAGTTGCCATGACTATCTGAAGAGTTGACACAAATGTCTGACCAATTGACACTAATGTATGACAAGTTGACAAAACATCTCATTCTGACATGAGTCCAGCAAGTTGAGTCTGTTAAGTCAACTTGCCATTTCATTTAACAGGAGATGCTGACTTCTTCTGGACAACTGGTCCCATCCTTTTTGGGATTCGCAATTGTTCTCAGTTTGAGACCATTTGTATATCTAATTTGACGTATTCTAATGGACTTGGGAGTTTTGATTATCCATTGGTACTTCTTCATTTTTACTTTACATTCTTCTCTGACTTCTATGGCAATTATAAAATCTTATTTCTTCATAATAATCATTTGACAGGTAGTAGGCACAAAAGATTGACAACACCTTCCAAATTGCCCTACAAATTTGTCTGAAATGTGTTGGCAGATATGTCCCACCATAGTAATATACACTTCCAAAGATCTCTCTTTTAAGACTATTAAAGAAAAATCAATCTGCCATTTAATTGTCAAAGTGTGTGTGATTTATGAGAGAGTAATAAGCAAATCAATAGCATTTTACAAAACACAAAACGTTTTTGTTTTTACATCAATACCTTGTGTGATAATAATAAACACAGCACCATTCAATATTGGATGTGAATTAATTAATAGGATAAATATTCTTCCAGGAAACATCAATAAAACTGAAAATCAGTGAAAGACGGAAACAAAAATCAGGGAGATATTTCCAATAAGTCAAATAAGCTTTTGTCTTAGTAATGTTGACTGCTTAGGGATTTTGTTCTTTTTTATCCACAACTGTCAGTGGCCTACTGTAGTTGGGGAAGGGGGTCAAGTGTATTTGTGCAGTCTGACTCAATTCATTCCATGGTCTTTTTGTTTTTAAGTTTTTGTTATTTTTTGTCTGTTTATATTTGTGATTTTAGAATTTAAACATGGAAAATTAGTTTCTCACACTCAACAGACATAATACATTCTTGATTTAAATTTATTGCTATAATTTTATTGTTTATAGACTTTGGTATGCTGTAATGTATATGTTTATTGGTTTTCATTTCATTGGATAGAAAATGTTCAGTTTTGATAAAACATTAAAATAAAGTACATGTATAGCAAACATGGTAGCTCTTCAAAGGTTGTCATGGTTACCAGTAGATAAGAGGTTCAAGATCTTCATTGTGAGTGAGTTTTAATGACGTTTTTTTTTGTACTTTTATATTTTGTGAATAACATCAGATAAAAGTGTGAAACAGTTAATTATAACCTTCACATTTCCTGATTTTCAGTATTGATCAAAGGTTTCATTAGTTTCCTGCATGTGAAACTCAGGCTTCAGTGGCCGAGTGGTTAGAGCATCGCACGTTGAACCATGAAGTTTATCATTTCTGGTCAGTGCAGGCTTGCGACCTGCTGGAACTTGCGCTGATTTTTGTGAGAAAGTTTGCCAATTTTCTTGCATATGACCGGGTTCTCTCCTCCACCATTCAAAATTGTCTGCCACCATACAACTGAAAAATTGTTGAGTGTGGCCTAAAAATGCAATTTAAAAGTGAAACTGATGAGGTGGGGATTAGATTTTTTCTGTGTCTGTCTGTCACTACACATCTCTGGTTATGGTTTTTGTTAAAGTTTTGTAATTGATCACCATTCACTATCAAAGGAAATCAGTCAAGTTTTTTACAAGTTTATAAGTCCTTTTTTTGCCAACTAACCCTTCCAACCCCACAGACCATAATGAACTGGTCTAATACAATAGAAGAAGCATACCATTGAGTTACTTGGTGGTGAAAGGGCTAAAAACATTCATTTCCTAATTTTATCACAATTCATAACTTAACTTTTACCAGACTGAGATGTAGATGAGAGCAAGCAAACAGCAAAGTTTAGATTATAAAATTAATTTTGTGAAATAGTTCTATATATTATCTCTTTATGTATGTGTGAATGACTTTTTGTTGATTTGTCCAATATATCATTGAAGTGAAGTTGTAACTAAGTAAATGACTATACTTTGTCACTCATATTTTGTGGATATCATAAAACAAATATCAAATCTAGCTAGTGTAACAGAGACAAATACTGCCTCTGCTTGGATTTGAACCTAGGACCCCTGATTTACCATTCTGGTGCTCTACCGATTGAGCTAAAGGGGAAACCCCTCTAGCTCAAGCTAGTAGGAACACCATATAACTTAACCCTCCCAAACTAGAACCACCTAGGGTGGTCTAGACATAGAGTGTTGGACTCTCAAGAGATAGATCTTAGGTTTGATCCCATATATGTTCTGGGTCATACTTGAGACTTTTTAAAAAGTAGCAACTGTCTCTTCGTCTAGCACGCCACATCATAAGTTTATACAGTGGAAACTTTCTTGAGAGACCACCTTGTCTGCCACTGAAATGTGGTCTCAAAAGAAGTTTTTATTTAAATGAATTACATGTATTATCAAAGTGGTTTTCAGAATGTGATCTCAAAAGACAGATGGTTTTTTATTAGAGTGATCTTTCAAGGCAGTTTCTAGTTTTGGATTAGACTTTAACTGAGGTTCCATGCTATTGCATGTAAAAAGAACTCACTGCATTGGTGCCAGTCCATAGCACAGGTCTAAATTTGTTGCATTTCCCCTAAAGCTGGCAACGTCTCTGTGTAAATGAAAAACTTATGGCAGGATGTAAAGCGAAAATAAAATACAAACCTGAATGTGGTCTTACAGAGTTTCCATTTCAATTTCAGACACATGCTTCTACGCATGCAGAAAGAGCTGAGAGCTAGAAGTGCTGCTCAGAAAAGACATGCTTGGGAAGAACAGCTGCTTGAGAAAAGACAGCAGCTACAAACTAGAGATACAGACACACAGTCAGGTGAGCTTGCTATGACGTCAATATTCACTACAGGTGCTTTTAGAGTCTAATTCTGAAATATATATATATAATATAATATATATATATACATGTATAATTCTCTGAGGTAACATTTTGCTCCTCAAATTTTTCCGAACAGATTCTGCCATAATATAAATTGTCTAAAGATTTTTCCACATTTTTTGTGTCAGACATATTTTGCCATAATAATAATTGTCTGAAGTTAGATTTTCCTCATTTGTTGCCAGACAATTTTTTCTATGATATAAATTGTCCAAGGTAAACTTGCTCCTCATATATTGCCAGGCAGATTTTGCCATAATATAAATTGTCTAAAGTAATATTCTTCTCATGTATTGCCTTGCAGATTTTGCCATAACATGAATTGTCTAAAGTAATACTGCTCTTCCTATATTGCCTGGTAGATTTTGCCATAATATAAATTGTCTAAAGTAATATTGCTGTCATGTATTGCCTGGAAAATTTTGTCAAAATATAAATTTTGCCATAACTATTGTCTCGGTAACATTGCCCACATATAGGTCTATGGCAGATTATGTTACATGAATATTGTTTACCATGACTTTAGTAATTGTGCTGTTTCTGGACATTTTAGGACTTTTTACCTCACAGGTATATAAGTGAAAAGTTACTTTGTGCTATAGTGAAATCTGATTATTAAAGACCCCCTAAGGGAAACAACAAAACCAGTCTTTATAGGGAAGTGGTCTTTATATAGAGGTTGATTTGTACAAAAATGGTACTGTTGGTGTCTTTATGACCAGGTGGTCTTTATACACAGGTGATCTTTATACACAGGTGGTCACTAAAGCAGGTTTTACCATAGTTATTGTAGAGTTAAATCAAAATTGTCAAATCAGCTTGAAACCATTTCAATACAAAAGAATATATCTGAACATGACATTACCTACATCTATCATGATTTTAACCCTTAAACATAGTTTTTCTATACAATAGAATATATCTGAACACGCAATTACCTACATCTATCAAGATTTTAACCCTTAAACATAGTTTATCAAATACAGAATAAATACTGTATTGCAATACAAGAATTTTCTGATGTAAGTGTAACATGCAAGTGACCTCTAGGTTAAATGCTTGGAGGATCTTTACCGCGCATGTTCAAAATTTTTTGTTTTAAGGTGAAGTGAAGTTGGGAAAACGGGGTCTAATCTCTAATGCCTACTGATCAGCATCAAATTCTCATCGAGTACCAATTCTCACCAACTCATTTTTGTTTTACATAATATTTTCTGGTTTCTCAGAGAAATTATTTTTTTCATTTCATTTGGCAATCAGATTCGTGTCTTGTTCAGGAAACTAAAAAAAATCTGTGAAAGTATGCACATGTTTGCACGTTCCATGCAAGTTAAAAACAGTTGGAGAGAATTGGTACTTTGCGAGAACGGGTCCCTGACCAGTATTTATAAAATCTACATGTAAAATCTACACTCACGACAAGTAATGATGTTTTAAAGGAAATTGCTGACAAAATTTACTTCAATTAAAAAGCAACAGACTTTAAAGTTTTGAAAAAAAAAAATTATTTTAACATCATTTTAGATTTCTGTTGTATTCCAGAGTGATTTATAATTGTAGCTTTAGTGTTAGATATGTTTCTCTAAAATATATATTCTTTTACTTATAGCATATGGTATATCCACTCGTTCTGACTCCTGTATGTACGTTCTTTCTCAAATGGAGAGGGCAAACAGTTTTGTTAACAGGCCTGGGTCAGCGACAGCTAGATCAACAGCTTTGTCTTTAAGACAGCGACCAAAAACGGCTGCAGCTAATCTTCAAAAACAGCAGGTGGCCAAATCTGAACTGCGATCAGAGAAACCGTTCAGGTAAAATGGAGTCAAATTCCATCATCGTTTTCATTTTAACCATCAATGAGAACTTGGGCTGAGTCATTTGAAGTCAGACATTCACTATCAAAGGATTTTGAAACATTTTTGTAACTTGGATCTTAAAATTTTTTGCCAGAGTCTGAGATCCCACTGTTAAAGATAAAAGAATTAAATTTTTCCTTTCAGTAGCCATTAGTTTTTAAAGCATTTTAAAATCATATAACAGTGTAGTTTATTGATATTGCCTCTATCACCTAGCCACTTTCTAAAGTGGCCACTGCAAGTCTGTTAATGACACGTACTGTACTCTAGTTACTGTATGCCCATATACAGTATTTTCACTGCCTTTTAATTTTGTGATTCTCGCCCTCATATGAGAGGGCAAATTTAAAATGATAGAGAACTTTTCAAGCTAAATAAACGAAGCACTGATATACATGCCTTCCATGAGACTTATGTGATGTTAACAAATTTAACTCATCAACCCCTGAACAAAAATAGACTCTTCTCTAAATCAATGACTTAGGCCAGTCCAAATGTGTCTTTAAGGGTGAATGGGCTAAGATGGGATGAATATATTTTCTATTGTAAAAAAGCTAATACAAAAGTATAACCAGGGGCAAACATTTTCAGGTGTACGTGGAATCATCTGTAGGCTGGGGATACAGACTAAAATTAAGAGAGAAAATACATTTCTATTAGGCTAGGAATAGGTAAACAAACATTTCACTTAAACAACAGATTTGAGGATAAATATCTGAGGAATTTTTGAGTCACCTGCAATGTGCAAAGGTTTATAGGGACCAATAAATCTACTGATTCACTTCAAAATTCACCGATTTATGTCCCTTGATAGCAATGTACATGTGCATGTACACAAAATTTGTATACATATGTATATTTAGAAGTCCAGAGGGACAAATCACTAGAAGTTATCATTGCATGCATTGTTTTACACTTGTAGCTTCCCAGTGACATTGAGTTATTTCAGTTATCTCCCTTGTTATTCATGGGGGGGATACATTTAACACTAGCAATATCATTTAAAGCGTTGCAAGGGTATCAAAGACAGTTTATAATATAAAAAAAACAATAATTTGTCAATTTATTGGTTGATTCTTAATCCCCTGATACAGTAAAATAAAGTATTCTATATCTAATTCTAACTTATATGTACAATGGAGTTATTTAGAAGACTTTATTATTTGTTTGTTTTTTGTTTGTTTTTTATTTGTGCTTTATTCTGTATGTACATGCAATGGGTGTTTTCACATGACTTTAAATTTTGAGATAGATTGTGTATCTGAAGTACTGTACTACAAGACCTATTGCTATTTAATTATAGAATCACATTTGAGAATATACAGTGATGTGTCAAAATTTATGCAATTTTTATATTTTTCTCTATATATATATATTTCATATAAATTCACGATTTTTCAAATCATTCATGGATAGTCAATTTTAAAACAACTTTGTCAAAATTTAAAACATAAAACGTGTATTTGCTCATTATGTTCAAATTTTCTGTTTTCAAGATTCAGCAATTTTAACAGAAAATGAAATTTTTTATGCCACCATTCCCTATAAAAAAACATTAAAAAGAGACATTTAAAGTTTGTATACTGCAAAATACATCAGTACTATTAAACAAAGCAATGGAAATCTATAACAAAAAACAAATGCATAAACTTTAGAACAGTAATGGTTTTGGAGAAATTGTTTTGAAATTGAATAGAAAATGGCTTTGAAATAGCTTTTTCTAAAAATGTGGTTTTATTTGAAATATATAGAGAAAAACAAAAAGTTGCATAAATTTTGGCACGTCACTATAGCTCAACAACTGCAGCTAATCCTGAAATCTTGCAAAACACGTACTTCAAGTCAAGCATATTCTCAGATTTGACAAAATATTCTGGGTCTGACAGTATAAGAATTTACTCAAGTTTAAGAATATTCTCAACTTGGCCTATTCAGCCAATCCAAATTTCAGGATACTTAGACATCAATGATTTTTGTATTCTATGGTACCTGTCCCTGAAGTTTTATTGCACCGAGTCCAGGAGTAAACACATTGAGAAACAACTTACACATAGTAAATACAGTAAAACCTGTATATAGGGGCCACCCAAGGGACCAGAAAATATTGGCCATTATTTGCAGGTGACCCTTTTATGCAGGATTAATTTAGTTGAAGTATGCAGTCATGGTACTTTCCAAAACTGGTCTTCATAGACAGGCAATCCCTATATAGAGGTGGCCGCTATAGCAGGTTTTACTGTATCTCTTATCACTAAAGTGGGACCTGCCTTGAAAGACGACACAATCTGTTACTTAAATGTAGTCTCTTATGAAAGTGGCCTCTCAAGACCGGTTTCACTCTATTTGATGATGTTAACTTTTCAGACATAGAATGAATAGAATACCGGTAGATAAACCTCAATCCAGACCTTCAAGCACACAAAAGTCCCAGGAACCTGCTTTTTCCCCTAGGATGATTGATCCCAGAAATCCGGATGCATTGAGACCGATGACCAGTAGGTCAATTCCTAGTAAATGCACGTAAGTATTTCAGACCACAAAATAATGATATGTAATAATGTGCCGTATGTAATAACCTTGTCACCTGGGTTGTCAGCAGAAGTATGCTTATTTGAATGTTTTTCTGCTCTTTAGTTATAGAGGTATTTTTAAATATCATAAACAAACTATCATCTCTCTCTGTTATTTCATTTGAGATAGATTTAAAAAAAATCAACACAGATAAATAAAATGATTTATTATACAAGGTGTAATTGAGGAGAGTATTTTATAAAGTATAAACAGGTATGTATGTAATTTAGTACCTTTAGGTGTGGAAGATCCAAAGAATCATATCACATAGAAATGAAAACGCATACTTGCCAAGTCTCCACCATAAACAGGGAGACTCCCTATTTTTTATGTAAAATTTTGATAATATCTTCAAGAAAAATGCATATCTCCTTTCCAATTAATTCTTGCTAAAATTTAGAGTCTTCACCATGAGATTGAAAAATCTCCCCCGTGAATGTCATTGTTAAAATAGAATTTATCATATGAAAGAAAAATGTCAGAGTTATGATGAAATATATCACATGAAAAGAAGAATGTCTGTCAGATTTATAATGAAATATATCACATAAAAAGAATGTCATAAGATACAAAATAACATTTTCATATATATACTTGCAGTCGATACATTCTAGTGACTAAACCAAAACCAAAGAATGCCACACCACTGCCATCACCTTTAGAAGAGCAGTTACTGGCAGACAGATTCCCGAATCTCGGCATTAAAGTGTACCAACAGCATTCAGCTTTCTCATTGCGCAACAAAAAGGTTTCACCATGTGTTGAGTACACTCCATTTGTTAATCAGTGGGCATAAAAAAAAGTCATGTGAACATCAACAAAATTACAGAACTTACAGAATTTACAGAACTCTCTGAATTTACAGAACTTGCAGAATTTACAGAGCTCTCAAAATTAACAGAGCAGAATTCACTGCTACTGGACTGGTGACTGTGAAATGTGAAATATAGTCATGTATAGTAATATTTATCTATTTAAAATCATGTTTCTAGAAATTCAGAATGTTGGAATTGTTTCAAATTGATGTAAATTTGAAGACAAACAGTATTATTTATTTATTGTAAGGTTCTGAAAACTTGAGTTACATCAAGTTTTTTTTTTTTAAATTGACTCGTATATACCATATTTTATGTATCGGAGGATTTTGTCTCTTTACTTGCTCTTGTCAAAGCATAATAGGACTGTAAATCTCACCAGATTGCCTTTGATATTAAATGCTGTTTTCATGTAGTTACTGTGTAGTCAAATATGTATGTACATGTACATATGTACACACCTACACATATTTGATTCTACATACTTTGAAATTTTTGCTGTCGTTTAATTTTCGCCTTTTTGCTCTTAGATGAAAGGCAAATAAAAAATGAAAACAAAAATTTTCATGCTAAATAATCAAAGCATAGACATGCATGCTACCCACGAGGCTATGCTTGGCAATTTAGGGCGAATTTAAGGTGCAGTGAATAAGTTTTCTGTCGTAAAAAGGGCGAAAATAACCAGGGGCAAAAAATGTCCTGGTATTCAGTAAATATACACATATACAAAAAAAATTTGCGAGTCAAATTCCAGTGAGTTGAATTTCTCGATGTTTCGAACTTTTGACAAAGTCCCCAATAACTTTTTGGTATTTAATGCCACATGTAAACAGTTTATAATTTGAACTTTTATGAGTAAAATTTCTTGATGTTTCAAATAAGTTTTTGGACCCATTTCTATAAAAACATTGAAAATTCCTACAAATAATTTGAAGTCAAATATTACATATGTACTAAACAGCCCAATGGCAATTATTCTTCTCATACATACTCAATGTTTTAATTTCATGAAAATTAAGTTTATTCTAGCACCTATAATTGGACATCATGACGGTTTGTGTAGATCCTCCGAAACTAAAAACTGTATGATTCTCAGTCACCATTCGTTTGTCGAAGTAATGATATTTCTAGGTGATCCCTTTGTCATGTTTGACTCATCAAAGTTTTACTGTATATAAAAACATTGCTAAAAGTCCACCTGGCCAGAGAGATTAAAACCTTGATTATTCAGTGTTCAGGGGTGTGGTACTTGTACTGTTTAAAGGATACTCTATAGATACCACCTCATTTATAAGGCCATCCTTTAAAATGTAATGCATGTGGCCCAAATAACGAGGTTCTACTGTATATATGAAAAAATCATCAGAACACAAGAATATGGAATATAGAGCAATCTTGCCATTGCCATCATCATAATGTATGTGATATTATTTTTTACATGTATCATTATACATGTTATAAATCTAATTATCCTGTTGTTTTTTTTTTAATTTTCCAGTTTTGTCAGTTATCAAGTTAACAGTAGTGTTTTCAGGTTAAAGGTCAGAGTCTGTACAATTTAGTGCTACATTTTTAACTTGTATCTGTATTGTTTTGTTTTAACTTGTTTACCCTACCCTATCAAAGTTGGTTGTGTCAAAATCAAACATGTCAAAGGAGAAAAAATCTTTGTCAAGTGTATTAGATAAATGGTTAACTGGAGCGTTATCTGGGTACCAGTTTACTAAAATGAAGCTGATGGCTTCATCTAAGGCATGAAATAATGTGAGATAGGTGTTGAAGGAGTTAAAGACCCTTTTTACATGAATTTAATCACACAGAATGGACCAACATAAAAAATGCAATGCATGTATGCTGCTGTTCATAAAAGTGCATGTGACCATTGCAGCATTAAATTAAAACCTGATTATCGATTTCATGTCTTAGAAATCTTATATTTTACTCCTGAGTAGTTTTTACAACTCAGTTGGGGAAGATATATAATAAATGGTGCCATCTTGTCACGAGTGTGCTGAAGATCGCTGTAAACAAGATCTGCATTTTGGTTTACTTGCACAAAACTCGAGTATTAAATACTTAAGTCTGAAAATTGTACTCAACTCCATCGTCATATACTGAAATCTGATTGGCTTAGCAATATTATCTTTATACAGTAAAACCTGCTATAGCGGCCATCTCTATATAAGGATCACTTGTCTATAAAGGCCAGTTTTGAACAGTCCCTTGACTGCATACTTCAACTAAATTGAACCTGTGTATAAGGGTCACCTGCACATAAAGGCCAATATTTTCTGGTCTCTTGGGTGGCCCCTATATACAGGTTTTACTGTATTTCAAATCTTCTAATGTTTTGTTCAAGTGGGCCATTGTCACATGACTGTGCTGAACAATGCTGTACTCAATGACCTTTGACCTAGATACATTGTAGATGTTCTGTTATAAGTTACATAACTTACATGTACGTAAAGAAAAAACATTTTCCTTTTACACCCAATATTTTTTGCCAACATATTCAAGAAATGTTTACAAAAAGGTAAAAATACATCTAAAATACAATGTATTTACAACATATGTGAACTATTTTTTTGAATGCTTACAAAAACCTACGCAAAGAGAAACACTATTTTTTGTCAATTCATGTTTTTTTTTTTATTGTATTTTTTATATCATTGTGCTATCATATCTACATCTAATGTTTTCTTGTGATAATATAAATGTTAGAATCTGTGATTTATAAACTAATCAATGATTACTTTGGGAACATATATAAAATTTTGATTGCATTTAATATAATACAATGTTATTTTTAACAATCCATGAATTCCTGTGATAGTTTCCAAGTGGGTGGGTAACTGGGTTATACAGTCATTCACAAAAGTGTACTGTTTTTTAGTTCTCAATTTTCACATGTGATTTTTGAAAAGCCAAAACCAATTTCATATGAATATCATGTGAAATAAAATGTTTAATTTGTATCAATCAACATGAATTTGCCACATGAACTTTATCATGTGATTAGTTCATATGAACTTGTCAATTGTGATATACCTCTGTATAATGAACAGCAAAGTTTTCTGAAAGTTTCAGAAGAAATATAGTACTTCAAGAATTCAATTGAGGAAGTATACCACTTGAATATTTTTCTTCAAAATTAATATTTAAATTCAATATTGTAAATTTCATAATTCATACTCAATTAATTTAAAATTTTCAAGTGAAATTTACACAAAGAAACTTTGTTGGCAATTGAAACTCTTTGCATGTTGAGAAAAGTTTTTTTTTCTTCCTGTGTTAACCTACTAGGTATTCTGAAATTCCATGAATAATTGATTCTAATGCATTCCGTTTGTTTCACATTATTTCATTGGTCTGTGAAGTTGTAAATTTGCAGGGGATTCATGTTTCATTGGTTGTTTTTATATGAAATCACACACAATTTTGTTGACCGATTTTGTTGCACTTGTTGAACTTTACTGTTTACATATTTTGTAATATTTCAAATTATTTTTCAGTCTCTAGATAAGAAACATCAAAACTATCATTTCACTAAATTTTGATATAAAATACATATGATAAAGCAGTAACTAATTTTGAAAGAGCATTAAATTTTTCAACTCAGTGATTTGGTCATTGATAATGTAAGGATTCAGCATAAGCTGTCACATTTTTTATTGGTTTCTGTCAATAAGATACTTATTTTAAATGTGTGGGCATTAGAATAGGGTTACCCCATGGAATCACCAATACCTTGTTAGTTTTTGTAAAACAGTCACAGGGTAACCCCCTTATTACTTAGACATGTGATTGTCATGTAGTCATGACTTACAATTATCATGATAATCTGGAGAATATATGTAAATTATTAGTTTCAACTTCACACTGTGTGTAAACTGTTTTGGTTTAAACTTTGGCTTCACACTATATATAAACAGTATTAAGTTAAACTTTTGGCCTCACACTGTATGGAAACTGTTTTAGTTTCAACTTTTATATGTAAACAGTAGTAAGTTCAGTTTATAGGTTCACACTGTGTGTAAACTGTATAAGTTTCAACTTTTGGCTTTACACTATGCAAACTGTTTTGGTTTCAACTTTTGGTTTCACACTGTATGTAACCAGAGTGAAGTTCAACTTTTGGCTTCAGACTGTGTAAACTGTATAAGTTTCAAATTTTGGCTTCACACTGTGTACAAATTGTTTTGGTTTCAATTTTTGGCTTCACACTGTATATAACCAGTAGGAAGTTCAACTTTTGGCTTCACGCTGTATGTAACCTGTATAAGTTTCAACTTTTGGCTTCACACTGTATGTAAACAATATAAGTTTAAACTTTTGGCTTCACACTGTATGTAAACTGTACAAGTTTCAACTTTTGGCTCCACACTGTGTGTAAACTTATTCACTTCATTTGCAACTTTGACCCCACTTGGTATGTGTTGTGTTGTTAATTCTGTTTACAGAGTTTTTTTGTAGAAGAATATGAACAAGATTTTGTGCATGTCATTACATGTATAAATAATAAAACCATTCAAGTGTATAAAATTGTTATTTATTTATTTTTGCTGTAACACATTTATGTCCACAAAACCCATGCACTATAAAAATGTACACTGATGTATCAAAACTGCATTATTATGTAACTTCTCAAACTTTATATAAATTTGTTACAAAAAATTATTGAACTTTACATAAATATTCCACTAAAAAGAATCATTTTTTAAGGGGGTGTGGGACATTTAAAAAATTCAAACCAGACTGGTTTTAAAAAGGACATATTTTTAGTTATGACTAAATGTAGTATTAGATTCAGTGGATGTTTTAAACAAAGTATGCATGTACTGTAATTTAACATGTATAAACCATGTGTACGTATTCAAAATTCATTACAATTGTAAACTATACTTCCTTTATGAAATGGTTAAATTGAGAATGCCATCTAGTGTACCACCTGAATTATCAGATTTTATGAAAAAAAAATGTATTGCAAGTTTTGTTCTAAGTAGGCAATAGGTTACATGAATTTATGAAAACTATGGGGAATGGTAAGTACGGTGATAGTTGTCTTAAAAGAACACTGTCATGAAGACTCAGGATATTTTGATATTGTTGCTTAAATATTTTAAGAAATTTTAAAACACCGTATTCTCTACATGACATTAAGAACTGGACCATACATTGTTTTAAAACAATCTCTTATGATATTGCACTATTTGCTGAATATTTGAATGGAAATGACATAAAAAATAATAAATAAACAGAGTTCTACAGCCTCACAGAAACAACACATTTGCAACAAGATTTTGTCAGCAGATGGAACTTGGATCAATGGTGATGACTGATGTGGGTACTGGAATATTTCCATGGCAACAGACATTAGGAATGTCATCATCTAACAAATACAATATACATTTAATTTACTCTTTAACTAGCTGAGGTACTCTAAACTGGCTTTAGCTTTCTCCATCTCGTGTAGAAATGAGTAGAACTGTGGCAATGTTAACTCTGAAAAATGCAAAATTAAAACTTTATCATTTGTAATCAACTAAGAACATTACTATATGTAGCCATGTGAGAACATTATACATTTATTGCCCCTGTTTCCCTGAGAAATAAGACCTGCCATGGGTAAACTAACTGTCATGTCTCCCTACAACCAGGGAAATAAATTTGTTATTATACCAATATACAGAATCAACAAAGATTAAGCATTTTAATTTCAAGAATTTTGCTGATTTAATCAGCTTCATCTAGGTGAAAATGCTGTCTGCTGTGATCTGACATTTTTGTTTACCGTATGTCAGTGTTGAACTCCGAGAGTTCCGTGTCATAAAAGACAACTTTGTTTGAAACAGTTTGTAATGTAGAATTTCTGTCTTCTAGATCACAGTGCATAGTTATGTCAGAATATTTGTCTAGATCTTCATAAACGTGCATTAAAAAATATGGGAGAAAAATAATCAAACAAGGGTGCATGAGCAGAAAAGGAAATCTCCATCCTCGTGGTAAGAATCTGAAAGTCCAATCTTCAGGAGACCCTCAGATTGGACAAAGATTCCTGCCACTCGGGTGGAGATTTCCTTTTCCACTCAACACACCCAGTAAGATTTTATAAGTCTTATACACATGATACATACTTTTGTCATATATATGAGACTGACCTTGTCATATAAGAGTATGGCTTTTGTCATATATATGTCTGGCTTTTGTCACATATAATAGCCTGACTTTTTGTCATAAACACAAGTTAGATTTTTGTCATATACATGTGGTAGGCTTTGTCATATATTATAAATCACTTTAAACTCCATTATTTCAGCAAATATAAAGATTGTCTTGTTTGATACAAAAGTCATAAAATCAACAGATGGACAAACCAAAAGCAACATGGCTTCTCATCTATTAATAATCATAGCCTATTATTTCAAAGTTCCACAATTCAAAAAAAAAATAAAGATTTCTATAGACTGGTTACCTACCCATGTAAGTATTCTTCATGCCATTTCCAGTATTTATAACCAGTTTAAGCTGCAAGTGAAAAAAATAATAAAATTAAATTACTGTAACTAAACCTAAAACAAGAATCTGAAAAGTATACAGACAAAATGAATGAGCAATGTTTTTTGGTTTTGTGTTTTATGTCACACTCGACAATTTTTTAGTCAAACGGTGGTGGTGGTGGCCAGTTATTTAAGTCACATTCCGGGGATGTTATTGGAATTTTCTGGATGTTATTGTAATTTTTGACATTTTCATAAGAAAACCACTCCTAACCGACAAGAATGAACTTTTTCTCAAAAAATTTGATGAATTAATGGAGTTATAGCACAGGAATCCGTAGGAATCCTTAAACTTACCCTGGTGTACGAGTGATATAAATTTCGCTCTAGTTATTGCACTGCAGTAGAGGGTCACCA
The DNA here is from genome assembly GCA_030159075.1 of Atrina japonica. NCBI lineage: Eukaryota > Metazoa > Mollusca > Bivalvia > Pterioida > Pinnidae > Atrina > Atrina japonica. The sequence goes on along the minus strand of BROG01000076.1, from coordinate 31,739 downwards.
CGTGACCGCTGACACCTAACTGTTTATAAATAGATCAATGTGTTAGGTGTTTCCCACGATTGATTACTAATTAGTTGCAGAGGGACTTTAAAAATATGACGAAACTTCATGCGAATGTGCATTAAGAGAGAAAAGAAAAGTATCACAGGGGTCAAAATATTGTATGACACCGGAATGTGGCCTTAATGGTGGAGGAGAGGGCCCAGTTACATTGTACCTTCATTTCAAGCAGTAACTGAATAGTTTGAAAAGATCAACTTTTGTACGGTGAACACACATGTACCTATGCAGACACCAAAATCACATTACAAAATACAGTTGAACTTGCCGTGTGAGACTACTGTCATACATAACCACATCTCTTATAATACCACATTCTGAAAAAAAACACTTGCTTAAGTAACCCTTCGGATAATACCACCTGTCATAAGACCATATTTCATTGGCAGAAGGGATGGTCTCTCAAGACAGGTACCACTGTATTATATTTCTTCATTCAGGGAAAACTCGAGTGATCCTGTAAATTTGTTGTGAATGTCAAGGTCAGCAACTACCGATATGTAATAACAGATGTGTACAATGCACTGGTATTAACTGGTTTTCATTTTCAATTACTATGTCATATACATGTACAAGGATTATAACTTTCAATATTTAAATGCAGGCCCGACAAAATTGTTTCTTTTTCCAGAACAATTATTTTTGGGTCTCCTCATTGAGTAAACATTTAAGCTAAAGCTTAGCTCAAGTTTAGTGTAATTAAATTTGAAAATATTTGAATAAAATTATGAACAAATCTTACTTTTCATCTAAAGGCATTTTCAGCCACCTCAGAAAACAATTTGAGCTTGAACCTTTTCATATACTGTAGTTTATTATGCAAAATCAACTTTTAGAATACCTTTGGCCAGGCATATGTACTCAATGAAATCTTGTAAAGTTTTGCAAATCTGTCTTGACGTTTTTGGACTAATTTTCTAAATTGGTTTGTAATTTGTCATGAAAACTGCAAGTATCTGTATTAAGTGACAAGGGAAATTTGCAGCGACATTTCCTACTCTGTTCATAGTAAGTGTCGGCAACAAAATGCTTACTGCAAAGAAAAAATTGTTGCTTCTCATAGATAAAAGTTAACCAGAGTTTAAAACTAATATCAAATCAAAATAAATGGGCTTTTATTTATAAATAAGTGAATTTTGACAAGAATCGGTACAAGCATCTACTTTCTGGCAGGCATTTAAAAAAGGCTGATCTAACGTAGAAAGCTATAGGAAGATGGAAACAGTTGATTCACTTTTGGCACAATGTTATATTCCTCTCTTTTGATGGAAAGATCATGTTAACTCATTATATACACATGATATATAACACAAAATCTTGTGATGTGGTCTCTCATAACAGCCATTAACATTGCTATAATATCTTTTAGATGTTTCGTAAAATAAAACAAATATGTGTAAATTAAATTCTGTTGAAATAAAAAAAAAACCTATTTGTGAAGGAACCTATCATTGCTCCAAGTAGCAGTTGGCTTTTGGTCATGAAATGGTGACCATCTTCAGATTTTAGCTGCCTTTTAAGAAATTTTGGTTGCCACATGGAATATTTTTACTCGCCACATGCACTATATTAGTCCTATTATTGTAAAACATACATAGGATCTTGGGTGTCGAGGTTTACATATTCTGATATTTTTCTATTTTCTCTTTCATTTATTTTGCTGTTTAGATCTACTATTTTTGTTCCATATTTTACTATCTAGCTGACACTTAACAAAAATATAAAGATAATGCGAAGGCATTTATTAAAGGATTATCACCATGTGTAGCAACTTTAAAATTGTCATATTTCAGTATATGTAGTATGAAATAAAAACAAGAGGGCCTCAATTGCTCACCTGAGAACCATCTACTAATGTGGAAAGAAGACCAAGAAGAATATTGTTCATGTAGGCTGATCTGGCCAAGAAACATAAATATTGCTATTTTAAGAAATTCATAAAAAAATTCTAGACATTAACTTTTGGCAAAATTCTTGCACAAAAACATTTCTTCAACTATATACAAGTAAAACACATTTTAAATGCGTCATTGCGAATGCAAGGGGAGATAATTTGGGAAATCATGCAAAAATGAATGAAAATGACAAAGTATGAAAAGACGTCAAAAAATAATATTCCGATTTCTATGAAAAATACAAACTTGAATCATACATCCATATAGATTACTCAGAAACAATCTGTTTTTCAATTCATGCAGTGGTTCTGGAGAAGAAGATTTTTAAAGAGGGGTATCTTTTGGGATCTATTCTGCCCCGTACTGGATCCACCCCTCAGCCAATATGGCTGAAAACTACAAACTTGGTAAAGGACCTTGAGCACTTGCTTCCTGTCATGTGTCGTCTAAATCCCTTCAGTGGTTTCAGAGAAGAAGTAAAAAATATGAAAAGTTTATGGACAGACACCAGACGGGGAGTGATCACTAAAGCTCACTTGAGCCTTTGGCTCAGGTGAGCTAAAAATGATTTATTTTCTAGGTTTATTTCTTCACTCTTTTCTTTTACACTTACAGCACATTTAGGATAAATCCTCAGTGGCTTCCAATTTCAGTTCATTGGGCCAACCACTACTTTCTGCTCAGTGAATTTCCTTTCATTAAGATGTTTAGGGGAAGGTTAATCCACCAATGAATGTAACATTTTATTTGGATAAACATAATTCAGTGTCTGGAACTTTAACATGACCTTGCAGGGCTTATCATAAAAGAAAATTGGAGCATACAATTTTTAAACTATGGGATATTTCGGAACCCCCCTCCCCCTGCATTTCACATTTTGTCTCCTTTCTGTGGACCTAGCAACTGATGAATCACAAATGAATAACAATGCTTTCTCTTGTAAAAGAGGTACAGCCAGTTCTTGCAAAATCGGAGTCTGCCATTGATGGGTACTCCTCACAAATGCAACAAAATAATCATTTGTTTCAAAAACGTTACCTCGAGCTGTACACACTTTGCATCAAGCATTGGGTTCTGTGTACTTGAGACTAGATTTCTCATTGACACTCGAAACACTTTTGTATTTTTTACATATTCAGTAGGTCTCTTAGTTTGCACTTATTTGTTTTTGTACGCCAACTCTGAAGTCAGCGAAGCTAAGCAGCCATTTTTCTTAGTTTTTGATTCATAAAATCCTGATGACTTCCAAATAATTGTGAACCCAGACTTTAAAATTCTGATGCTTTGAATTCTGAATGAAAAAGGATGGATCCAAATAACCAATAAATTATAAACACAGATGGAAACAGACTCAACCAGCATTCAAAATTTGGTTGCAGTTTTGCAACCTTACTGAAATTTTGGTTGCAAATTTGACTTTTTAGTTGCAAATGCAACCATTTTAATAGCAACTTTTAGCACTGCCTATTAATTTTACTAGGTATAATTTATGTTATATTTCGTCATGGTTTGAATTTCAGTGATAAGTGAAAACAACAAAATAAACAAAATTAAACCAACAACAAAAATTTTTTTATACAACAGTATTATGCTTTCCACTTACCTGTAAAAATGTGTTACCGACTTTATCTATTTCACTGCTTGCTGCTGTCACTAGAATATAATCATTAATCAACAGATAAGCAAGGTGGAAGGATACAGATTCAAAATGGAGATCGATGCATAAACATACGGCAATCATACCTCATGCAAATTTTCAATTCAAACACACAGAGATATGTAAGACATGTTTTTATATATAAGTATGCAAATGTACAGCAAACATTAAGGTTTGACAAGGTATAACAAGGATTGTTTTATTCTAATACACAACAATTGAAATTTTAAAAATTTTCAGTCACTGCTGTTACACATTAAATGTAAGTTATATGCATTATACATTGTACATGTACAGGAACAAGTAAAAAAAGCTGCGATAATCATAACGGTGCAAGATATACCCGTTTACGAGTCATAATAAATTGTGACATTAAGGATTATTTTGAGGAACATGTCTAGATTACAGGAACTACATGTAAATAGCAAATATGATACATTGTCAGATTTGTCATGATCTATTGTCAGATATGTCAGACTTGTATCAAATAAAGTCCATGACTCCATAACGACAAGAGTCAAAATCGTAAGAATCAAAATATTAAGTAACACTGATATGTATATTTGCTTTGAAACTGATCCTTAAAATATTCTATGTAGCTGAAGTAGATAAAGACTTGACGCCTCAGTCAATATCAGTTTTTAGGTTTATATCACATCATACTACATGCCCTTATAAAAGTCATACCTCCAAATTTCCACTCCATGTCAACAAGCTGGTTAACCATTAGCGTTTGGCCCAATGCACTCTTTGACAATGCAGCAAAGTTGTTGTTCCACTGATAAAATCATGAAAGTAGAAATTACAAATAAGACCTTTTTTATCTAATAATATATGTCTTTTAAACAAACAATGTCAAATAAATTTCAAATTTGACAGAAATTTCATATACATGAAAAAAATACAGTAAATTTTACATGTTAAGGTTAAGTCATACCTACATGTACATGTTTGCAATTATATTGGATAATAAATATAAAATTTAGAAATCAAATATCCCTGGAAACAATTCAACTATGGTTATTTTGTTTAAAATAACATTTCCTCTCATATCACTAGTTTAAGTTAATCAACAATGGCAATTTTCTTTTATTCGTTTGTTTTATTGGTGTTATGTGTAACGCCCAACAATTTTTCCGGTCATATGGTGGCGGCCGTTTTTTTTTTTATAGAGGAGACAACCCAATTACAAATTGTACCCAGGAAGAGACATTGGCCTTCCGTAAGTAAACTGTCAAACTCTCAAAAAATCATCTTAGGTTTCAATGGTATAGAACCTGTGCTGACAAGAGTAGAGAGACTAGTTTTGAAATATCTCAAAATCAAAATTCTGATTTCAAAGAAAGTTTACAGCATCATGCCTTAAGATGCTACATTTCTGTCTTTTGTACTAAACTGTATATCTTACTGCAAGACTCACCTGTTTACAAAAATAATCTGCTTTTTCTTCTGACAAACCTGAAAAAAAAACATTTACCTGATAAAGTAAAATTCATGGAATAATCAATTAATATAACTAAACAAGGTGGAATCTCTGAATAATCAATCTGATGTATTTAAAAACAGAAACTTGCTAAATCTACAATTTTTCTCTGCTTGTATCTAGTTCATTATTATAGGGGGTTGTACTGAATGAAAAACTTGGGTGAAGGGGCCAACATGTCAAACAACAGCAGCCCATACTACATACAGTCCATAGCACATATATATACATACATGTGGGGGGGGGCTGTTAAGACCTGACCAAACTTTTATCCCACAAATTTTGACAAGTATTTATGTAGTTACAGATCAATCACCACCATCTGTGTTCAAAATTCTAAGTTTCGACAAAAAGGGCATTGTACGTTTTATATAAGATATGAAATTCACCTATCTCTGATGAAATATTGTGGTTTATTATGTTAACCTTCAGTGTAATAGCAAGTTTATAACAAAGGCGAGAATTTTTTTTAACTATAATTAATTTTGGTGGTATTACAATGAAGTGAATGATTTCATGTTGGGATAAAAAACAACAAACTATATTTTCTTTTTTTTCTCGTAAAAATACATGTTTCCACCTCTCCCTCTGTCAGTGGATGCACTGTGACCTTGACCTTGAAGATATAACAGAGGGTCAAGGACATCACACACCATGAGGTCATGGCCAAAAACTTCTTAAAGTCTTCATGTACATGTATATGGAATCCAAGCAAGGAGAGAAAAGTTATAGCCCAGACAAGATTTGTGACAGATGGACAGACAGATAATCGTGACATAAACTGTATTTCCATGTGTTGTTAATTACATGACTTGCTTATGCAGACCATATGTGTGGGGTGTTTTACGTGATGCCACACCTTACTGTGGGCAATCCAATAGTAAACAAGAAATCTTAGCACAACTGTGGGACTGGTACAAGGTTGTAATTTACACCAAAATCTCTTCAGCACATATTTAGTGTAAATTCCCCCCACATGTAAACTTCCATGTTTACAGTATACCTCCCTGTCCCATTTAAAGGAGAGACATAAATAACTTGTATAGTATTATATGTAATTCATATGTTACCTAGGTTACAGAGATCCTCTCGTAATTGACTACCTGATAATGTCTTCTTGAGAGCTCCTATAAAAACAACAATTGAATCAATGATAATTTTACAGAAATGTTTAAATTCTTACTAATATGACATTTGAGTAGTATTCAGTCAAACTTGCATTGAGGTTAATGGATACACTGGGGGAGATAACTCTTGATGCACAATGATTTTGACATTGTCAGATTGGTATACAAATTGTATTTTAATGATAGATTTACAAGCAAAATAACTTTCAGAGGTATTTTAGTATGATGTTATGGAGGTGTCAGTTCCGGCAATAAAAGCCAGTGATTGGTCAAATTTTAATATTGTTAGATTTTGCTGAAAAAAGTAATTAGGCATGTTGGTTTTTTTTTAGTGTTTCGAATTTAATGGCAGATGTTATGAAGATGTGAGTTAATATGGTAACAAAATAAAAATCACTAGTTGGTCAACATTGAGGTATTTTCAGATTTTGTTGAAAATTTGTATACACAGGTATTTTGACAATTGCAAATTTAATGGTACATTTGTGGAAGCATTGGTTGCCATGGTAACATAATAAAGGCCTGTGACTGGTCAAAACCTTAACTTTGTTAGATATCTATAAGAAAAATAATATTTAGGGGTATTTCAAACATGGCATGTAGCCAAAAGACCTTAAATGAACATTTCCCAGTCATATTTTGGGAATAATATTTCCCCGATAGCAGGGTTGTAGCTTGTATACAATGTCAGTCATATTCAAGAAAAATATTGTGCCATTAATAAAATTCCTATTGCTGGTCATTCAAACTATGTCTTCTGTTATATTGAAAAAATAACCACTTCACTATGTACATGTATTATTACACATGTACATGTACTTTCAAACAATGTTTGTTTGTTTATTGTTGTTTAACGTCCCACTCAAGAATATTTCACTCATATGGAGACGTCACCAAATGCCGGTGAAGGGCTTCAAATTTTGGCCTATTTCGGCACTTACGGCCATTGAGCAGTGAGGGTTCTTTAGCCGACACCTACTGTGACACGGGACCTCCAGTTTTTTACTGTCTCATAAAGACAGGAAACCAACCTGTGACGGCGGGACTGAACTCACGACCTCACGATCAGAATCGAGCACGCTACCGACTGAAGGCTCTCTACTTTCAAACAAAGTATTTATAAGATGGTTAAATTGTAAGACTAGTGACAATGGACATATCATGTTTAACTCAATATTACAGAAACTATTGAATGGTAATTGAAAATATGAAAAAATTCACCTGTGATGATTTTCTAAATTTTGAATATTTAAGCTGGGGGTGTAGGCATGAACCTTTAAGGCCACCTCTGTACAAAGGGCACCTGCCTATCAAAGCCATTCAAACATAACCTTTGTTATCTTTTTATTATGAATAAACCTCTTTATAAAGGTCACTTGTCAATAATGGCTAGTTTTGTCTGTTCCCTTGAGTGGTCTTTATAGACAAAGTTGACTGTATTCAAATGATTTTTATTTTTTATTTCACCTCTACTAACCGTATTTAAAATTCGATCAGTATAAACAATGGTTACACAGTAGGCTTAACTATCAATATACATTTAACATACAGTCAGACCGCTGTAAAACAATTGTCACTATTCTGACAATTTCACATTATGATCGGATTTTGCTGAGACAAACGTACCTAGTGTTATTTACTGACAATGTAATGGAATTAAAATCTACCAACATCGACAGTAAAAATTCAAAACCAAACCTGCATTTTGGGCAAAACACCTCGCAATACTGAAACACTTATCCCATTTAAAGTATCATCAGTAGTTTGTATTCAAAGAATGTGTTTTTCATTGGAATTAATAAATGGTACCATATTTATGATTTTTTGCAGAATTCAAATACTGTATGTGTACTTATTTTAGCGGTATTTTAATATTAACGCCTTTCGCGCTCAAATCATTGCACTAATTCAAGGGCAGCGCTAAAATTTCTCTATCCTGTCATTCTGTATACAAGACAAATCTAATGAAATTGATTGCACGAATTTAGGATTGCGCTATTAAGTCTATATCCCCTGAAAGTGCTAAAATATGAGTGCGCTAATTCAAATACACTTACAGTAAACATTATTCTATCTATTGGCTGCCTATAACAACATCGATCTTTAATTTTTGTCACAGACAATTACCGTAATGCATCTTTTCGATTTGTTTCTTTGTAAGAGCGAATTAATTTCAATGACAGTTTCAAATATAATCTCTATATACATGCATGCATGCTTTCAACCCAAGAGACTCATAATTGACTTGTCAGATGCAACAGGAAAGAGCATGTAGGTAACTCATTCATCCCTATAGATACATTTGGACTGACCTAAATCATTGATTTACATAAGAGTCTGTTGTTTTCCAGGAGTTGATGAGTTGATCTTATTTACACAAGACTTCAATACCAACCCCAAAATAAATAATACAGAGCTGATATTTGTCTGTGCAATTGTGGAGAAGGGTATAGAAAAGCAGTATGTATCATTTCATGTTTCCCTACATGACTATAAAAAAAAATAATCCATTCTCTGATTGCTTAAAATATTGTTGAGAGGTGAAGAGTATAAAGTTGTACTAAAAACAGTGGTCCATGTATAATTTCCACCTAAAAATATCCAGAACAGGTCAGTAGAATCTGATATAAACCAGCCAGGAATAGAAATTGACAATTAAACCTGACATCACTATTAAGAGTCTCTTTCCACCCATTTGGTTAAAATGTAGCCAATATAATTTTGCATAAGTTGGACTGGAACTCGCAATCAAGAGTCCAGCGTGCTACCAACTGAGCCAGGCCGGCTTGAAAAATTACTGCCGGAATACACTTGTAAAGAGTGACTGTTCGATATCATATTTTTCTAACTCGACTTACATATAGTTTACAAAGTTGAAATAGATACATGTACAATCTTTTACGTCAAACCCATCATTTTTTTACGAGTTGATGTTCCGTCAACTCAGTAATGTTGCCATAAGTGGATTTCTTGGGATCAAGTCAAAGCACATTTTGCAGTATGGGATTGATAACACATTATGCTACGAGAAATTACATGAGCTACTGAGGTGAAGTACAGTGTATAGGTACAACACTGTCCCATCACATAGAAAATTGAATATCTATGCAGCCATATATATAAGCATAAGGCTTTATAATCATATCGCTAATCTATGTACATGTTGTTTGTTATATTAACAGCATAATAAATACATCATCAGTCCTCACATGGGATATAAATGTTAAAGGGTCCATGTTAAACAATGTGAAAAAATGTGATGTTTTCAAGGTCATGATTGTACTTATTTTGAAATAAGATAGTATGATGCACGCAGGTTTTTGCTACATGTAATTTGTTAACTCTAAAATGACATGCCGCATTTCCTTATTAAAAAGTCTGGTATTTGAAATTGAAACTAACCTGCAATATCTTTCAAACATATGTAGCTTACACAATTTGTATTTTCAGTATTGAGTGTATCATACCAGCCACGGACATACAGTTATTATATGTATGTCTCTGATTATACCTCCTTAAAACTTAACAATGAGGCCTACCATCAACTCGTATCAGTACTTTGATTAACTGATATACCGTACATGAAGACTAAGTGATTGCCACATGTTTATATCATAAAGTAAACCATTTATAGTATACATGAGAAATGGCCACTGGGTCCATCAAGTACAAGTAATTCGCAGTGTTGTGGGTCTCTTACGACAGGTTGTCTCTCGAAAATAGGTTTAAAGGTCCAATGGTTTTCAGCTTGTGATCTCAAAACATAAGAGGTCTATCAGTGTTTTCTCTAGACAGGTTCTATTGTAACAAACGTCCTCACACAATTACTTCAAGTTTCAACGGGGCTCGAACATGGGCTAAATAGAAGAGAGGGACTTTGTGGTTTAAGACAACAGCCACATAGATCATGTTTCATTGTGTACGTATCAACCAAATTTTACTATGATGTTTGATTGAACCCTTTCACCCTAATTATCTTTACTCAGCAACCCCTGAAATACAATAGACTCTGCTGTAAATCAATGACTTAGACCAGTCCAAATGTGCCTCTAGGGGTGGATGAGTTAATGGCATGCTCTTTCCTGTTGCATCACAGGCCAGCCAATTATGAGTCTCTTGGGTTGAAAGCAAACATACATAGAGATTGTTATATATCATACTCCTTCTTAGTTCGAGTCTCCCAATATCAAACTGAGTGCTGATATCAGGATTGAGGAATACGATATTAAAATGGGTCATATTATAAATTTTTTATCATGTGTCTAAATTACAAATTATAACACATAACAAGATACAACAATAACAACATACTTTCTAATTCCAATATTCTGGCCAACAAAGAATTAAGAATTCTTTCACCATGTTCAGTTTCATAATTCTGGATGACGCCGAATGAGCAGACGATGAAATGTACCAGAAACGAATGGCACTTGGAATTCTTTTTCCTTTTCATTGATTGCAATATAAATAGAGAAGTTCCGAACAAGGGGTCCATTACGAGAATTATTACATGGGGGTGCATGGGGACTTGACAGTATCATATATACAAATGTTGTCATATCTAGTACAGACATATGATAAATACGATTAATCAATAAGACAGTACCTTACATTATACAGGTACTTACCACTCGGTATGGCAATTAAACTTTTGAAGACATTTTTCAGTGCTGTTCCACTAACACCATTTTGTTCTGCAAACTCTTGAAGCTGTTCCATCAATCTGGCTGACTACAAAGTGATTGTACATATACATAATACATGTTTGATTGTAGTTTGTAACAAGTTATTGATTCATTTTTTGAAATTTTTAGCCCCTAGGATGGAAATTTAATCGTATACATGTAAAGTTTAAGCCTAAATCTCTGTCACCCACCAAATCTTTGTCACAACTTTTAAACCTTATATACAATAGTTCAGTAGAACAACCATATTGACAATCAATCCATCAGTACCTTATTTATAAGCCAATCTGAATTTGTCTGAACTATTTCTACCCTTTATGTCTTCAAATGTACATGTAAAAATTATCTAATTTGTAAATGTACATTTGTTTTGTGTTTTTATTGATAAAAGATGAACTACTCGTATAACTCCCATTTGTAGGATTTCCTTTCATCAGTGAGCCTATGTCAAATATGTATTGTTCAATCCACATAGCAGAGTGAGCCAGTGTAACATGTATTGTCCAGTCAACATAGCATAGTGAGTCAGTGTAACATGTATTGTCCAATCCACATAGCATAGTGAGCAGTGTAACATGTATTGTCCAATCCACATAGCATAGTGAGCAGTGTAACATGTATTGTCCAGTCAACATAGCATAGTGAGTCAGTGTAACATGTATTGCCTAACCCACATAGCATAGTGAGCCAGTGTAACATGTACTGTCCAATCCACATAGCAGAGTGAGCCAGTGTAACATGAATTGTCCAGTCAACATAGCATAGTGAGCAGTGTAACATGTATTGTCCAATCCACATAGCATAGTGAGCAGTGTAACATGTATTGTCCAGTCAACATAGCATAGTGAGCAGTGTAACATGTACTGTCCAATCCACATAGCATAGTAGCAGTGTAACATGTATTGTCCAGTCAACATAGCATAGTGAGCAGTGTAACATGTATTGTCCAATCCACATAGCATAGTGAGCCAGTGTAACATGTATTGTCCAGTCAACATAGCATAGTGAGCAGTGTAACATGTATTGTCCAGTCAACATAGCATAGTGAGCAGTGTAACATGTATTGTCCAATCCACATAGCATAGTGAGCAGTGTAACATGTATTGTCCAGTCCACATAGCATAGTGAGCAGTGTAACATGTATTGTCCAATCCACATAGCATAGTGAGCAGTGTAACATGTATTGTCCAGTCAACATAGCATAGTGAGCAGTGTAACATGTATTGTCCAGTCAACATAGCATAGTGAGCAGTGTAACATGTATTGTCCAGTCAACATAGCATAGTGAGCAGTGTAACATGTATTGTCCAATCCACATAGCATAGTGAGCCAGTGTAACATGTATTGTCCAGTCAACATAGCATAGTGAGCAGTGTAACATGTATTGTCCAGTCAACATAGCATAGTGAGCAGTGTAACATGTATTGTCCAATCCACATAGCATAGTGAGCCAGTGTAACATGTATTGTCCAGTCAACATAGCATAGTGAGCCAGTGTAACATGTATTGTCCAATCCACATAGCATAGTGAGTCAGTGTAACATGTATTGCCTAACCCACATAGCATAGTGAGCCAGTGTAACATGTACTGTCCAATCCACATAGCAGAGTGAGCCAGTGTAACATGAATTGTTTAACCCACATAGCATAGTGAGCCAGTATAACATGTATTGCCCAACCCACATAGCATAGTGAGCAGTGTAACATGTATTGTCCAATCCACATAGCAACATGTATTGTCCAATCCACATAGCATAGTGAGCCAGTGTAACATGTATTGTCCAATCCACATAGCATAGTGAGCCAGTGTAACATGTATTGTCCAATCCACATAGTAGTGAGCCAGTGTAACATGTATTGTCCAATCCACATAGCATAGTGAGCCAGTGTAACATGTATTGTCCAATCCACATAGCATAGTGAGCCAGTGTAACATGTATTGTCCAATCCACATAGCATAGTGAGCCAGTGTAACATGTATTGTCCAATCCACATAGCATAGTGAGCCAGTGTAACATGTATTGTCCAATCCACATAGCATAGTGATCCAGTGTAACATGTATTGTCCAATCCACATGCATATGAGCCAGTGTAACATGTATTGTCCAATCCACATAGCATAGTGAGCAGTGTAACATGTATTGTCCAATCCACATAGCATAGTGAGCCAGTGTAACATGTATTGTCCAATCCACATAGCATAGTGAGCCAGTGTAACATGTATTGTCCAGTCAACATAGCATAGTGAGCCAGTGTAACATTTTGATCATCATACAGACTAAATACTCACAATCTACTCACTTTTTGGTTAAGGCAGATATCACAGATACGTTTCATTCCCCACTAATACCTACATGGTGACAAAATGCCAGGGTAATTATAATGTCATTATGGTAAGTTACTGTACTGAAAACTTAAAACCACCAAGAAAACTCACTGGGTTCACAAGATTGTTCCACTAGCTATATAGGTTTAAATGAATTGGACAATACATTCATAATTTAAAACTTACCTTTCCTGGATCTGATAAAAATTCCAAAGCATACTCCACCAACTGGCCAAATTGCTGTGAATAAAGAATATATGTTTGTATCAATCCTTTATGTGTCATACTACTGTTATGTATTCAAATTAGTGCACTCATATTTTAGTGCTCCTAGGGGGCATAGACTTATTAGCGCAATCTTTAATTTGCGCTATTAATTTTATTTGTTTTGTTGTGTATAAAGAATGCCCGATGGAGAAATTTTAGCGCTGCCCTTGAATTAGCTTAATAAATCGAGCGCGAAAGGCGCTAATATTAGAATACCGCTAAAATAAGTACACACACAGTATATACAATGTAGCTATGGCAGAAGAATACCAATAGTATCACTGAAAACAGTAAATTGATCTACATTTAAAAAATAGTTGGTCACGAAGGCAGACCATATAGCTCGCCTGTTTTATGCTTGTTATAATTTGGGTCAAAATTAGGCCACAGCAACCAGCATCCCCCTGCATTGTTGAGTAATGACCCTCGACAATGTGCATATGAAGTTTTATGGCTGTAGCTGTAGTACTTTGCCCACAATGGACTGAAACAAAAAGCTTAATGCAAGACAATTCATATAGTAAATGACCAAGTCCAGGAAGCTGGAAATTGGGGTCAAAATTAGGCCACAGCTACCAGTATCCCCCTGCATTGTTGAGTAATGACCCTAGACAATGTGCATGTGAAGTTTCATGGCTACGTGTAGCTGCAATACTTAATTTGCCCATAAAAAACTTAACACAGAAAGAGGACGTCATCGACACTGAAGCCGAAGCAGTGACAGCAATAGCTTTTTCTGTTCTTCAAACAGGCAAGCTAAAGAAAAGCACATAAACAGTAAAATGTCATTACCAGTATTTTAAAATTCATTAAACAACCCTTATAACTTTAATATCCAGAATTTATGATAATCAAAATGCTCAAAGTATTTTTCAATCCTTATTGGATAGACTTTTTCATAAGGAGTGATATGCAAGGTCTACAGGTGAAATCTCTAGTTAAAGGTACTTTCAATTTTAAATACATTTTAATAACCTTAATAAAATTAAAAATGTTTATGCCTGTGTACATGTATATCTCTTTTTTGTTATCGTATGATATATCAATTTAAGTGTTAAAAAATGGACTTAAACAAAAAACCATGCCTAATGCCCCTTTAACACACTGTATTTTTATCTCATTATTTGTATTCTTTGTGCATAGATTATATGTCCGTGTACAATGTAGATCTCGATCAACAAATCTTAAGTGTCTGCACCACACGCAACTACCGGTACATTATTGTAGATCTAAATTTTATTGACCCTCTAATTACACAGATGTTTTATCAAACCCTGGACATTTGCAAAGAAATAAAGTGGAACCTGTCTTGAGAGACCACCCATTCAGCCACTAAAATGTGGTGTCTCAAGACATTGCTTTACACATAATGCTTTAGTGAAATAGAAAAAAGTCTCACTACAGTATCGCCTACACAGGCTTTTTTCTATAGTTTCCATGGGGCTGAGTTTCAGTAACATTTGCAATGCAAAATACAGTGAAACTTGTATATAACAACCTCCCTAGGGTCACAAGAAAACCAGTCTAAATATCGGAATAGGTTGATTTGTACACTAATTTTACTATTTGGGATAGCAAAAACCGGTTTTGTTACCAGGTGATCGTTATACACAGGTGGTTGCTAAAACAGGTTTTAATGTACCTGTTTTTTCACAATTTGATGAAAAAAAAATCCCAATTTGGTGTTGCGCCCATGATCATAGTAAAAAGTAAATCAATATAAGGGGAAATTCATTTAAGAAAAATATTCCATTACATTTAAATCTCCATGTTTGCAAACAATTTTTCCCAATTTGACACAAATTCACATTAAAATTCTCAATTGCATCACCAATGACATTTTCCCTAAATTTACAGAAAAAAGGTCTGCTACATTGGACATGTAGGCTACAAGTTTGGCCGAATTTTCTGCCCTGATTTTAAGCGATTATTTTTTTGGGGTGGTAAATCGGAGCAGAAAGTTTGGCCTAGCTACATCTATATAGCCTTATAAGTTATAGACCTAGATCACAAATAAGAAATTGAATGTTTGGCACAGACGTCATGCAATGTAGGCTAATAACATACCACATTGGCATAGCAGTGTTATTTATACTTATAGCCTATCAAAGATAAGAATTACACGACATGTAATTAAGTGCCTTTGTCTGTGATGTTAGGCCTAACTCTGTCAAAATGAATTCGATTAAAGTTTAAACAGGAATGATACGCCGAGTCAGACCACATTGCAAACAAAGGAGTAGGTATACTTTTTAAATACCTATGTACATGAACATAGAAATGTTTATCTCTAGATCTGTCGGCCTCGGTGCAGCAGCCATCATGTGACACATTTGTGGGAAAGTTTGCCAGTTTTCTTGCGGAAGGTCGATGGTCTTTACCCGGGTAACCGGGGTTTCTCCTCCACCAATAAAAACTGGAGGCCATCATATGACTGAAAGATTGTTGAGTATGGCGTAAAACAAGAAAATCAAATCGAAAATCATGTGACACTTACTGACTTAGATCTATTGACTTAGCTTTACGTTTCCATTTAACCCTTTTAAACCAACTAAACTGTACCCTTGATAAACTGACAAACGGACAGAAATGCATTGACTGATTGAGTGATAAAATTACCTCATTCTGAAATTTGTTCAAAGTTTGAATATCTGTAAACATGGAATCGGGGGGAGTTTCCTTGCTGAAATGAAAAGTAGTCGCCATCGTGATTCCCTTGACTGTGCGATAACGTCAGAAGTGGGGGATTCCCTCTATTTTTAGAAGCAAGTCCATACTAAACGGATGGAACGACACAGGTTAAGGAAAAGTATTTTCCGGAATGATTCAATGGTGATTTAATAAATAACGGTTACAAATGAATTTGGGGATCGGTGATTTGTACAAACAAGTACCTGTGTTATAAATGATAAAATAACAAATTAATATGATGAATAAATATATATTAATACAAATAAATGAATATATAAATAAATTAATAAATGAAAATAAATGAATCAATCAATCAATCATAATAAATAAATAAATAAATGGTTTATTCAATATAAGTAAAACAGAAATTTTGGTAGACACAGTTTGTGTTTTTTCTCTAGCTATACGAAACTTATCTCAGTTCAGTTATTGACAGGATACCAATTTTTATATACATTATCAACGTACGGAATCCAGAAAGAGGCTTCCCAGAGCTTTTAGAAATCAAAATAATCTCTGGACTCCCTCATCATGCTCATGCACTTATGTTTGCCGATACTCAGTTTATTTTTGATAAATGATACGCATGTCTATTTAATGCAATATTTGCCCAGAATAAAAACGAGTCGCAATGTGATAATTTACTCTCTGGGCTCTAATAATTGAACATTTCTGGGACGCATACCCTGGACCATGGGGAAATGGCGATTTTTGTGTCTGGAAGCTAGAGGATACCTCACCGGGCTTCCGAATATATTTCTATACATTTCATATACATTTGCAAATTTTCAAAACATTCATGTTAAGTCATTTCTAAACCAATTTTGGTAAAACTTGTACCATAAAACAAAAAATATCTAACAGTTTCGTTGTGTATTAGCTCATAATGTGAAAAGTTTCTGATTTCAAGATTCAGGAATTCTATATGTCATAATTCCCTATTTACACATATTACAAAGAGACATTTAAATTTTGCAACCTGCAAAACTCGCGAGTACTTTAAAACAAAACAATTGGAATTTACATCAAAACAGACGTCTGTACCAATTGTGACGAGGACTCGTTCCTCACGTATTTCATTGGGACTTGACTGTGGACTCACGACGGGTGTGATTGGTCGACAGGGGATGCTTACCCCTCCATGGTACCTGATGCCATCTCTTGGTTTCCAGAGGTCCAGATTTGTATTTATATCCTGGACATCATAAAAATTTATACTTTGGTATCTGAGATGCTTTATATTATCAACAGATCAACGAAAATTATTATAGGGTATTTATTTCAAAATTGTATACAAAGGCCACAATAAAATGTCTATTCCATATCAATTACATAAGTAATGATTGTATAACACTACATCTGTATATGAAATGGTCATTCGTTGAACACGCCCTGGTATATTGGATCTATCATATCAGATCATTGTATACAGGCAATAATGGTCAAATTTATGCCAGTGATACGAAAGAAATGTTTGTTGTTTTAACCCTTCCAACCATAAGTATCTAGATGGTATGCTCTTTTCTGTTGTTTAGACCAGTCTATTATGGCCTGTAGGATTAAGAATGACAATATATATATGAATATTAATTTAGTATATGTTTGGGGGTATTGTGGGTTAATTTTCGTACATATGTCAATGAGATATATCCCAAACGAACTAGAAATCAATGATACACAAGAATCAAGCACACACACTTCCTACTTATACATTTTACTTGCTGTAAATCCAGGTTTATTCGCGAATTTTATTTACACGCAAATTCGCTAGAGCTCTCGCTCGCGAAAATAGAATTATCGCGAAATGAAGTATGATAATATGTTGAAATGTGCACTCATTATGGCGTTTATATTTCACAAATGATCCAATATACCAGGGCGTGTTCAACGTATGACCATTTCATATACAGATGTAAACTATTTACTGACAAGTTATTGACACAGGGATATCGAAAACTGCGTTTAATGTCAACGTTCCGCAAATTTTATTGTCGATTATGATTACTCTGTTTCACTATATGAAATGTCGAGTTATCTGGTCGGTAGCGGTTGTTGAGAGCTCTATACCGATTGTGATAAGGATTCGTTCCTCACCTATTTCATTTGGATTTGACTATGGACTCTCGGCGGCTGTGATCGGTCAACAAGGGATGCTTACTCCTCCATGGCACCAGATCCCACCTCTGGATTTCCAGAGGTCCATGTTTGTCCAATATTCACCAGATTTGTATATGTGTCCTGGATATCCTGAAGATTTATACTTTGGTATCTGAGATTTTTATATTATGACCACAGATCTCCGTCCTGGACAGAATTTGTGTTTTTTTCCAAATCTTGCTCGGGTGTTCTATATATTGAACTTATTTCATAAAGGAAATAGTAGAATGTGTCCCAAAGATGCAGATGTGCGTTATATACAAAGTCCCAATTCCGGCTCCATGGGCCATGTGCCCAGAAAGTTAAGGAAAAGCATGTCCACAGTGGAACAATGAATTGCCAGTTTGGCACATATTTACTGCTAATTTTGCTGTGTTTAGCTCCAATGTTAAGTTTTTGTTACAGGCTTGCTGTTCAGTTGATTTTGGTGCCAGCTCGGTGATATTTGGTCCGGATTTTTCCGGGGGAGGGGTCTAGCATTGATGTTGTGAAGGATGATTGGGAATATGTTTTAAAACAAAAATTGTTTTTGGACATACTGTTTTTTGGAAAAACTTGCTGTGTTTAGATCAATGTTAATTTGTCTGTTCAATATACATTAGTGCTAGATTGATGATATTTGGTCTGAATGATTCTGGGGGTTTAGCATTGATGTTAAGAAGTTTGATTGGGAACATTCTTTGGACATACTGTTTCTTGCAAAAATGTACTGTGTTTAGCTCTATGTTAAGTTTTCATTAGATCTTTGTTCTTGGTTAATGAAAGTGCTAGGTTGATGATAATTTGGATGAAGGTTCCTTTAGGGTAGAACGTCAGTGCTCATTGATGTGTATTTCGGGCCTTTGGGGGTATATGCCTCACCACATTAAATTTAATGTTTTAAGTATTTCTTGATAACCATTCACATGCTTATCCCTAAACAATGTATATATTCTTGTTTGTTAAGGGTAGACACATTTATTAGTGTATAATAGGGATCTTGGGGTTCTTGCCACCCCTCCCCTGAAATTTATATTTTTACTTATAACTCAAAAAACCGTTCACAGCCCCACCCTTAAACCATATATATTATTGATCGGTACAGGAAAACACATTCACTGGTGTATGGGGGTCCTGTTCCACCCTCTAAAAACATTCACATCCCCAATCCTACACTTATTAATACTGCATGTGACAAGTATACTTTGGAACATTTTAAAATATCAAAGCAGGGACCGGCCAGATATTTCATAATTCTTGTTTTTATTCTCATGAGTCAAAGCTACTACGACCATCTTAGTCTCAGTTAAAAACTTAAGGGACTGATTAGGAAATTCTGGTGTCCAATGTACATACATTACCCTTTCATTAACCATTGTTCATGTCCATATTATTGTAGTGTTTATAAAGATTTTCTACTGGTCAAAGCTGAAGCATTACCTTGACCAGTCCAATGCAAAAGTTACTAGTCTAGGGCTGGCGGATTAATTCTTACTCCTTCCGGACACCTGGTAGTATCCCGTTTGGGATTCTTAATTGTTCTTCATGTTAAGACCATTTGCACATCTAATTCGTCGTGGTATAAAGGACTTGAGGTTTTGATTATTGATTGGTACTTCTTCAATTTTACTTCGAACTCTGTGGAGCCGGCCTGGTTCAGTCGGTAGGGCGCTCGACTCTTGATCGTGAGGTTGTTAGTTCAAGTCCAGCCGGCGGCAATTTGGTTTCCTGTCTGTCGGATGACACAGTAAAAACCGAGGTCCCGTGTCACAGTAGGTGTCGGCACGTTAAAGAACCCTCACTGCTCAATGGCCGTAAGTGCCGAGCATAGGTCAAAATTTGAAGCCCTTCACCGGCATTTGGTGACGTCTCCAGTATGAATTAAAGATTCTTGAGTGGGACGTTAAACAACAATAAACAAACAAATCGAACTCAGTGCCAGAGTCATTTTGTTCAATTTTTTTCTTGATAAATGAAAGTATGTTAAAAATTGATGACTACCTTTACATCTTAAATGGGCATTTGTTGTGTTTTTACTTTTTTTCAACTTGATATACAATAACAAAAAATATATATATACGGTATAAACATTCTTAAATTCCTATGTATTTTGTGAAAATTACCTGAGAAATTCAGGTTTGACACTTATTCAATTGCAATTGATTAACTCATACTTACAGTGACACTTGTACAGAAAGACCCTCTTACGGTCACAACAAAATGCATATATATATATATATATATATATATATATATATATATATATATATATATATATATATATATATATATATATAGGTTTAAATATCAAATTGTTAGACTATTAGAGCTCATGACTAAAGCACATTTGGATGTTGCTCAAAGTAGCGATCTATACATCGTAGGGAGTACCCCTAGAGAAGTGACGTGTCGGATAAGTTTATCAGAGGAACTTCAAATCAAGAAAGTTAGAGGTGAGATTAAGCTTCTTTTTAAAGAAGAGAAGACGAAAATTGCTATATCTGAAGATATTTTTAACAAATTGTATAATATAGCTGAAAGTTTACAACTGCTAGCATCTTTTCTAAAAGGGTAACCAAGATGTCTAACGATATTGAAACTGATTGCGTTCGTGTAAATTCAACAAAACCTGTAACAATTACACCTAAGTATTCTTCTTTCATGAGTTATAACGACCGTGTTAAAACATTTAAAAATTGGCCGAAACAGTTGATACAACAACCTCTTGAACTTGCTATGAATGTTTTTTTTTCTGTGGTGGAATTACCGATCAAGCAATATGTTTTTGCTGTGGGGTTGGAATGCAAAGTTGGAATGTTGATGATGTAATAGAACATGAACATAGAAAATGATCACCAAGATGTTCATATCTAAGAATGACTCTGTCTTAATTTTCATTTCAGAACTATGGATATTGCTCATATGTATTTATGTAAAAAGAACTGGATTAAAAAGAGAAAAAATTCAAAAAAAAATTCAAGTTAAAGATTGGCCGTATGGTACAAATATATCATTTAAATTAACCCTTCAGTCGGGCATATCAACAAAAGTGGTCAGCAGAAGTTGACAAAGTGAAAAAAAGATTTTAAAACAAAATATTCCACTATATCAACTGATTGATTTTTAAAATGAACCAGTCATAGGAAACTTTTATCAGTCTGAGTTACAAGAAGTGGAAAAAGACGAAAATACACTTTGGTTTATTGAAAAGAAAATTCGTAAACGTAAACGATCTGGTAAAACAGAATGGCTTGTAAAATTTGAATGCTGGCATAACAAATATAATCAGTGAATCTCAGAAAACGATATCAAAGAGACGCAGAATTGTTAAAATGTGGTTTTATATGACAGTCAACAGTGACACGAATTTGGATTATTTTCCTAATAACAAACCATATCCGTTTAAAACACATTTACAATCCGTTCTCAATCTAAATGGAAATTGAAAAGTTTCAATTGTAGATATTTCTATGTCTGATCCTTCAAAAAAGACTTTTAACTTATACATACATAGTGATATCTGTGGTGAATCCATCTTGGACGGTGGAAAGGAAAATATCCTGCGAATAGTGAAAGCATACAGCTCAGGAAAATGGACACAGGAATGTATAAATCCTCATTACATCTCCGTCAATATGTATCTGAAATAAGAGATATTGAGTTTAGTATAAGAGACAAGGAAGGAGATTTAGCCTCATTTTTACAAAATCCGGTGACGATAACACTGCATTTTCATTCTTATCCTTTTATCAATAGAGAGGAAAATAATATTTCAAGTATTTAATAACTGAGAACGAGTACGTTTTTTATTACAAAATGATGTTTCCAATCTTTACATACCAAACATTCAGAGGATTAAAGCAAAGGGGTGGAAACATAACTCAAACTTCATCGGTATTCGTGATACCTATTCCTAGATCAACACAAAAATCATCTACTTTAAATATAGATTTAAATCTAGTGTCTCCCGTTCAACAAACTGTAGACCGAGCAAAGAGTGAAATTAATTGTTCCAAAGTCTTAAAAAGAAAAAACTCTCAAAATAATTCTCATTTTTAAAACAAACGTCGACGTAAGCAAACCTTAAAGAAAAAGAACAGGATTGTACCAAAGTCAAAAAGATAAAATAAGACGTTAAAAGATAAATAAAAAAAGAAATCAAACAGGAAATCACAGAACAGAGAGCAAACGCAAGCAACAATTTAAAGCACAATGACTACAATCAATAAGGATTTTTTTACGAGAAGCTCAACCATCAGAATTGGCTTTATTTTATTTACTACCAACTCAAACAACTGTGGAAAATATTTATCATCGGGATGTTTTACCATTGTCACAAATAAACATGATTCACCAGTAGAACTTGTTATTTCTGATCAAAATGGAATGGAGTACATTGATATGAAAACACAATGATATACGTGAAAGCTAAAATCAAGAAAGGTGACGGAACTGCCATAGCAAGCAATGAAAACATTGGCCCCGTGAATTTATTTCTTCCTGCACTCTTTTCACAAGTGGGTGTTTCTTTACAAGGTAGAACGGTCGTTTCTACTACAAACTATTATGCTTACAAAGCATTCATTCAAACTTTGTTACAATATGGATATGATGCAAAATCTTCACAACTATCGACACAACTTTTGTTAAAGGATATAAATATTATAAACATAATACCAAAGTTATAGTGCTCAAGACGATATCGTTTCTGTCAATTAGATTTCATCAGTTGAGCTCCAATTTGAAAAGTATGTGTATTTTCTATAGGTAAAGTGGTATCATACAAGGCCAAATAATATCTCTTAAAGTATAGCCGAAATCCGTCTAAGAGTAACCACTGTAAAAAAAAATAACTGTCTTAGCTTTAGACAATTTTCGAATTTAAATAGTGTTAACAGTGCCAAATATTACTTTAGTATAAGATGAACAGCTGGTACCGAAATACCAGGTACTAGGTTTATGTATACCCTCGGGGACTCAAACGGTCCACCAGCAGTGGCAAGGACCTAGTGTTTATAAATATTATAAATATAATACCAAAGTTAAAATGCTCAAGACGATATTGTTTCTGTCAATTAGACTTCATCAGTTGAGCTCCAATTTAATATGTATGTGTATTTTCCAAATAGAAAGTGGTATCATACAAGGCCAAATAATGACTATAAAGTTTAACTGAGTCCGTCTATGAGTAACCATTGTAAAAAAATGAATATCTTAGCTTTAGAAATGTTTGGAATTAAATAGTGTTATCAGTGCCAAATATTGCTTTTGTATAAGATAAACAGCTGGTACCGAAATAGATGGTGAAATGGATGATGTTGATGTAGTTGCTGGAAGCAATTTGAATCTTGGAACACGGGCACAATATTTATTTTCAAGGTGATCAAGTGACTGTCAACGTTAAATTGTATCGGTCGAAACCCGAATTATGCTTGGTAACAAATGCTACCAGTCCAAATTACAATGTCAATTTTGAGGAGATTTAGATGCAAAGTTAAAATGGACCCTGCAGTAATCTATGCACAAGTCAAACATTATCTAACACAAATGCTAAATACCCATTTACACAAACTTTGATCAAACAGATCACCATACCCTCAGGATCAACCAATTTTACCTATGATAATAATTTTCAAGGAATGCGACCCAACATTGTATGTGTAGCATTTGTTTTATCCGAGGCTGCTAGCAGATCACATGCTCAGAATCCATGGTATTTTCAACATTTCAATGTATCAACAATTGGTTTATAAATGGCAACCCTCTAAAACTGAATTATAATTCTGCAAGCGGCGTGAATACAATTGCATGCTCTGACTAAAATGTTTACCACGACAGGAAAATGGTTAACTGACTCAGGTCCAGACGTAAATCGTGATGATGTTGATCAAGGAAATGCCCTTTAGACCTTTAATTTAGAAAAAAAAACTTTCAAAATGATCACTATTTAACCCTGTTAAAACAAGGAAACGTACGTTTAGAGACCACTTTTGGAGTAGCGTTGAAGAAGACCATATCGTGCATCATATATGCAGAATACCCAGGATACTTTGAAATAAACGCTGCTAGAGACATCATATAAACATGAATACTCAACAAATACAATGTGTAATTAACTGTTATGAAGAAATGAAAAACATTATTGTTGGTGCATATGCTAGAGATCAAATACCTCAAAAAATGCAAACTATTCCATATGACTATATCGTTAACAATGATGCAAGTAATTAATGAGATGGGGCCTCCGTGGCCGAGTGGTTAGAGCATTGCGCTTTTAATCACAAGGCCTCTCATCTCTGGTTCGAATCCCGCTAGGGTCATTTCGAATTAAGTGGGAAAGTTTGCCAGTTTTCTAGCGGAAGTTCGGTGGTCTTTACCAGGGTAATCGGGGTTTCTCCTCCACCAATGAAAACTGGACGCCATCATATGACTGAAAGATGGTTGAGTATGGCGTTAAACAAAATATCGAATCAAATCAAATTAACGAGATACTCACTGGCTGGCTCTGTTTTAGACTCAAATAACAAGGGAGAAATTTTTGAGTTTTGGATATTCACTAAAATTTTATAACTTCCCATTTGAATTAAAATACAATTCAAGAAGGTTGCAGACTAGTTATTCATTTGTATGTGGGCATTATTGTTCATATTACTTACTGAACAGATGTAGAAACATTTCTATGAAAACAATTGTAAATACACTTGGTTTGTTTGTTTGTTTATTGTTGTTTAACGTCCCACTCAAGAATATTTCACTCACATGGAGACGTCACCAAATGCCGGTGAAGGGCTTCAAATTTTGACCTATGCTCGGCACTTACGGCCATTGAGCAGTGAGGGTTCTTTAACGTGCCGACACCTACTGTGACACGGGACCTCCAGTTTATACTGTCTCATCCGAAAGACAGGAAACCAACCTGTCGCCGGCGGGACTCGAACTCACGACCTCACGATCCAGAGTCGAGCTCGCTACCGACGGAGCCAGGCCGGCTTGTAAATACATTTGGAAGTAACTATAATGATAATAATTCTTATGTATCAGAATATATAGAAAACGCTTTTCCATTTTGCTTTTCATTTAATTGTAAAAGAAATTCACAAATATGTTGTTCAGAATTATCTAAATAAAAATTATGTTATAATTTAAATGTTGTTATTTCATTACAATTAACAAGTGGTGGTTGAAAGAAAGTTTAATCAAGTTTCATAGTCAAACAACAGTTATGGTTTGTGGACCTTTGGGATCAGGTAAAATCAATTTAAGATTAAGATTTAACAAAAAAAATCATAGAAAATGAAAAAGGAATGTTTACAACACCAACAAATAACATTATATTGTGTTATGATACTTGGCAACCCATGATCAAAGAGTTAAATCGCACAATGGAGAATATCATTTTCCATCACGGATTACAGAATGATTTGATTTGATTTTTTGTTTTACGCCACACTTGACAATTTTTCAGTCATATGATGGCGTCCAGTTTTTATTGGTGGAGGAGAAAACCCGATTACCCGGGTAAAGACCACCGACCTTCCGCAGATTACAGAATGAAGAAAGATTTCAAGACTGGGGCGATATGAACGTTCACAAATTAGAAGTCATCGATGATTGTATGGCAGATGGAGTTGAGTGAAGAAGTAAAACGAATTCACGAATGAAAACATTGGAAAAGATGTACACGGAAATATGATCAAATCATTAAAGAGAATGACAAAAAGAACAATAGTGAAAACATACTACATAAAACAAAGGGGAAAAATGATGGAAAGTATGAGAAAGGAGAAAAACATACATGAAAGCAATGAACAAATGGAAAATACACAGAGAAATAAATACGGAATTTTGAAAGAAAATCTTTCACATATAAATAATTTTCAAGAGGTAAGTAAATCGAAACGTGTTAAGAAACAAAAAAAAATGTATGGTGGACAATTATTTGTTGAGTCTTCACCTGAAACATTTATGGTTGTCATTTAAAATTTAAACACACCTTAAGTGCAATGAATGACTTTGAAAATATATATTAAGCCACTCCTCATATATTTACCGTATAAAAGCAATTTCATTTACAACGTTTACAGTTTACATTTAGATGATGGCTGAAAACTGTTTCCTTAAGAATTTAATGAAGAAGTTGGGTGAAGGTGATGATAATGCGAGAGAAATATTAACAATTTTAAAAAGAACGTTAGATTCCTTGAGTAGTGAAAAACCAACCAAAAAGCAGAAAAATTCACCAAGTGAAAACAAAATACCAACGAAAAATAATGTGCAGACAAAGAGTAGTATGACTGAAAAGGAAAATATAGAGATAGAGAAGGAAACCGATTGTAACCAATTTAACTGTGATGTTTGCAACAAAAGATTTTCAAACAAACCAAGTCTCATTCGACATTTTAATATAAATTCCTCAAAATAAGAAAAATGTGAACTTTGTGAAAAAGAATTTTCTAGAAAAGACAAAATGGATGCATGGGAGCAATGAAAGTAAATTTGTCAAACATTTAAAGACATGTAAAAAAAACTCCCTCACCTGTTCCGGAATCATGCAATATTGAATAACCTATTGCTGGAACATCCAAGATTTGTCCTCCTATTGCTGGAACACCGAAGGTTCATTCACATGTTAATGAACCATCCAAGATATTTTCGGTTATTTATGAATCTATTTCAGGAGGGAACTTTTCAGGTGTTCAATCTGATAAATTTAAAAGTCAAATTGGAGGACACACGGCCGTAAACACATATAAACATCAATTTAGTGAGGTAAGCAGTTTGAATAAAACAGCAAATACAAGGCATTATTATCCCATTGACCATGATGAAAATTATTTATTAACATTCTTTGGAAGTCTTAAAATCAAAATAATGAAACACATTAAGGATAGACGTTTGAAACTTAAAAATGTAAAATGGTATTTATATTCAGAAGTTGAAGTAGAAAAAGAAACAAATGGAGGGAAGGTGCAAGCATATCCCCATTTTGGTAGCTTGAGTTATGTATTATTATCTTCAGAAGAGTTATCAGAACATGACTTAAATGAGGCTTTACAAAAATTATTTGCTGTTTTTGAAGAACTTATGAGGGGAGGTACAAACTGGGTACTCAAAAGAATAATTAAATTAGAAGTAAATCCGGTTCCTTACTCACCTTTAGGTGGTTCATCTTACATACCAACTCCTTTCAGCTTTCACAATGGTATTTTAAACATTATGAATATGGATCAGAAATGTTTTCTCTGGTCAGTTCTGGCATCTCTTCATCCAGTCACTGACGTTGTCACTGAACGTGTATTACATTACACATAGTTTGAGCATGAGTTAGACATGTATGAAATTGACTATCCCTATCCCGTCACTATAGCAACTGTTTCAAAATTTGAAAAGCAAAACAATATTTCTGTTAATGTTTCTGGAATAGAAGAAAATGAAATATGTCCAATTTATACAACTAAAATAAACGAAGCAAAACACCACGTCAATCGTTGATGTCTTATCCAAGACAAGAAGTCTCACAACTGTCTTATCACAGATCTTAATTATTTTTTTAGCAAAGACTAAGAGTAATAAAAATCGACATTTTTGGTCATTTTTGTATGCAAGGTTTTACTAGGCAGGGCATTTTAAGCGAACAAATTATACATTGTTCAAAGTATCATGCACAAAATGTTCAGCATCCTTCTGAATTGGAGAATGTTTTAGAATTCAAAAGTTATGAAAAAAAATTGAAAGTTCCTTTTTTTGTATTTATGCAGATTTCGAATGTTTTGCTCGCAAGATACCTGACCCAGCTAAATCTAGTACAACCAATGAAACCATGTTTGAAGCATGTTCTTTGGTTACAAAGTTGTTTGCATGAATGATCGCTATACTAAGCCTTCTGTGATATATCGAGGTCCCAATGTAACGGAAACATTTCTCAGGAAACTATTGGAAGAAGAAATGTATATCAAAAAGATATTAAATGGTACTGAACCTGAGATATGTCAGCTGAAAACGAGCGTGATTTTCAGAATTCTACTGCATGCCATATTTGTGAAAAATTATGTCAATAAAAACCATAACAGGCAAATTTAGAGGTGCATGTTGTCAGCATTATAATCTGAATTTTAAGTATCCACCTTTTACTCCAGTTGTTCTTCATAATCTAAAATATTTTGACAGACATTTAATAGCAGAAAGTGTAGGAATATTTAAAGAGAAAAATATCAAATGTTTACTTATATATATGGAGAAATACATTGGATCCTCTATTGGAAATTTAAGGTTTATTGACTCTTTTCAATTCATGTCACAAAGTTTAGAGGAACTCACCAAAAATCTTGCTAGAAATGGTTTATCAAAATTCAAATATTTTACTGAAGAATTCCCAAATGAAACAAAAGCTAAACTTTTGTTAAGAAAGGGAGTATATCCATACGAGTATGAAGTAAATGTAGACATATTTGATAATACTATTTTACCAGTAAAAGATGTTTTTATAAAAAATTATGTCAATCACATATTTCCGATGAAGACCATCAGCATGCTCAAAACGTATGGAATAATCTAAAAATTAAAAAAGTATGGGTGAATACCACGATGTCTACTTGAAAACAGATGTTTTATTTTAAACATGTGTGTAGACTATTATGGACTGGATTGTTTACATTTTTATACCAGTCCCGGTTTGGCTTGTAATGCAACTCTCAGAATGACTAAAGCGTGTCTGTAATGATTTATTATATCCAATGCATATCAAATATGTACATAGGGTGTCAGTTTAAAATGTATATTTTTTATTACCGAATATATGATCATTGTAAAATATTGATTACAAAATAAATGAATTTATTTATATTCATTATATAATGTATTTTTTTAATGTTCTTTATGTAAAATAATGGTTTACTTTAATAAACATTTAAATCAAATTTTTGTTTGCTTATAAAAAAAAATCTCACAAAGTTGTAACAATGTTTATACATGAAGGGATATACCAGATGTGAACATTTATCAGTGAAACAGAATCCATCGTTCAAAGTAATGTTGCAATATCATGAGGAAGTTCCTAAAGGCTCTGTTGGAAGTCACTTCTTGTTAACATTAAACATTGGTGGTAAATGGTCGCCTAATAATAGTTGTTTTGTTATTTAATGATGGTCCAGGAAATAAATAATTGCTTTGTGATTTAAAGATGGCCCAGGAAATAAATAATTGTTTTGTGATTTAAATGATGGCTCATGGTATAAATAATTGTTTCGTGATCTAAATAATTGTTTTGTGATTTAAAGATGGTTCATGATCTAAATAATTGTTTTGTGATTTAGATAACGGCTCTTGATATAAATAATTGTTTCGTGATCTAAATAATTGTTTTGTGATTTAATGATGGTCCATAATCTAAATAATTGTTTTATATACTTTTTCGTACTTACCTATATTCCCTCTTAATGACTATATTCCAGTGCACTTATATTAATATCTCCTTCGCTGTTAGATTGAACCTTTCATGATAATGTAAGAGTTCTCCAAATCGATATTCTTAAATGTTATGACTGTAGCATTATTTTGAATTACATGAGCTACTTCAACTTGAATTTTGTATTATTGTCTATTTTTTTCAATCTTTTAATTAACAAGAAAAAAAGGAATGCTATAAATTCACCTACTGCGGTGGCTTTTAAGTTACCTGCAGTAACTTTTAAGGTAACTAAGTTGACACTTATATGGTAGATTGTTTAAGAATCGCGCTACCTATTGCTGTACTCTTATGAAAGTGATGTGTACTCTTACAATCTAAAGGTATGTCCATTGATGCTTTAAAATTGAAGATTAAAATTGTAGGTTTGTAAAGGTGTCCATCGATGTGTTAAATTATACAGTATTTATAGCCAAGGTGTCTGCAGTGACTTTTCAGGTAACTGCAGGTGATTAAGTATCATACCCTTGATACCTTCAGGTAAAAGTAAGTGTCATGGCCTTGCTACCTTCAGGTAACATATCATTGCTACCTTCAGGTAACATATCCATGCTACCTTCAGGTAAATCAGGTAAAATACCTGTTACCTGAAGTGTCACACCCCTATTTACATCTACTTGTAGCCTATGTTTTGCATCACAATAAGTATAATTTTATTTCACCAGCCTCAAATACACCCACCTTTTAAATTATTCCTAGATCCACTAGCCACTGTTGTATATATTTATAGCAAAATCAATATATACATGAAATACAATTTTTTTACCGGCAAAAACATTTTCCTAAAAAATTGCCCCTCCCCACACTTTTGGTTTACTTTCTACGCCACTGTAAGGCCGGCCTGGCTCAGTCGGTAGCGCACTGGACTCTTGATCGTGAGTTCGAGTCCAGCCGGCGGCAGATTGGTTTCCTGTCCTTCGGACTGAGACAGTAAAAACCGAGGTCCTGTGTCATAGTAGATGTCGGCACGTTGAAGAACTCTCACTGCTCAATGACCGTAATGCCGAGCACAGGCCAAAATTTGAAGCTCTTCACCGGCATTTGGTGACGTCTCCATATGAATGAAAGGTTTTTAAGTGGGACGTTAAACAAGAATACAACAACATAATTACACATCGATACTGTTAGGCTTTATATATTGCTGATACACACTGCTTTGACACCACAAACTTGTGTTTTATGCACATCGTACTATAACAAAGAAGTCTTGTAATTCTGAAAAAATAATTAACAGATTTAGTTAGGCCTGGATTCTAATACGCATCAAGACAATTCTCAGTGGATGGTGAACAACGTGAAGGCCTGCTTTCGGTTCGCCGATCATGGTCACTCGAGGGCTTACTTCGCTGTCTGAAGTTTTTTTTAGCATTGTACGTCTGCAATCTAAAATTCTAAAAAGTCAAATATTTAAAACAATTTTAGATATTTGATATTTTAGGTTTTTGGTCAAAAATCTAAAATTTCAAAACGGTTTTAGATATTTGATATTTTAGTATTTTGGTCAAAAATCAAAAAATCTAAAAATCCAAAACGGTTTTAGATATTTGATATTTTGGGTCTTTGGTAAAAATCTAAAAATCTAAGATTTCGTTTTTTATTTGATAAGTTTTTATAAGTGTTACACTGACCCCAAATGGATGTTCTTGACGCTTGGAGGCATCTGGTAAGCTAGATCACGAGGCGTTTGGATTTCGCGTCCTAACATAAACATATTTGGAGACATTCCTGTAGTTTCATGTTCAGAAGACCTATAGGCCATCATCACATAGGGTAGGTGTTCATCCCAATCTCGATGATGGTCATCTACAAATGTACTCGGCATTGTAACCAACGTTCTTTTGAATCTTTCTACCATATCATCGGATTGTGGATAATATGGTGTCGTTCTTGTCTACTTGATCTGTAGAAGGTTACACATTTCATTAAAGAGCCTACTCTCATATTGTCT